>CM048826.1:36992731-37534870 GCA_026586065.1 Dioscorea zingiberensis
ACAAAGACCAATTTTTTTATCCTAATGAATATGATTTATTCATTTTTTTCAAAAAAAAAAGAGTGAAAACAAATTTTCCCGTTGGATCTACTAATATCCAACTTTCATTGGATATAAATCTACCAGGCTTTTTGTAAATAAACAAAAAAAAAAAAAAAAACCTAATAGGTTTGTCATGTGAAAAAAATATAAAGGAAAAGCAAAAGGAGGTAAAAAAAATGTTGAGGTCGAAGGAGCGAATAGAAAGTGATATAGAGAAACAAAACAAAGTGATAGAAAAGAAGAAAAAAAATCTTATAAGATATAAATTTTATTTATTAAAAATATTATATAATTTTTTTTATTTTAAATAAGTTTTTAAAAAATAAAACTATAATAAATGAACTTTAGTTACGAACTAAATTCAGCTAAGCTCAAACTTGAAATTAAATTACTTTTTTAATTATGAGCTAAATTGAGGTCACACTTTCGAATTTAAAATCGAACCGAACTCACATAAACTTATGTAGCGTTACCGCTACGAAAACCTACTAAGAGAGACTGAGCTAGAATAGAAAACAACTCCTCAGGTATCCATGACATGCCTATTAAACCAAAATATCACAAGAATAACAAGTTCACTAAAGCTATGAAGTTCATACTAGTTAATAATAATCCAATACTCAAAAACAGAAATCTAGATAAGATAAGCTAAGTCCGTAGAGAACCCCTCCTGACCATCGGACAATAGGGAGACACCGTGAACTCCTCATTATCAGTAAAAGTTCAATACTCAAAATCAGTAAAAGTCCCTTGGATTTGGCTCTTCCTTCATGCGTGCTAGACAACGTGTGTCATGGTCCCTCCGCTCCTTTGTTTCCCTTACTCCCCACTACTGCTCTGGCAAGTACACGTGCTTCTTTCTGTTACATGCCTCTGCTCTTTTGGGTAGTCATCATGCGCTGTGGATGTAGGCCTTGTACGCTCCTACATAGTAACTCAAGATTTTAAAATTAAAATCAAATCGAACTCAAATAAATCTATTCGAACTAATTTTAAGTTTAAGCTTAATCATTTTAGAGCTGTCCGCAAACTGGGCCTCCTAACCTGATCCCGTTTACGGCCTTGAATTAGTCATATTGATATCAGCTCTTGATATGCAATTTGGCGCCTCCCTCATAGCTTTATTAGATACAAATCCAACAAGTTTCAATACAAACTATCAGTGTACATGACCAACAGTGTTTTATGTTTGCAGATGATACAAATATCAAGAGAATCGACTCTCATATTGATATTGTGAGAATGTAGCTCCTCGGCTACAAGTCTCGCCATTGTAATGCTGTAATTTAGAAAGATCCCGGCGCAGACGCTAGCCATTGAAGAGCTGCCGCTGATGCCGAATCCTGCGAAGTTCCTCGGTTCCCAAACCCGCCAAAGACGCAGTCCACACATCAAGGAGGAGAACCTCATGTAGTAGATGCAATTCTGTCGAAAAGTAAAAAGATACAAGGACAAAGCTTCTTGCATGAGGAGAGACGTGAGCATGCCAATATGGTCTGCAAAATATTTTCTTTTAAGTTTATAGGAGTTTGTAATAGCCGGTTAGTTAGCCCCTTCTACTTGCTTTGGTTTCACTGGGTCATTACATTTCTCAGAATGCATTGCATTTCGGCTTACTTTCCCTCGTTTGCTTTTACTCTACGTAGATCAGATAATTTCTACTGCTTTTTACTACTTCCCACGATTTAAAAAACTTCTATTTTGATTATTTTTCAAACCAATCGATTCGCATTGCTTCTCACTTTCGGGCTTTTAATTCTTTTTTCTACCAAAAATATTCCTACCAATTCTTACTTCTCAATCCCTTCTTCTACCTCTAGCAAAATCAACAAAGAAAGTTATAATCTCCACAAAAAAGTCTTATCTTTTGTTAATTTTGTATATTAATTTTAGTATAATTTTACTAATTTTAAATTAATGGTTAATAATTTGATATATATTTTGTAGCATTTTAATAAAAATTATTTATACTTTAGTTGAATTTAATTTTTGATCATAAATCATCAATTTTAATATTGCTTTTCAAAATCAATAAAACATAATTACATACATACTTCTAAATAATGCAGTATAATTACATATATACCCCTAGGGTTAATTAGATGAAAAAATGTCATTTAACAAACGTATAAACATGCTAAATAACCAAGTATACCTTTTACATGTGATATACCTTTGAAAGTTTGTTTGATTGTAAATTTACAAATACCCCCTTAAAAAATATGGAATTTAAAATAGCTAAGATATATAAAGAGAATTATTTTTGGAAATTTTCCAACACTTAATCAAGCCAGAACCATATAATATAATCTTATTAACTTTTATCATCGAAACTTAACAATAGTGGCATATCCATAATTCAACCCGCTTTTCGCGATATACAAGCAATTATGATTTTTTTTCTGTGTGTAAATATGCAACTATGAAACTTCTTGAAGGATATATAACCAATTTTTTTCAATTTAACATGATTTCATATTAATTTGTGTTTGAGGGTATTCTCCGTCATTTTGTATTATTTCTACAACCATGTACCATACTCATCAAAAACAAAACACAAACAACTAATTAACCATACTGCATACTATACCATCTTTCCAAACATGTAGATAAACAATACTTACAATACTATACCATACTATACCATACCAATACCTTACTTCTAAACCATAACAACCAATCATCCAAACAAAGGTGCACCTTCAAAAAAATTGATTTATTTTTTTTTCCGATAAATATCATCAAATCAATAACTTGTGGCTCCGCTTTGATAACGCTTAAAAAACGAGTGGATAACACATTACTCTATTAACTTTTCTCTTTGTATTTTGTTTGATTTGCAAAGTGCTAATATAGGAGTATATCACTAAGAAGATGCTTGGAAGCATGGGTCACACAAAGAATCTGAAAAATTTTGTCCCAATCTAATATATATGTTGTACAACTTTTTAAACGAAGGACGACACAAACCAGTTAAAAGCACAATTTTATCCCCTAACTTATATTAAAAATTATAAAAATACCCCTAACTTAAAGCATAATTTTAAGCTTCTAACATATATTAAAACTACAAATAACGCTCTCATTTTAAAAGACATATTTTACTCCCCCAATTTATGTTAAAATTATAACAATACTCCCAACTCTAAAGACAAATTTATCACCACCTTATATTAAAATTACAAACAATGCTCCCAACTTAAAGCACATAATTTTTGACTTTGAACTTATATTTAAAATTACAAATAAAGGTCTCCCCAACTTGAGATAATTTTTTCCCACATATCTTATATTAAATATTACAATAATGCCTCCTAACTTAAAGACATAATTTAGCCCCCAACTAATTTTAAAAATTACAACAAATGCGCTTCCTTTAACTTAAAGTCAATTTTGTCCCCAACTTATATTAAAAATTATAATAATGCCTATAACTTAAAAAACAATTTATGATATTTTTTGTAATAATTATTTATTAATATATTTTAAAAATTAAAAATATAATTATGGACAAAATAATTTTATTAGTTATAAAAAAAATTTAAGTTAAGGTCACTAATAAAGATGAGAGAAAACTCAAAGGTATATTATTTTTATGAAATTTTTATTTCCAAAAATAACCATATATGGACAATTACAGATAAATATTTGTAATAATTTTTTATAATTTTTTTGTCTCAATACACTCCCAAAACAAACGCATAAAATAACAAAAAAAGTTTCATGTGATATCCATTCAAATATCAAATCAGATAACAATACCTGAATAATTGCGCTGGGTTCTCATATAACTGCTCATTAATGTCGCGTCAACATTTCTTATTTCACGTATCAAACGTAACCTTTAGAATTACATGGCATGGTCAAAATTTCTATGTGAGAATATCTATGCTTGTTCCCACTTCGAGAAATTCCTTTGGAAATTTCTGGCGAATTTAAGATATTTCATCTTCCTTGGCTTTAATATATATATATATATATAGTATATATGCAAAACATGGGTTTATTTAATGTAGAATCCTTTTTTCTTCACTACGTGAAATTAAAGATATTTTATTTTGATAAGGCCTGCCTCCTTTCTCCCCTTCCCTCCCTATTTTGGTTGGTTTTGTTCAGGTATTTAAATCTGACTTAATAAAATATTTAATTATAATAAAATTATTTTTAATTAAATTTATATTTAGATTTGACAAACGGATTTGTGTAATATTAAAAAATAAATATTGTCCATAGATTTAATGAATAAAAAAAATACTTACTAGAGGGACACACATGGGTTCAGTGAATGGCAAGTGCAAATCCAAAGTATACTCACAAGTGTAACACATTATTTTTAGGGGCTTAGAAGCCAATAATTTTCTGAATTTGGTCTATATACTTTGCCATCCTTTATTCAATTTCACATCATATTTCTTAAAACGCTCATCATATGATACTACATATTTTGTGCATTTTATTCAATACAACCTTCACTGTTGCATATGTGATAAGATACAGGTTTCATATATGTAATAAAATATAACATATTTTTTCTGATTTTTTCATTTTCGGCAATTGAGCGTGAGTAAGTGATTTTGACATGGACTGCTTAGGTGGGCTTGTTGATGTGGAGCCAGATCGTCACGTGAGCCACAAAAATTTATTTTTTAAAAAATAAGAGGGGGTGTAATGTGATAGTTGAAGTGGCGGCATGCCACATCAACATTTTTTTTTTTAAATGTCAATCATAAGCCTTTTTGTTGATGTGGCTATCACCTTTTTTTTCTTTTTTCAAAAACAAAAAGCATGGCATGTTGCCAAATCAGCATACATTATACCCTCTTAACATTTATATATATATATATATATATATATATATATATATATATATATTGACGGCGGTCCGGCGACCACGCCGTCAACAATGACTTCCATATTGACAATCGCACTTTGCTCACGTATGGTCGCCCACGTGTAATGCCACATGTCCGGCAGAAATGGGCCATCTCGTGAAATGGAAAAAATAAAAAAAAATTAACTTGTATTTCATTCAGATGCCACTTGTGTTGCCGCGTCAATGATAGGGGCATTGAACAAAATACACAAAAGTAACATGGATGGAATTGAACAAAGTGATAAAAGTATAGGGATATTAGTGGCTTTTATCACAAATATATCATACGGATAAAAGCATGAGGCACGCCCAACTCCCTATGGGCTCGTTATGGTGTCCGGTTGTTCTATTGTGGCTCTTTTTAAAAAATATAAATATTTAATTTTTTAAAATATGATAGGGGTAAAAGTGATAAGACACGTGGCGTCTACCCAGACACACGCGTTGTGTAACCATAGGCGATCCCCCATACTAGATCTCGAGGCATCCCCCCTCGGGTGCAAGGTGTGATCCTGTTCGGTACCCTAACCCTTTGTTCTCTTCAGAGTCATACTGCCAGACCCCTTCCGGGACTCGATCGTCATGGTCCCTTTGCTAGCTTGAGCCACAAGACAGACAGCGGCCTGAGCCACAAGTACAACATCAGCTTGAGCCAAAGGTGATGTATTAGGCTACAAGCAGCTTGAACTTAGAGCCCAAGCTCTCCCCAGTCTATAAAAGAAGGGGGAATACCTCACCGAAAAGGCATGTCATCTCGACGACGAAGCCCTGTCACACTGAAAATCCAGACCTCTCTTCTTCTACATGTATTCCAGCTCTAAAGCTTCACCCCTACCCCTTCTTCTTCTCCATTGTACTGAAGAATGAATAGTAGATTCTGACTCACAGCCTAGAGCACGTGGTTTTTCCCCATTTGAGGGTTTTCCACGTTAAATGGGGTCCATCTACTCGTGATTGCTTGTTTTCTCTTTGATTTCTACCGTGTTCTAAGTCCCATCCAAGCAAAACAAATTCAAACCGTTAGAGTAAAGTTGGGATCAAAACCGATTTTAAAATACAATAGAATATAATAAATTCATAAAAATATAAAAAATGAGAAAAAATAAAAATCACTAAAAAACTAAAAAACCCTAAACACCCCCACGATCGATCCCTCCTGCTCACATCCCAGACCTCGGGCCATCTCCACAACTCCATTTAAAATTAAAAAAAATAGAGAGAGATGAGGGTTTTAAAGGTTTTAAGAGAGAGAGGTTGACCGGAGACTCTTGGTGGGATGTAGAGTAAAAGAGAAGAGAGAAGAGAGAAGAGAGAAGAGAGAAGAGAGAGAAATTTAGAAAAGAGAGAAGAGAAGATACGAGATAGGAAGACAGAGATGAAAGAAAGTCAAAGAGAGAAAAGAGAGGAGAGAGAGTTAAAAAAAATTACACTTGCGCACAGGCTGAGAGTCGTGTCTTGCCCATCCGTGTGGTTGGGCAGGCACGACCCACGGGCTAAGGGAAGCCAGCCCAACACAAGCACGCAACCGAAGTCGTTGCTTGGAGACACAGCCAGGCTACTACGGTGTTAGGTCGTGCCAAGCACGACCCACCAATGTTGGCATGGTCCGTTTGACAACTATACAATTATATATGCATTTTATTTGTTATAAACTATTTACTAGAATACTACCATTAAAACCATAAGAAATAAAATTCTCTTATTTAATAAATAAATCTATTTAAAAAGTGTTGTAACATTATTTTTCCAACAAAAGTAACCATGTGTAAAACTAAATATAATGAGGTATATCAATGAATAATTATATTTATTTATTTCAATAAATATTTTAGATAAAAAACTATTCCTATTTCCTTTAATTACAAATTATTCATTGATATTTGTGAATATCAAGCTCAAGCTTCAGAACAGAACAGCCCAACTTCGTCGGAATAGGGCCCATTAGATTTGCATCAATGGTCCATCATAACCCACATCCCAAACCCTAATGTTCGCCGCCGGTTCCCACATTCTCTTCGATCACTCCCGGTCAGGCGTTTCAACAAACACCTTTCGTGCACTCAAATCCCAAGCAGCTCCTCCTTCACCCCGATGCTTGGGCTCCCCAATATCCCATGCTCCTCCTTCGCCGCTCCGCCACCAACCTCCCTCTCCTCCGCGCTATCACCACCAAGCTCCTCTCCATCTCCTCTAGTGCACGCCCCTCTACCTCCTTTCCGCCATTGCTCCCCATAGCCCAGTCCTCTTTGGACCTCGACCTCGATCCTTCCCACATCGCCGCATCCTTCAGAGAATGGTTCAAAGACGGCGCCGCCCCGCTATGTCTCCTCGATCGGATCTACGCCGCCCTCGCCTCCTGCTCCGACGACGACCCATCCGTCGACGCCGCACTCGTCCCACTCCGCCTCCCCCTTTCGGAGTCTCTCGTGCTCCGCGTCCTCCGCCACCGCCCCAACCCCTCGCATCCCAACCTCCTGCTTCTTCGCCTCAAGTTCTTCGACTGGTCCGGCAGGCAGCGCCACTACCGCCACTCACTCTCCGCCTTCCACGCCATTTTCCGCATCCTCTCGCGCTGCAGCCTCACCTCCGTCGTCCACAGTTTGCTCCGTGACTTCTCCGATCGAGCTCAACACTCCTTCATTCCCCGCTTCCACCACACTCTCGTTGTTGGCTACTCCGTCGCCAGCCGCCCAGACCTAGCCCTCCTCATCCTCGCCCGCATACGCTTCCATGGCCTTGACCTCGACCCCTTCTCCTACCACGTCCTCACCAATTCTCTTATCGACTCCTCTGACTTCGATCTCGCCGACTCCCTTCTATCCCACCTCCATTCCCAGGGCCACTCCGGTCCCGTTTCCACCTCCCTCCGTATCAAGTCCCTCTGCCGCCAGAACAAGCTCGACGAAGCCATTGTCTATCTTGGAGACATCGAAATGTCCCAACTTGGTCATCGCCGCGAGCTCATTGATGGTGGCGTGGGGGTGTTGGTTCACGCCCTCTGCGCCCGCGGTAGATTCCGTGATGCGGGAGGATTGTCCACGATTTCGGGGCCCCTTACTCATATGGCGTCTGGATTGCCGACCTTGTCACAGCCGGCCAGCTCAATGCCGCCATGGAATTCCTGGAAGCCAAGAAGAGCTCCGAGGACTACATCCCAGAGAGCGAGCATTACAATATGCTAATCAGCCGACTGCTCCAGGAGAGCCGGCTTGATAAGGTATATGACGTGCTTGTGGAAATGAGAGAGGAGGGTGTTGTCCCTGATAGAGCCACCATGAACACCACACTGTGCTTCTTCTGCAAGGCTGGCATGGTTGATGTAGCAGTCCAGCTCTACAAATCGAGGGTTGAGCTTGGTCTCGCCCCTAATAAACTTGTATACAACTATCTGATCACTGCCTTGTGTAGAGATGGAAGTGTTGATGAGGGTTTGCCAGGTACTCGAGGAGTCCATGGCACATGGCTACTTCCTGGGAGAGAGACCTTTAAAATTCTTTCCAATTTGCTCTGCAGGGAGGGAAAGCTTCGACAAGATCGCGGAAACTGCTTGATGATGCACTTCAAAGAGATATTCGCCCTGTCACTTATGTCTATGCCGATACCTTGCTGCCTTGTGCAAGGCTGGACATGTGGAGGAGGCTTGCCTGGTGCCCCACATGGTCAGTGGGGAGAATGCCGGAATTGGGAGGTTTCGTATATATATACTAGTTTGATCCATGCTTTTGTTGTGTTGAGGAGAGTAGATGTGCTTCCCACAGCTAATAATCCAAATGCAAGAGGCTGAGGCCATTCTCCCAAGTCGAAGGCTTTATAGGGAGGTCATTTGTTGTATGTGTGAATTGAGCAAGTATGATGATGTACTCAACCTTCTCAATAAGCAGTTAGAACTCAAAAGTTCTAGACAAGCGGACCTGTTACAACTACTTCATCGATGGGGCTGGTAATGCCCAGAAACCTGAGTTAGCAAGAGAGGTGTATGATAGGTTGATTGCTGCAGAGATTGAGCCCAATTTGGATACTGAGATTCTCCTCCTGCAGAGCTATCTGAAGAGTAAACGCATAGGTGATGCACGCATTTTCTTCTACACTCTTACAGAGAAGCGAGAGCCCAGTACCAATCTGTATAATATCTTTATAACCGGCCTTTTGGAGGCTGGGAAGACAGAGCAGGCTGTGGCTTTTTGGAGGGAGGTCAGACAGAAGGGCTTGATCCCAAGCCTCCAGTGCTATGAGGAACTTGTTAATGCACTGTGCTTATCTAAAACAATATGACACTGTAGTGAAGGTACTTGATGATTTTAAGGAGACAGGTCGCCCAGTTTCGCCTATCTATGCAATGTGCTCCTGTTGCATACTTTGAAGTCAATGAGAACTCTTGCAAGCTTGGGTCCATTCCAGAGAAGATGGGCATAGAGAAACCAAGTCTGAGGAAATAATTGAGGAGACTTCAGCTTCGGGAAGGTTGATGCTTGGTCAGCTTATTGCTGCTTTTTCAGGTGGAATCAGGATGACTGAAAATCTAGATAAGTTGGATGAATTGGTTGAGATGTTCTTTCCTGTTGATCTTTTCACCTATATAATTTGTTGTTAAGGGCCCTGACAATGGTCGGAAGAATGGACTATGCTTGTGACTTGTTCAATAGGATTAGCAAGAAGGGATTAGAACCTAACACTTGGTCTTATGATATTATTGTTCATGGTTTCCTGCAAGATTGGCAGGAGAAAGGATGCCGAGAGATGGATGGTGGAAATGTGCGGAATGGATTCCACCCAACATGGTGCACAATAAGTTTGTATAATAGAACACCCTAGCAGTGGAAAGTGGGTCTGGCTGTTCTAGCTATGCCATGTTTAATTCATACGACCCTTCATCGTGTTGGTGTTGTGTTGAGGTGCATCTTCCGAGATATAACAGGTAATCTTATGCTTCATGACATTTAATCCATCAGTAAAGTAGCAATTCTTTAGTTTCTCTTCAGATACCACCTGTCTTACATGATTTGCTCAATCATGAAATTAGACTCATTAAATTGAATAGAACCTTACATTAGTCATAATGCACCTTCAGTCTGATAGTTAATGATCATAGTGGAATATATTGACTGGCAGACATCCATAGGAAAGAAATGATCTCTATTTCCCCAAAATAGTGGCAGCTAATCTGATTAGCATCTGCTACAGATGATTCCATTCTTCTGATTCTGCCATTTAGTTAATAATTGGAGGGTCTGAAACAAATTTAATATTGATTAGAGAAGTATATTAGAATTGAAATCCTCATGTATTTTCAACTTAGATTTGGGCATAAATCCTCATGTTCTTATTGTTTCAGCTCAAAACGCCGCTTGAACCTTTTGTACTTAACTTGTTCAATGTAATTAACTTATTCATGTAAGCTTTTCTAGATCAAAGTATTAACTTGACCTTTAATTCTTATTTTATACTTGGAGTTGACTCTATGTTCGATTTTGACAAACATACTTGTTCATTTCTTTTGTCTATTTTCAGATTAACGCTCCTAGGAATACTATTCTTCTCTTGAATGGAATAACAAGGTGACATTATTTTGCATCAAAAGGCAGGTTTTCTTCCTCAGAAACTATTTCTTTTGCAAGCAGATGCTGACTGATGGATCAAAACACATTTAAAATTTATGTTCCAAGGATGTATATTTTACCACACAAAATCAGCTCCGGAGGAGTTTGACATATATGTACAATAATTCAATTTTGCCTCGCAAAGGTTAGCAAATTGATGCATTTTTTGTGGATTCCTTACAAGCATTTTTCTTCTTTCAAGGAATTAATGAATTGAGAGCATTGTATTGTGTGGCTCACACAGGATTTCATGCTGTGTTTCACTTTTTCTTTCTGAGATGCTAGTTCAAACTTAACCTAATAATTGGTTTATTCTCCTTGTGGGCATATTTCACTTGTTCTTTTCAAACATAGGTTTTATAATAATACTTGGCACAAAAAGAAAACTTTTATGTTATGAGGTAAAATATTCATGAAAAGAGAGAGAGAGAGACTTAGATACTCAATCATATTTGACGGCAGGTAATGAATCTTCAGATGCGTCAATATTATAAAAAGATATTGTAAGGGGTCAAAGTTTTTCTTCTCTCAAAATTTCTTTAGGACTTGTTTGAATTGGTTTTATAGCAGAAAGAAGTGCCTTTGTATTTTCAATTTGATAAGACTTAAAACAAAAAACCTAGAGCAAGTTAATAATAAATAAAAATAAATAATTATAATAATAATAAAAGATATTTTGATAATTGATATTTTTTAAAATAATTTCTACGAAACTTTTTTTTCAGAAGTTACAAATCATTGGTTTCTAGAAAAAAAAAAGTCTTTTATATAACAACTATTTTTTTTAACAAAAAACCAGCCAAACATTTTTTTCCCATAAATGTTTAACTTATTAAGAAGGCGCCCTATTGATCTTGGAAGAGAGACTAGGCCTTTGTTTGGATTGTTTTATTTTTTGCCCCAAAGCGCTTCCGCAGTGGTAAGTTAAAGCTCGGGACAAAAATATTATATTTGGATGAGTTTTCACATAATTTATAGTTTTTTGAAAGAAAAAAAAACAAATAAAAAAAATATTATTTTTTAAAAAATACAAGCAAAAATGTACCAAGTGGAGGAGATTTTTTTTTTTTTTTTTTGAAAAGAAGAGCATAAAGCTAATAATAAACTAAAAACAGAAACCTAACACAAAGCAAATTAGCTATTCAAAAATGCACCAATGGGCCTTTGCAAGAAGCGCTTCCAGCCATCTTGGTCTCTCCCTTCCATCGTGAAATGCGAGGAGAGGCGGGGTTCCTCCCTTCCCCACTTGCAAGAAGATCGCAAGAACTCCATCTCGGCTCGGGGCAATAATTTGATTCAATTCCTGGTATCTGCTCCATGAGTAAATTCAGTGTGTGATTGTTGAATCTGATAATCTCAGTTGACAGGTACATTCCTTGTGGTCAGCATCTCTAGGGCTTGTAAGCAATCAGTAAATAGGCTGTTGGGCTTTAAATCTCTTTGCATACAATGCTCCACGGCTATTTGTATTGCCATAAGTTCGCAAAGATCGCTAGTTGCAAAGAATACATGGAGCTACCAAAACCACTTCTTCCCTGCCTCTGATTACCATGTATCCTATACCACAAGAATAGTCATCGAGTTGAAAGAAGCATCACTCCCATAGAGATATAGTATCATTATGCTTGAGTTGTATAGAAACTCCCCGATTTTTCCATTCAATCCACTTGCATGGTCATAGGTGATGTTCAAAGCCCTTTGAAAAGATTTGAGCTGATTGAAGTCTCTTTCCCTTGAAGATTAGTTCACATCTGGCTTTCCATAAAACCCAAGAACAGGTAGCAATTAAAGGTTTAGCAATATATCCTCCATTTTCAGTATGTCCCCAGATATTAGTTATCCATTCCCTATCCAAGATGTTCTCTAGATCTTCACTACTTCCTCCAATATGATCAGCAATCAGCTGCCAACATTGTCTTGCTATACGGCAGTCATACATGAGATGTTGCATGGTTTCTCTATCCAGTCCACAGGATGGACAATTACTTTGAGGCCCAATGTTTAATGCATACAAGTATTCCAATGTAGGAAGTTTACCATGCAGCATTCTCCAAAGGAATGTTTTGATCCTTGGAGCAATGGGTAACTTCCACAATTTGTGCCACCCTACCCAAGGTTCAGAAAGATGATTCTGTCCTTGAGCAACATGATCATATACAGTTCTAGTAATCCTAATATAAGGTGTTTTAGTGAACCAAGCCCAAGAATTTGAGGGATGATCATGAAATGAAATTTCCTTCAAATGTTCCAGGTCCAGACCATTACCAAAGCAATTCAGGAGAGTCTCCTGATTCAAGGCTCCCTCAGTTAATAAATCAGTAATGTGCATAGCCTCAATTGGAAATTCCATATTAATATAAGTAGGTTTCCAAGCCAAAGGGATATTCATCATCCAAGGATCAGTCAAGAAGTTGGTCTTAGTGGGATTACAAGATTTAATACACAAGTTGGCCCTGATAAGGGTGGCATTCTTAACTAAGCCCTTATAGAAATAAGACATAGATTGCATCTCACATGGCTGCCATATATCAAGTTGACCATATTTAGCTTGGCAAATGCTAACCCATAATTTATTTTCATTGTTCAACATAGCAAGAATGTTTTTTGTCATCAAAGCTATCTTAGCGGTTCTTAAATTTCAATGCCCAATCCTCCTCGCTTTACAAAGTGTAGTAAGGTTCCAATTTATGGCATGCATTCGCACCACCTGCAGGAATTTCCTAGCAAGCTTGGAGATTAGATCCGTGGATAGAGTCGTGTACATGGCAACATGTTAATGCATAAAATGTGTATAGACATGAGTGAATCTGGCACCAAGATGGCCCTGCCATCCAGTGAAATTGAGGTCTGGTTCCAAGAATTAAGTTGGAGACCAGTTCTTTCCACCAGAGGCTGCCATTTGTTAACAAGTAGTCTCTTGGGGGAGATTAAGATGCCTAAGTATTTGAATGGGAATCCCCCATTTTTAATGTTAAGAATAGCCTCAATTGCCCTTCTAATTTTCCTATTTATCCAACTGGGGAAATGCACAGTAGATTTGTTCAGATTAATAGATTGCCTAGTCAGGTCCTTGTATATGTTCAGGAGCCGCGATTGGATGTGATCAGCGTGAGATCTAGAAGCTCTAGTAACAATAATAACATCATCAGCATACAACAAATGATTGAAGTTGTTATTCAATCTACAGTCAAAACCAGGAAGCATATTGAGTTGCATTGCATGATTTAATATGGCTGATAAATTTTGTGCCACAAGTATGAAAAGAAAGGGAGATAGGGGATCCCCCTGTCTGATGCCTCTATGACTAGTTATCCATTGTGTTGGTTGTCCATTGATCAAGAAGGCAAATGTGGGTGATGTAATACATGCTCTTATCCAATCTATCCAAGCATCAGGAAAACTCATAACTTTAAGCGTGGCAAAAATGGCATTCCATTCTAAGGAGTCATATGCCTTTTCCACATCCAATTTGAGTAACATCCTTGGGAGGATTTGGGACTCATGTTCTAGAGAGTGGGCTATTTCTTGAACTGCTATAATGTTGTCACAAGTTGATCTACCCGCAAGGAAACCGCTTTGTTCAGGACCAATAAGCTTATGCATTACATTTTTTAGTCTATTAGTCAATAGTTTAGAAATAATCTTATAACATACATTGCAGAGAGAGATTGGTCTATAGTCTTGAACTTTAGAGGGTGTATCTTTCTTAGGAATCAAAACAATATAAGTCCTTCCCTAAGCAGTTGGCAATGAAGCAGTTTGGAAAAAATAATTAATAGATGAGATAAGAGACTCCTTCACTACATCCCAATAAAAGAGATAAAATTCCACGTTAAGCCCATCAGGGCCAGAGCTTTTGCCTCTGGGCATTGATTTCAAGGTATTGGAAATCTCATCACAGTTGACAGGCCTGGACATGTATTCTCTGTCAAAATCATTCAGTACAGGTAGGTCATTTGGAAGTCTAGCTGCTAATGATTAACCAACCTTTTCCTTATAAAAAACCAGAATAATTTCCATTATTTTCAACTCATAGAAAAATGTGCTAATTTTCTAAATTTCAATTTAAATAAAATAATAATAATATTTCAGGTCTTCTAGATTTCAGTGGCTGGGTTACTGGGTATTAAAAGGTCATGTTTTCTCCTTCAATTTTCTCTTGGCCTTCCCAAAAGCTACTCATGGCTTCTCTTCTGCAACCTTCATCTCTACTACTCTCCAAGCCTTCCCCTTTCTCTTCTTCCCCTAGCTATCGTGGCTTCTTCTCCCCCGTTACCAGAGAAATCCATCTCAAGCGCCTCAATCCGAAGCACAAGCACGGAAAGCTCTGGGTTTTGTGGAGCAACGCTCGACGAATCACCAGTCCTCGAGTCCCCGCCTCCACCCGAACTTGTCGCTTCTTTGAAGCTAAACTTGCTGGTTAGTCTCCTTCCATCGTTAATTAATCGTTGTTTCTTTTCGCCTTCTTTTGTTTGATGGAATTCATATGCGAGATCTGACTTGGAGTTCAACTTGCCGACCTTATCTTTTTTTTTTAGCCATTTTTGCTTAATTTTGAGAGAAGGGATTGTGTTTGATTGTGTTGAATATTGCTATGACTGTGAAACTAATTTTGATTTGCCTCGTTGCTGAAATCAGGTTTTATTATGGAAATTATCTTCTTTTCATGTTTTTTTCCTTATTTAGGATCAGATATTGTTTTTATTACCTTGAGCCTTGCAATGGTGTCAAACTAATTTGATGAACTGGATGATTTGCCTCAGCATCCTTGTTTAATTCCTCTAGATTTAACTCTGTTCAAAGTTCAAACTGAAATTATGCTTCAATTGCCCTTGCAGTCGTAGAAAAGAATTTCTTTTATCATGGGAGCCTTCTCTAATAGTTTTGGACCTTTGGTTCATGGATAATCATCCTCCTTGTAGTTCATCACTGCTTGACAAGCATAAAGAAAAAGGTGAGCTTTTAGTATTGAAATAAAGAACATTTGGTCCTCATATAGTTGACTTGAGTTTGACATTGCTAGAGTTTGTTGGTTTATATTATATAGGTCTGTAGGAATAGGACTAACCATTGTATCAATGAAATCCATGATCTTTGTTCTCATTTCTTGTATTTTATTATCCATCTATCTAATAGGTTCCCCACTCCGTCCTCTTCTTCAACTTTATCGCATCTTCTCCTTCTCTATTCCTTCTACTTCTACAGCAAACGTTATGTAGCACTCATTAATTTGACTTGTGAAAGATTGGGAGTCATGTTATGAGTCCATGCATTTAGCTGTAAAGCTCCCCAAGAGTTGGATGCGATTGTAATAGATGACCTATATGAATGTCATGATCTATTTGATCTAAAGGCCAGTTTGGATTGGTTTATGGAAAAAATGGCTTTTTTTTTCCCAGTTTGATAGAACTTTTTTATAATCTTTTCAGAATAAGTTAAGGGCTTCTAATTATTTTTGTGTTTAGATATATTAATTCATAAGTGTTTTTATAGTTAGGAAGTTTTTCGGATGTTTATTCCCAAGAAAGTTTTTCAGTGATAAATTATTAAAATAGACATTCGATGAACAATAATAATAACAACAAGAAGAACTGAAGAAGAACAATCACATTTAACATCAATAATAACTACATTTGTAAGGGTATTTTCATAATTGACAACAACTATATTTAATATCAACAATAACACTATCTTCGAAGCCTCACATGATGTTAGGTTAGATTTCTGAAGCCATTTTTTAATTTGCATAAGGGTATTTTCATAATTGAAAAAACCCCAAAGCGTTTTTTTCTAAAGCTTCAATCACATGAAAAAAGTCATTTTCTTCTTTTTTCTAACAACTTCTTCAAAAAAGCACATCCAAACACATATAAAACCCACAGAAGCCCTTAACTTATAAAATAAATTTTTAAAAAAAACATTTTTGGCTTCCGAGAAGCCAATCCAAGCGGGCCCTAATACTTGGGATATTGATATACTCTTGGGACAAGTGTTACTGAATCAGGGTCCTAAAAGAGCAAATTAAGGAAGAGCCATGGAGGAATTTGCTCAATAACCATCATAAAGTATAAAACAATGAGAATGTTTCTGTCGCTGGATACTTATAGTGGGGAGCCCATGTTATCATTAATATTTCAGTCATGTTAACTTATTGGTCTTCATATTTAACAAACTGGACAGCAAACACATCCTCAAATGAAATGCAAACCTGATTTGCAATGTCATTAGTGTTGTTTACCCCGAATAAAAATATGTTATCCACATATAGCACATGCTTTTAAGGCCATTTTGCACAAAATTTTGGAAGGACAACCAAAAGCTTACCACCAAATAAAAGGTATCAATAGATTTTACTAGATCTAAATAGCCACTACAATTGCTTCTGACTGTATTTGTTGTATGCTTTTATCTATTATAGTAACATTTCTTCTTATTCAACAAGTGTTAAAGGTTATGGTATGCAGAGTGTTGTTTCGGGGCTCAATAGAGGTCTTGCAGCCAGTGAAGAAGATCTAAAACAGGCGAATCTGCAGCCAAGGAACTTCGAGGGTGTTGGAGGTCCTGTAGATCTTTCCAACGATCTGGATAAGCTCCAAGGACGCATGGAAGCTTATCTATAGCAGCGCTTTCTCCTCTCGCACTCTTGGTGGGAGCAGCCCTGGGCACTCCCACTGGAAGGCTGCTGCCTATAACTCTTGGACAGGTGAGTATAAGACATACTTCGATTCTGATTCCTTCTTTTGTTAAAAAATTGTCTTTAACCCACTGGCAGTTTAGCTGTGTTGTTTACATACAACAGAGTTAAGTAAATGAATTAGGATCATCAATAGTAGTCTGTATTTTTGTTTTATGACTACAGGTTTTCCAACGAATTGATATCCTTAGTAAAGATTTCGACAATATCGCAGAGCTCCAGTTGGGTGCTCCATGGCCACTCCCACCACTTGAATTAACCGCTACTCTATCCCATAAATTTGAACTGACAGGTCTTTTTCTCTTGCTTACCTTCTTTTTATATGCATGATGAAATTGCACTAGGCCCATTGTATGTATATGTTGTATAAACAATACCTCTAATCCGAAGTTACTAACATCTACAGGGACTGCAAGCATCAAGATTATATTTGAGAAAAACTACCGTCAAAACCTCTGGAAATCTCTCACAGCTTCCGCCATTTGAGATTCCACGGATTCCCGATGCCTTGAGACCTCCATCTAATACAGGGACTGGAGACTTGAGGTAGCGTGACCTCGACTCAGATACCCGGATTACTCGAGGCGATAGGGGAGAGCTTAGGGTGTTTGTGATCTCATAACACCAAGAAATTCCTATTTACATGATTTTAACTTTTGTGTATCTCCAGTAATTATCAAGGAATTCCTCATAAACATTACCATGTAAACTTACCTTATTGTAAATGTGAATCATTTATTGAATATGTACTTCAAATCTGCATCATTTATTGTTTATCTGAGAGAAGTCTGGTATTAGTTTTCTGCAGTTTTCTTGCTAATTTTGGGGAGTGGAATTTACTTATTGAACTACTTTTAATGAACCTACTTGTTATTATCCTATTACTAAATTCACATGTGAATCCTATTTTGTCTTTTTTTTTTTTTTTTGTACTCACTCTCTATGATTAATTTCTACATGCAAAATGACACAAATAACCCTATGGATAGGGGCTGGAATATATTCCAAACTGTTTCAAGGGGTAATTTGTAAAAAAGGAATTGCAAGAAGTTCCTTTGCAATATGTTTTGCAGGGGATCGGTTCGGGATCAGCTTGTGGAAATTAGCCGTTATAACACCAACGGCTACTTTTTATTCGAATTTCTAAAAACCCATTCGTTTACTTCGTTCTTTCAAGAACAAAGAAAGAAACCCCAAACCCCACGCCATCCCAAGCCCTTCTGAAACTCTTCTCAAAATCTCAAATTTCTCTCTTTGATCTCATCAATGGCGCCTACGCCATCGCCAAGACTCCTCCAAGGCTTCCATACCCCATCGAAGACCCCTCAGTCCAAGCATCGTCTCCAGTTCTCCACCAAGACCAACAGTGTTCACCCATCTCCCAATCCTTTGTCAACTGCCAAAGAACCCGCCGTTCCGACGGAGCATCCCGTGGAAGTCATCGGCCGGATCCGTGACTACCCTGATCGGAAAGACAAACCCTTGTCGGCCCTCGAAATCACGCAGGACGGTAGGTCAGTGAGGCTTCGGACAGACATTGGCTACCGAGATTTCAGTCTTGATGGTGTCTCTGTCTCTGAAGATGAAGATCTTGAAGGGTTTTACAAGAAGTTTGTGGAATCGAGGATTGCTGGAGTGCGGCTTGGGGCGAAATGCACGATTATGATGTATGGCCCAACGGGCGCGGGAAAGAGCCATACAATGTTCGGGTGCTCGAAGGAGCCAGGGATTGTTTATAGAGCTCTTAGGGACATTCTGGGGGCTGAGGATGGGGAGAATGGGGTTGATGATGGTGGTTTTAGAGTTGGGTTATTTGTGCAGGTTGCTGTCTTGGAGATTTATAATGAGGAGATTTATGACCTGCTTTCTGGAAGCTCAAATGGAGGTGGAACTAGCTCTGGGTTTCCTAAGGGCAACACTCCCAAGGTGCGCTTGTTTTTGGATTTTTATTGGTTTTTCTTGGTTTTGTTTTGAAAGTATTTGAATATTTTCTTTACCTCTGGAAATTTGGAACTTTTTATTACATTTTCTTGTGTTTAGTTTAGCTTTGGCTTTCAGTGATTATGTTTGTTTAACGTGTTTATCATTTAATGTTAGAATTTTACTAGTTCTGAGATATTTTTGAGGCATCTCTACAGACTAATGGCCATCAAGCTGACTCTCGTGTTGTTGTAATGACCCTTACTGTGTTTGTTTGCAAGTGTTAATAATAAAGTAGGTTGAAGTGTTGTCAAAGTTTCATCTTTATAGGGATAAGACATCAAAAATCATTGCTGTGTCTTGGTTTAGCAAGAATTTCAGAGATGCATTAGCTACTGGATGGTTTTCTAATGTTACATTGTTTTGAAAAGCATGTCCCTTAACCTAAGCTGTATCTGTTTTTCTATCTATATCTTGCATTGTGTTTATGTTCTGTTTTCTGCACATGCAGGTGAGGCTTGAAGTAATGGGCAAGAAGGCAAAGAATGCAAGTTATATATCTGGTAATGAAGCTGGAAAGATATCAAAAGAAGTTGCCAAAGTAGAGAAGAGGCGAATTGTTAAGAGCACTCTCTGTAATGAGAGAAGCTCACGAAGTCACTGTCTGGTTGGTTATTGCTTCCTGTTTGTTGATTTGTTATACCTTTTGATTCTGTTATTTCTTGTGAGTTTGAGTGTTTGATTATCGTGTTTGCAGATAATCTTGGATGTCCCGTCAGTGGGTGGGAGGCTAATGCTTGTTGATATGGCAGGCTCTGAAAATATAGAACAAGCTGGCCAGCTTGGATTTGAGGCCAAAATGCAGGTTCAAATACCTTGTGAAGTCATCCTTTTCCATACATTCTTAATTTCTGTGTGTTATTATGAATCAAAACAAACTTTTTTTTTTTTTTTTGTCATTCCCCTAGCATTCAGTGATAGTTGTAAGTGGCTGCATTACTGAATGTGCAATTATGGATTTGGTTTAATAGAAGTGTGCTGATTAATTATAGTTATAAACTGGAGTTAAGGGATTTTTCTTCATGGACTTGTTTTCTTTTTTCACAGACAGCTAAGATTAATCAAGGAAATATAGCCTTAAAAAGAGTAGTTGAGTCCATTGCAAATGGGGATTCTCATGTTCCATTTAGAGACAGCAAGCTCACGATGCTTTTACAGGTATCTTACAATTTTCTTCTGATTGATGCCTATCAAGACTGAGTACTTCTGTTGATTATGGGCAATTTTCACATTGATTTTATTGTTGTCTTCAGGACTCATTTGAGGATGATAAGTCCAAAATCTTGATGATTTTGTGTGCAAGCCCTGATCCAAAAGAGTTGCACAAGACCATCTCCACCTTGGAGTATGGGGCAAAAGCAAAGTGCATAGTCCGTGTAGCTCATATTCCCACACCAAAGGAGAAAATGAACTCTGAAGAGTCATCTGTGCATCTAAGATCCAGAATAGTTGCAATGAACCAGTTCATTTACAAGCTGCAATTGGAAAACAAGCTCAAAGAGAAAGAGCGTGATGAAGCTAACAAGGAGCTACTGAGGAAAGAAGAAGAAATATCAGAGCTTCGCACTAGGCTGAAACTGATTGAAGGAAGAGGATCGGCAGCAAAGGAAGACGAGATCAAGTCAAAGGTTGATGAGAGAACACAAATTTTGAAAGTTGAGTTGATGAAGATGGAAGAGAGGGATGATAAAACAACAAGAGGAACTCCATATGCTGAGGCAGAGATTGGAAGAAATGGAATCTGAAAGGAGTAAAGCTGTTGATGATGCATTACACAACATAGATGGGGGAAGCAGATTTATGAAACGGCTGTCAGAAATCTATGCAGAAGGTGATCAAGGAATGGAGAAATCAATGGAGTTGGATATGGGAGAGCCACAAATAATCTATGATGTAAAAGAAATAAAGGAGGGCCTTCACCAGACTGGAAATTATTCAAGCTGCTCTTCAGCTAGTACAGTTCTTGCAAACATTGAAGTTACCGGTAATGCTACAATTCCAAGATCACCAAGTAGAGTGTTCTTGAGCACTGTTTATGAAGGTGAAGAAGAAGAAGTGGATAGCTCAGAAGGTGATGAGATTGAAAAGGAGGTCGTTGAAGAAACAGCTGAACATGGTCGACAAATGATTGATGAATTTGGTTGCTCTGCAATTTCTGATTGTCATTTTACAAGAGCAAAAATTATTATTTTGGAGATTATACTGATTTGGGCCGGGGGATTTAATGGAGAGGCATCATCTATTAGGAACAGAAGTTGTTTGTGGTAAAAATCCTAGAGATGTGGACTCTACCAGGAAAACAAGAATTCAGAATATTTTCAGGCTTTGTGGCAACTACAGAGAGCTAGCTCAGCAAGTCAAAACTCCATTGTCATCCAAAAAAGCAAACACTCAATCATCTCCCTCAGCACTTGGTAAGGACTTGAGCGCCAAAGGCTCACCAGCAGACTTTGCTCAACAACCAAATAATTATCTTCCGGATATTGTAGTTACTGAAAGCCCGATATCTAATTCCGTTATGCCATTTTGCAACCCTCCACCTCGAAGATGAGTTTGAAAACACATCACAAGAGTTGAAGGAGAATCCTAGACCAGTGGTACCAGAGGGAGGCAGATGGCTTGATTGATGTCTTTGTCAAATGGGAAGCTTCGAAAGAATCCTCAGGGAATATCATTACAAAATTGAAGGTGTTGAAGGGCTCCACACTTTCAGATTTTGCGGAAACTCATCGAAGTCCACTTAGAGGAAGACAAGAACAAACAGGGATTCACTTTTTCTTCTTCTTGGGGTATGTCAATATCTTAATTTGACTCTAGTTATAGTAAAAGGTTTATACTGTTGTTAACGACTCCTGCTTGTATTTCTACCAGGATCCTTCAGGAGTTCCAGTCTCAAGAGAGAAAGAAACAACAGTCCAAGCAACCAAACTCCCCATCTGCAACAACCAGCCAAATGTTCGTCTTGCTTGCTTGCGTCCAATCAAGAAGCCAGTGCAGAGGCCTAACCACGGCCCATTTAGCTCATTGGAGAACACACTCCCTTTTTCTTCAAATTCTCCATCAACAAAGTCACAGTTTGTCGAAGTATTCTCACCGGAATCCGGTTATCAGAACACAAACTATCTAGCAGGATTGAGAGCTTAGGTGATTCAAAGTTTACCTTTTGCTAATGCTATATATATTTTTGCACAACAGCTTGCATGTATTTGTATTTCATTTTCCTCCGTAACCAAATGTGTTCGTTTGTGCACGTCGAGCATCATCCACTGCTTGGGGATGGCTTTTTTTGTACAATGTATAGTAGTTATGAATTCCTATTGGTACTAGTTGTGTGGTGTTTGCATGTGCGTAGTCAATTGCATGTGCGTATGCATTTCATTGCTTATCATCCATCAGATCTGATTTAGATAGAAACTATTCCAAGCAGCAGTACTGATAAACAATGGTATGTTTTTGGTTCATGAACATGAGATTATGGTATGTTTTTTAGGTGAACTGGCACCTCTCCATAACATTCTTTCTGATAAACTAAATAGATCATAAAGTTTATGCCGTGAAAAGTAAGAATTATAAACAATTGGACATGAGTTGAATCTAGGGTTGTTAAATGATCAGTTCGTTAGGTGAACTGTACTTCGAGATCCCGACTTAGTAAAAGCTCGAAATTTAGGTTTGGAATTTTGGAAATTTGTGAGCTTCAATTTCAAGCTTAAAATTAACTTCGAGCCGAGCTTAAGCTGAGTTGAGCTCGATAACTCAAAATTTAATATTAATATATTAATATATAATATAAAATATTAATATATAAAAAAGTTTTTAATTTCGAGCTAAATCGAGCCAAACTCGAATTTTCAAAATTATAATAGAGTTCTTAATTTCGAGCTAAATGAAGCCGAGTTCAAACTTCAAAATTAAAATCGAGCCGAACTCGAACTTTCAAAATTATAATCGAGCTCAAATGAAGTCGAGTTTGAGCTTTCAAAATTAAAATCTAGCCGAGCTTGAGTTGGGCTAAGCCCAATCGAACTCGGACCGTTTAAAGCCCAAGTTGCACCTGGATAAAAAAAAATGTTAATGTTTGATGTGTCCATATTTTCCTTTTTAAAATAAAAAATAAAAACACCAGCAAAAACTATAATTTGAAGTTTTTATAAGAACACTTTATTTTTAATTATGATATATCATTTATTTATTTTTATTAAATAAAATATAAGGTTTAACAACCGTGCCCCTCATAAAGAATTGTGAGAAATGTGAAGCTATCGCTGCGAGTACGTGGAACTTCTCGGTTCCTCAAAGAAGCATTCTATTGTTCTATTTCAACCAACCTCGCTGCTCGGCAGATCGGCAGATCAGCGCGCGAGAGCAAGAGAGAGATGGAGACGGAATCAGCGGCCGGGGGGATCGAGGTGACGGGCATGAACTTCGCCTACGATGCCCAGCCTCCTCTTTTCTCCCGCTTCACCCTCAACATCGTCCCAGGATCCCGTTGCCTCCTCATCGGCGCCAATGGATCTGGTAACCCTAATTCCGAATCCTCGCGGAGATTGAATGAGCTCTGTTTTTTTTTTTTTTCGTTAGGTTTTGGGCTTGAATTGTTTGCAGGAAAGACGACATTGCTGAAGATCATGGCGGGGAAGCACATGGTAGGTGGGAGGGATGTGGTGAGGGTGCTGGATCGCTCTGCTTTTCATGATACCCAACTGGTCTGTGACGGTGAGCTTGCCTACTTGGGTGGTTCCTGGAACAAGACCATCGGCTCTGCTGTGAGTTTTCCTAAGCTTCGCATGTTTCATCGATTTCAATTAGTGATCCGAATACATAGAGTGAATGAAACTACTAATATTCTCAGTGGAGCGATTAATAGGACTTCATGAAATGTGCTAATGTTTTCAAAATTTATTTGAATAATTTGGAAATGGATCTTCATATGTGAATTCTATGAGAGTTCCAGCTTAATTATTGGTACTCTGATTATTTCAGGGGGATGTGCCGCTCCAAGGAGATTTCTCCGCTGAACACATGATTTTCGGAGGTATGTTTGCTACTGGGGTATACAGTATATGATTGTTTCTAGGCATGGTGCACTTTATTATCAATTTTTGTTTAATTCTTATGTTTTTTGGGTTATTCTGCTACTTTACTACTGTTAATGGTTCCATATATGAAGTACCATAGACAAAAGTAGCAGAGTTTCATGCATTTAGTCTGTGTGGTAATGTGTTCTTGTTTGGAAGCCTGAATGTGTGTGTGCATGAAGGCAAATGTTTTGTTATGTTGTCAAAGAGTGAACCACCAGTTCTTGGGCTTCTTGTCAATTGTTATTTCAGGGTTTTTGTCTATTTTAATCTCCATATTTGCATCTCTTATTATTGTTACTGAAAGAGTTATGTGGTTGAATGTGAAATTTAGAATTTTCTACCTTCTTTTTTGTTCTTTTCAATGCTTCACAGTTGAAGGGGTTGATCCTCTTAGGAGAGAGATGCTGATTGACCTGCTTGATATCGATCTGCAGTGGAGGATGCATAAAGTTTCTGATGGGCAGCGTAAATTAGTGTACAAATTTGCATGGGACTTTTGCAACCATACAAGGTAATGATTGTTCACTCATGCTTGCCCATCATCTTCAGTGATGTTCTTCAAATGCTGTATTGTGCTTCCATTTCTATTTTAGTATGCGACATTTTTTTATTATTTATTTGTATTTGTATTTTTATGTTCTCTTACAGCTGGTTGAGAAAATGTGGTGTTATGCTCTTTAACTTTGAATGTATATTGAAAATTTCAATTTCAAGCCATCTATGCTTAATGGCAACTAAAACACAGGTACTATTGCTTGATGAGGTCACTGTCGACCTGGATGTTGTCACAAGAATGGATTTACTCGACTTTTTCAAGGATGAATGCAACCAGGTACGAATCATATCCATTTATCCATCATTGTTTAAATCATTGCCCCCTAGAATTAAATTAATCATGTTTTGTTACAGAGAGGAGCCACCATAGTTTATGCAACTCATATATTTGATGGTCTCGAGACATGGGCAACACATGTGGCCTATATCCAAGATGGTGAATTAAGGAGATGTGAAAGCCTTGGTAATATTCATGAGCTGAAAAGTGCCAACAACTTACTTTCAGTTGTTGAATCTTGGCTCCGTTCTGAGACGAAGTGTTCAAAGAAAGAGCCTGTCAATTCTCTTGTACACTCCAGCAAAACCTCGCCCTTTGATTCATCTCCTTTCAGATCATCCAGGCACATGGCCTACTATCGATGATAAGTCTTTACTAGCGCCAAAGCATCAGCTGTTCAACTTTGATATAAGGACCACACTCAATAGTCGAGATTTAAATATTTCTTTTTATTTTATCTTTACAACACAAAGAATCTTTATGATAATATTATATGATCTTCTGTTTATGGTATTTTGTTTAGTTCATGCCATGTCTCTCAGACAAAGTGACTTCCATCTGATTGATTCAAATAAAATTTATATGTCCTTCAATTGTGTCCCTATTTAGCTTCTTGTGTTCATTCACGTTGTTGCTGCTTCAAGCAGTTGGTAACCACAGCAATCAGTCTGAAGACCTTGATGTGCTGCCAGATTGATTTGAATTGAACTTTATAACTATTTGTGTTGTTGGAGTAAACTTCAAAGATGGTGCATTGTAAATTTTTGAAGATGGTGCATATGGTAGCATGCCTAAAAGTCATGGTGATCTGTTTTTGTTAATCAACTTTATGAAAGATGTTGCCATGAATAAAGGATATTGATTAATTGTGTTGTATACAAACCTTTAACAGTATTGATTGATGTTAACAGAAGTCTCCGTACTCTCTGCTTTAGTCCCATAAGGATCTATGGCCATATAACCTCTATTTCAAGAGTTAAACAACTCCTTAGGTTGTGCCTTTGACAATAATGGTGTCCTCATTTATTGAATGTTTATCAATTATTGTGGTATTTCCCTGTCTGCAGTGGTTTATTCCTGGATTGATAGATATTCTTCGAGAAGCACTTGAATGACTTGATGGCTACTTGTGCGATGTCCATGGACTCTGTGTCTAAAACTCATATTATCTCGTCTTGAATTCTTGATGCTGACTTTTAAAGCAGAGAAATATCCCTACCTAGTATACCATCTCAATGACCTCCTCATCTGAAATGTTTGAGAATCTTCAGTTGCAGAGGTTCAATCAAATCAAAATGAATTTCATCATATTCAGCTTGAAATTTTGAAGGGACCAGAAATCATTGATTTCCACAGTAGTAGGTAGCATTCAAACTTGAATACCATCTTCTATGTTGTGTAAATCTTAATTGCATTTTCAGGAACTCTAGCTCCATAACTTGGAATGAGATTATCCAAGAAACAGGGAATCAGGGAAAAGGATATGAGATTGCTATCAGTATGTTTGTGTGAAATTCAGTTTTTGAAAGTTCATGTTTTTATGAAAGTAAATATTTTTTTTTCGTACACACTGCTATCAGTTTACTCTTGTTTTGCATGATTATCAGTTTGCAGATAAGCTTCTCACCATCCTGTTGGCTAGCAATACTTCCCATCTGCCTGGCCTTGAAGAGTATAAACATCATGGTGGAGTAAATTTCTATCATGCTGGTGACACTGTTAGATTAAATTGTGCTAAGGAAGTATATTCTCATTAAAAAAAGTAGTGATGAGTGATGGATAGGCTTTGAGACATTTGATGAATGGGGACCTTAATTTTCTTGGAACTCTAGTGATTGTTTAGCTTCTTGTTATTATTTAAGTGATATAAGAAACAAAATAGAAAGAATTGAATATTTGCAAGATTGCAGGTCCCCTGTTCAGCCATGAAGTCTTCTTTCCTAGAAGGTTATGCTCAGGTATGTCCATTTAATACTGAATATAATAAGAATCCTTTCCCACAACTTGTTCATTGGGAAATCATTTTAATGTTATCTGCATTATATATTGCAGCTGGACCTGCAGTCGTCTATCTATTTCTTGTCACCAAAAGATAATGTTTCTTCCCACTCGAGCTCATACATTAACTTTGTGATAATTACTTTCCCGTTGTAAAAGTCTGCAGCTTTGAAATGCTTTGCCTTTTTCCTCCCATCTATATAATAATTTAGACTGAAAGGAGGTACATAGTGCATGTGAAATTTTAATTTATTATCTCAAATTCTACAAGGAGAATAAGAAAGCATGATCAACCTTGGGAATTATCAATTGGCTGATTATTGTCTACAAGCTATGTAACCTCTGGATGGGCCAAAGAATTAGCCCTTGGTGGGCCCTGCAAGGATCCATCCCTCTCAATGACAGACTCAGGGTTGGGTCCCGTGGGAGGCCCCAAGTGCCATGGTCCCACCCTTGCTAATATCTTTGTTGTGGCAATTACTGATTGGGAATATAAGCACAAAAAATTGCAATTTTGACATTATATGATGTGAATGTCTTAGTTGTTATAATGTTGTAACTGCTTGTAAGGGAATTGAAGAAGCCAAAAATCCTCCATTAGGTAATTAATACGCTACATCAGGACAAAGCTACTGAGTTAAAACAGAATTGTTCTTTCATTGTGGACATGCAGCCCCTGGTTTCTCAGAGCATTAACTCTTAATTTCAGATTAGCTTTTGTGCTGTCAACCATGCACAACTTCAGAAGAATCAATTTTCAGTCTTTCTTATTTAGTGTCTCTTAGTGAAAACGAGTTGTTATGCATTAATAAGAAGATTTATGTTTGTTTCAGTATATATCTTTATTATTTTCTGTGAAAATTGTTGACTAGTCATCTTTTTTTTTGTGTGTTTATTTGTTAAATGAACTTCTTTGGTTTGTAAAAGGATACAAGAAGGTGGAATTCAAAACATGGTATCTTATTCAGTGCTTTTAGGAAGTGCGGTTATTATCATTAGACTTTTTTGGGTAAATTCGTTCTTTCCGTTCACCTGTCATTGAAAGCATGAAATTACGCATTATACAATTATGATTATTACAGTGACACATCCACTTGTTACATTTTACATAAAAAAACCCTTGGTTGATGGGCTTTCTAGTTGATAGTTAAGTATTGAAACTATAAAAATTGTGAATTAATTGATTCAGATATGTGTATACCCCTGAATGTTATCTGTAGTAAGATTATTTTGAATAAAAAGGTTATGAAAGATTTTCCTTTGGAAGAAGCTCTGGAACTTGATGCTACTTTTGCCGTTGTAAACCTGTTTTCCAGTGATTCAACTGTTGAGACCTCCAAGTGTGTGTACCATTTAAGTATCATATCATTACAGCAAGCAATATGGAATAGTTTTGTTTTTCCCCATATATTATTATTGATTTTAGTACCTCCAATCTTATTCTCTGTCAAATTTATCTAGGATGCTGAAGGCTATTTTATCATTATGAACCATTCACAAGAGGCAGGACTAATCTGACAGTAGAAATGCCATATGAATCCAAGCAGAAAATTTCATGGAGACAATAATATAATATGGGGATTTGAGTGAGTTCCCTTGAAATCCTTATCACTTGTCCCTGGCAGGTTAATTTTCACCGCAGTAAGACACCAATCCTTTGGATTTGTGGAGGGTATGCATCCAATTTTTTTTAATTATTATTTTTGTTATTTTTATTTTTATTTTATTTTGTTTTATTTGTGAGTTCTTTGGTCATTATTCATCTTATTCATCTTTCAAAGCACAGGACCATGGAAAAGGGAATTGAAGAGCAAGCGTCCAGGTAAGCTTCCTAAGATCATTCTCAGGCTGTCTATGAAACCAACCTTTTTAAATTAATTTCAATGTCTGTTGTTTAATTATTTGCAAGAAAGTCCCAATCTGAGATTGAAAATGATTTTGATGTTGAAATATTTGCATATCAAGAATAAGGGAGCAAGCACTCATCTTCTTGAAGTAATCTTTATCAAGCCCCTAAATCAAAACCTACTACCTTCTTAACTACCTTGGGTATGGAAGTCGTAATAATATAACACAAGTTGCTGGTAGTGTTTTGTGGTGAAGGACAAGAAGTTCAATCACTTAAGTTGAATAAAGAGATAATATACATAGGAAGTAGATGACTAAAGCCATTTGTCGGTCTAAGATTAGGCTGTTATGGTCTGAACTCCTGAGTTTGTCCCCAAATGGAGGTCTAGCGTCACATCAATGTCTACTAAGCTTATGATGGCATACTAATCAAGAGAGCATTTATTTGTGAGAGATTTCCACGTGTTGTATATGGCATGTGTGTGGCATCAAAAGAGTACAAATAGATGAGCAGTTAGTAGGTGATTCCAAGAGTTGTGTTACCTTTGTTAACTCTGAATTAGTCTTGCCAGAGCCTTGCTTAGCTTATTACTTACCTGCCATAGCAGGAGTGTGTGCTTTTGTGCTACAAATTTAAAATGCTGAGGGTCCTCATATAAGGACAATCTTGAAATTATTGATTTAGGTCATTGTCTGATTATTAAGAAATTAATTTATTAATCTGAACAATCTTCATGGTTTCCATCATATTATTTGTGCATGTATCATGATGTGGCCTTGCATCGAAATTTATTATAGTCAAGCAATTTGCTCTAATGCTATAATATCTTATATGTCACCATGCTTACACTCATGTTATCCTATTCTTTTCATTGATTGTGAAATATATCAAACATAATACCAATTTGAAAGAGATCCAATAATTTCATCCTCATTTATGAAAACTAAACACTATGATTTTTTAGGTGATTGAATGAAAGTGTTATTTGATATAGAAAGCTTCCCAAGAATTTGTATAGCTTCAATGCTGAACATTATCTTAGTTTCCACACACCAATGAAATCTTTTCTTGTATTCTTTAATATCAAGTCCCTATTAAAAAGTGTACATCCGATGCATAATGATCGTTTCATAATTGAAAGAGCTTGTTCTGAAAATTCCTCCTTTTGTAGCATTGGACATTCCCAGCAAAGATCCCTCATCTACCAAAACACCTAATCTAATAAACCTTAAATAATTTTTATAAACCAACATTGAGTTGTTTTTAACCATTTATACATTTGGATGGTAGTTGTTCTTTGCATGTCCCTCCAATTTTAGTGACATCTTCTTTGCTTGCTAACATTACTTTTCCTTGTCACCAAACTTACACACCAATTAGTCACATCCACTCTCTACTTGGTTATGATTCAATTAACATCAGCCAACTTTCCTTATTCGAAAATTAAATTTCCATATGAAGAACAAGAAAAGCCTGTATTTTATTGATAAAGCATGCCAATAGCAGCATGACATGTTCATTGATTGTGGCAGGGTTTATTTTGACAATAGGAATGCCTTTGATTACCTTAAATTATTGCAGTAAAATGTTTCTATCTGTCTTGCTCTATTTGAAGTTTAATTAAAAGACCTCAAAATGCTTAATAATTCATTACAGATCCTAGAGATTAAATAGAGTAACCTGATTGACCAACCATGGTAGGTTAGAGATCTGATTTCTGATGATATTTCTTTTTCCTGTTGTTTCTTCTTCATTTGCTATATCTTGACATTAGCATTCTGTCCTGGAAAACAAAGTACAACTGTTTTTATTGTTGTTGCGTAGATGCCTTTTTTAGCTTGTATACTTTTTCATTTTAGCTTGGGTGTATTTAGTAGTGTATGTGGACCTATCTTATGTGTGATTGAAGTAATTACTTTGCTTTATTTTTTCATAAGATCCATATGTGTTATAATTGTCAAATATTGTGTGAACGGCCGAATTACTTTGGCCTTGAGTTTTGTATATTATATATAGACATTACAAGGATGCTTTACATGGAGAGCGATAAGTATGGAAAGCAAATAAGTTCCCAAGTGATTCTAGTCCTATACATAAAACTATAATCTGTCAAATAAGGTATGCTAACTATAGAGAATAATAAATGAAGAAATAAGAGGAATCGATCTTGTGGCTAAATAAGGAAAGAAGTGTGGAAGGCAAAATTGTTCTTACTGACAACCCCCCTCAAATTGATGCAGGTTGATCAACAAGCATCAATTTGCTACTAAGAAAGCAATGTCAAGGATGAGTTGGCCGAGCCGAAAGTCTGAGGGGCCAAGAGCTAGCCGAGCCGAGCTATACTGAGGTAATGAGACGAGGTGCCGAGAGCTTGGCCGAGCCGAGCTATACCGAGGTGCCAACACGAGCTAGTCGAGCCGAACTATACTGAGGTGTCGAGACGAGATAGCCGAGTTGAGCTGCTGAGGAGCCGAGTAGTAGTCCTGGATGGAAAGACTACTATGTTGAAACATGCCAAGCGCATGTGATAGCTGAAAGTGACGAACATCATGATCCTAATGATAAAACCGTTTGCAAGAAAAAGCCTATATGGAGTGAGCGGAGCGATGGGACTGCAAGTTGGTGACAATATGGAGCTCCACGGAACCAAGAAGCCAAGACATGATGCGGGCATCAAGCACAACCCATGGAGGAGAAGAAAAATCCCTAGATCGTTGAACCTAGGGCTCTGATACCATGTCAAATATTGTATGAATGGTCGAATTACCTTGGCCTTGAGTTTGTATATTATATATAGACATTACGAGGATGCTTTACATGGAAAACAAATAAGTTCATGCTGCATGATTCTAGCCCTATTCATGGAAATTATAATCTGTCAAATAAAGTATGCTAACCGTAGAGAATAATAAATGAAGAAATAAAAGGAAATAATCATGTGGTTAAATAGAAAAAAAAAGTGTGGAAGGCAAAGCTGTCCATACTGACAATAATAGTATTCAACTTGAAAGGCAAATTAAATACCAGAAATATGGTAGAGACACAAAATTATCCTTGATGACACTGATTCAAGCATTTTTGTATGAACAGGTCCCACTCTCCCGATAAAACAAAGATCCAGTTTATCTTTTTTCATTTAATATAATTATAGACATTTCATTTTTTTAGTTAAGATTGACAAGTTAAGGTCAGTATTTCATTTATCCTGCAGATGATATGTTTTATACTTAGTTTTAAAATAGATTAATATTGATCTTGTTTAATTTTCATTCAAATTATTTTAGTTTATAGTTTATAGTTTATCGCCATTTGCCTGTCTCCCTCTGCCGGCCAATTTCATCAAGTCATTAAGAGAATGGGATGACATTTTCCAGAGACATCCTTAACCTGCCAATTGGCCTGGCAGACTGGGAAAAATAAGAAAGATTGTAAGTTGTAACTCAGTCTAACTTAGAATACACTTGAAGCAAACAGAATACATATTTATTATTTATATAAGATCAAAAAGAAACATAATGATGTATTCTTTTAAATAAATACACTTACCCTTCTCTAATACATGTCTCCCCTGCTCTTTTGATAGGCATTCCTTCCATGCAAAACCTTGGTAGACAGAAACCATGATGAAAAGCAACTTAGAGGTGCATGGTGAACTTGACTTGATCCAGCCCAATGAGCCATGGGACTGCAACCTCATGGGAGGCTATCTTCAAGCTTCCCACCATTACCACACCGGTGGAGACCTCTCTGAGTTCATGGATCATGTAGTGAAACAACTCTCTGAGACCTCTCCGGCCGCCGACAACCTTGATAGTTTCTCTGTCAAGCCGCTGTCCCCGCATGTCGACCACCGTCCCCGGAAAATCCCCCGGAGAGACACCAGAGACGTCACCACCAAAACACCGGACCAGACCATTGAAGACCAAGGGTTGAGGATGATCACTCTGCTTCTAGAGTGTGCGGTAGCTATATCAGTGGAAAACCTGAGCGAGGCCAACAGAATGCTACTGGAGCTGACCCAAATGGCATCCCCATACTCATCATCCTGTGCTGAGAGGGTAGTGGCTTACTTCACTAAAGCCATGGCTTCCAGAGTGACGAACTCATGGCTAAGGACCTGCTCTCCAATAGTCCCCTACAAGAGCATCCTCTCATCATTCCAGGCCTTCAACACCATCTCCCCCTACATCAAGTTCGCACACTTCACAGCTAACCAGACCATCCTTGAAGCTTTCCACCAAAAGGACGTGGTCCACATCATAGACCTGGACATCATGCATGGCCTCCAATGGCCGGCTCTCTTCCACATCCTTGCAACAAGGCCTGAAGGCCCCCCACTCATTAGACTAACTGGCTTCGGTTCATCAATGGATGCTCTAGAGGAGACTGGCAGGCAGCTCTCCAGCTTTGCCAAGAGACTGGGCATGTCCTTTGAGTTCCACCCGGTCGCGAAGCGCTCCGGTGACATCGATCCATGGATGGTGCAATCCCGGCATGGTGAGACCGTGGCCGTGCACTGGCTCCAGCACTCACTCTACGACGCCACAGGCCCAGACCTGCAGACCATGAGGTTACTTGAACTCCTATCCCCTCGGGTCATCACCTTAGTAGAACAAGAGATGATCAGCTGCGGCTCATTCTTGGACCGGTTTGTTGGCTCACTGCACTACTACTCAACGTTGTTCGACTCCTTAGGAGCATCACTGGCGTGTGATGACCCTGGTAGGCAAAGGGTGGAACATGGTTTGCTAGGGAGGGAGATCAATAATGTATTGGCCATTGGTGGCCCAGCAAGGAGCGGGGAGGAGAAGTTTGTGAGCTGGAGAATGGAGCTCGCACAGCGGGGATTCGTGCAGGTGCCGATGAGCGGCAATGCCATGGCGCAGGCGCAGCTGATACTTAACATGTTTCCGGCTTCACTCGGGTATGGAATACTTCAAGGAGATGGCACGCTGAGGTTGGGCTGGAAGGAGACCGGACTCTACACGGCTTCAGCTTGGACAGCACCTCAGCTTCTTCACTGAAAATGTTTAGCGTTAGCTTCTTTAGTTTGTTGTTCATCTTCTTTATGGAAATGAGTTTTGGATCAAGATCTGTGTTTCTCTTCTTGTAGTTATGGGTGGGTAGTTTTTGATTGATTATTGAGGCTGCAGATGGAAGTCATCGTTATTCAAGGTTTCTAACACTTGGATTGTTAGCATTCGATATTTGATTAGATGTTAATGGGTGATTATATATGTGGGAGATTCTGCTTGTCTGAACCTTCTTATGGAATCCCAGATAAATAAGATACTCACTTATCAGTGATGGAAAATCATCGGTTTTGGTTTAAATTCACTAATTCAGTATGTTTAGATTTGTTGTTTTGTTATATTCAAACACTTGGTTAAAATGTGATATATGAAGACTTGAATGGATTTTGTGATTAGTTGAAAATTTTATGGTAGCTAAAAAATAATTTAAATTGCATGGAATAATATATATATGTGAAGTGTTTACAAGTCATGAGAACTTGAAAAAATGGAGAGGAGTTCACAAGAAGATGGAGGAAGACTTGGGATCAGAAAACTCTTGTTATTGGCACATCCAGGCTTTTGGATCAAGTTGATGAGCAGTGATATACATCCTGATAAAACTTCACGAAGAAGTTTTCTGATATTATCTCAGCCATCCATGTCATCTCGGGATCATCAACAACACTATCATGAGATGACATGATTTCGGCATATTTATCATTACTCTAAGTTGATTTATTACGCAAGTCCTACTTTTCATTTGCATGTCATTTACACACATGCAAAGAGACCTACTATGTATAGCCTTCCCCGAAAAGCCAACAAAAAAGAGGAAAAAAATCATATAAAGGCTTCTAAAAAGTGTAACATTCCAGTTTCTTAAATGTAGTATCTTAACAACCAAATTAGCAAAACATTCAAATCAGTGAGACATAAAAGTTTAAAATATATATATATATATATATATATATATATATATATATATATATTACCCGTGACAACCTAAATTAGCAAAGCAGAACACTAGCTTGGATGATCTCAGCCGTTCATTCGAACACTAATAATTGGGCTTTCTTAAACTTGAAATAATAGAGCAGTTATAGTGGACCGTCGCGGTCCACTGATCCCCTATCATCTCGTATTTCCAACCGCTCGATAGCAACGCATCCCTGCGTTGGACGGTGATGATTGGTTACCATTTAAGCGGAACAGTGAAGTACAACACGTCGCGCGAGGCCCCAGAACACAAGGGAACCAAAATTCCGTCTAGTTGGAACCTTGTCGGCCGGTAGCTTGCCGCCGAAGCGAGCGCTTCACCCTTCGTTTTTTTTTTTTTAATAATTAATTAATTTTTTTATTAAATCATTTAATCATCCTGAGGTTGATATTTACACTCCTTATGGCAACAAGCTACTCTTTTTAGGCCGAATATTAAAATTGGTTCTTCTGTGTGACCGGGTGATGGATTGAAAACAAGGGTAGGAATATCAATGCCTTTTGATTTTTAATATATGAAATTAAGGGAAAAAAAAAGAAAAGAAAAATCTCTCACCCGCTTTTGGCATGTTTGCTCTCACGGTCTCTCACCTGTCTCCCTCTTCGATTCTGGTGAAGTTCGATGTGAATTTGGTGGAGTTTTTCGCTCTTAATCTGCAAATTTTGCAGCATTTGATCGAAGAATTCAATCCCAGAACCTAATTCTCCCGGGCTATTTGTTATTATTATTTTTTTATAAAAAAAAAATAACCGATGGCTCGGGTTATTGGTAATTGGCATTGGCTGTTGGATTTTTATTGTGGAATTGGAAGCTTGTGAATGGGAATCTTTGTGTGTTTGATGATCGGATGGAAGAGAGGGTTTGGTGAATGTAGACATTTGCGGAGGAATATTCGATTTTAGATTTTTGGTTTTTTAATCCAAGGTTCCAATTTGGAGATGGATTAAAGTTGAAGAGAAAAGGGTGGATTTCAGGCCTAATCGAATCGAAGAACCGCGTCAGTAGTTGGAGAAAGTTGGAATTTTTTCTATTTTTTTAGTTGAATTTGCAGTCAGGAGTTGCATTGAGGGGAATCAGAGAGCGCTGATACCAATTAGGTGGTTTTCGATTTGAAGTTCATTTTTTTCATTCATTTTTGGATCATGGAGCATGTCGTTGGAGGAAAATTTAAGCTTGGCAGGAAGATTGGAAGTGGGTCCTTTGGCGAGTTGTATCTAGGTTTGCCATTTGTGGGACTTTTATTTGTTTTTGTTTGTGATTCGTTATTTTCTTTAGGTATTTGTGACTTGGATTAGATCATTTGATGCAGGTGTTAATATACAAACTGGAGAAGAAGTGGGCATCAAGCTGGTATGTTGCTAGACCACTCTTCTCTTTGGCATTGAGATTGTTAAAGCTGTATGCTTTTGATTGCTCCTGTGTTGAATTTTTTATGGTTATTCTAAACTATCTTGGTTTTAGCTGGAATTTGAGTTTTATCTAAATCTAAGTTGAGATCATTGTTGAACTTGGGAATATGTTTTATATGACTTTTTTTTTGTTGGTTTTATGATGATCCAACAATCTCTTCAAAAATGGGAGTTTCCTTTTATTTTTTCTTTTTAGATATGTATATCAGACCTTTGTTATACCTACTCTGCATAATTTGCAGGAACCAGTGAAAACAAAGCACCCTCAGCTTCACTATGAATCAAAATTGTATATGCTTCTTCAAGGAGGAAGTAGGCTATCGATCTCAAATGTTACTTATTTGTTCAGCATGTCAATGTTGATGATTTTTTTTTCCTTTGATTTTGAAATAAAGCTGGGATTCCCCATTTAAAGTGGTTTGGTGTGGAGGGAGAGTATAATGCCATGGTTATTGATCTCCTTGGGCCAAGCCTGGAGGACTTGTTCAACTACTGCAATCGGAAGTTGTCATTGAAAAGTGTGTTAATGCTTGCTGATCAGTTAGTAAGTATAATATTCTTCTGATGTTTCCTGTTTTTGTTATAAAATAGAGGATCTTATTTTTCAAGTTTGGAAGAGAATTGCTATAAGATGTCCTTGCTTACTAAGAAATGAATTCCACTCTAAGTTCTTATCCTGGTGTTCCTGCATTATTGAAGAATGCATCTGAGTTTCTTTCTGTTGACGGTCTACTTTTTTGAGTTTAATTTTAATGGCAGTCTTCTTTGTTTATTCTTTCTAGATAAATCGTGTTGAGTATATGCACTCACAAGGCTTTCTTCATCGTGATATTAAGCCAGACAACTTCCTTATGGGTCTAGGATGGAGAGCAAATCAGGTACCTACAGGTCTTAAAATAAGTTAAATGGCAGGCAAACTTCCTAAATTGTTTATTAAATGTAAACAATTTTTACATGTTATAACATCTTTTTCATCTATTCCTTTTGCATGGAAAGAACCATTTTCAATTTAATGGTAGCCAAATGCCCATGTATTACCTTTATTAGACTTCTTCATTCATCATTAAGGAATTTAGTCCGTTCTCCCATAGCCCCACTTGCTACTTCTCTTTTTTTTATCTGACATACCTAGAGAAGCTAGGCCATGTCTTGAGTTCCTAACTAGTTTGTTTTGATGCATGAGAATTATTTAGTTTTTCTTGTGCAATGGGGAATTCAGATCTTAGAATCTTCTATTTGAATCTGGAACATGAAGTTTTCTGCACCCTATCTTTGATATTTTATTCTTTGCTCCAGGTTTACATCATTGATTATGGCCTGGCAAAGAAGTATAGAGACCTTCAAACACATAAACACATACCTTACAGGTGAATCATGAAAATGCTTTTTTTGATGACTAGTACAAGAGTATTCTCATCTGCAGTACATTCACTGACAATATGTTTAAGCACTTTCTGCAGAGAGAACAAAAATCTCACTGGAACAGCACGCTATGCAAGTGTCAATACACATCTTGGGGTTGGTGAGTTCCAACGTTCACCAGAATCTAATTATTTTCTAACAAGATGCTTCCTCATGTAAGCCTCTTATTTCTCATTGGATTTGCCTCTTGCTTGTAGAACAAAGCAGGAGAGATGATTTGGAATCTCTTGGTTATGTTCTCATGTATTTTTTGAGAGGAAGGTAAGATCTGATATAGTATTCTTGTTAATCTTTTGATTCACATGTACTATTTTGGAGAATATATTGCTGAAGCTTACTGTATGGTCCTAATTAAATTTGTATTGTTACTGTCGTTCAGCCTTCCCTGGCAGGGTTTGAAAGCTGGCACTAAAAAGCAGAAGTATGATAAGATAAGTGAAAAGAAAATGCTTACTCCAGTAGAGGTAATGTTAGTTAGTTACATCCTGGGCTTTTTGTCACCATATGAAATTACATCTGCTAACCATTATATTGCCAATATTGAGGGGCGGATGAGAATTATAATTAAGAATTTGAATATCAGTAAATCAGGTGCTGTGCAAATCATATCCTTCAGAGTTTATATCGCATCTCCATTATTGTCGCATCCTTGAGATTTGAGGACAAACCAGATTATTCTTACTTGAAGAGGCTTTTCCGTGACCTTTTCATTCGAGAAGGTATGCCTATCCTTTTTCCAGTTGGCTGACCTGTAAAATTTTAGTCTAATAGTTAAGTTAGATATGACTCAGTTTATTTCATCTCTTATTTTATTGGCCCATTTGAGATCTCTTCCCATCCATGATGGAGGGTGAGCATGGAAAGTCAAAATTTAATGTGATGGAGTGAAAAAATAGTTACGAACATCAGGAACTTGTTTCTCTCTATCTCATCGTTGAATAGACTCTGCATCCGACCATCCAACTTTCCATCCAATATATTGGTGGGTTGGATGCTCTTTTGTGAATAGGAACAAAATCCTACTCTAGAACTTCTTCAACAACCTGTCTCTTAAGTTTGCTGTTTTTTCAGGCTATCAGTTTGATTATGTATTTGACTGGACAGTTTTGAAGTACCCCCAAATTGGTTCTAATGTAAGGCCACGGGTATGTGTTATTAAGTATAATTCTAAGTTCCTTATTTGCATTGTCCTGTATGATTGTATCCAATTATTTGTTTTATTCTGGCAGCTCAGTGGAAGAACAAGCGGTGCAGTAGGGCCATCAGTGGGAAGGGATGAAAAAACTTCAGGTTTGTTGTCATCTCTGGAGAAGTTAATATATGTGCAATAACCGATCTAGTATGTATTTACTTATAATGCTTGAAATTTTTTTGTGGCAGTTGGAGAAGAGATCCGTGATAGGTTCTCAGGTGCAGTTGAAGTATTTGCCAGAAGGAACAGTTCAGGTTCTGGTCACCATGGGGATAATTCAAAGCATAGAATTCATGAAGATGCACCAACATCATCCAAAGACGTAAGTTTTGAGTTCGTCATAATGCTAAAACTACTATTCATACCTTCCCAGGCAATACTTATTGGATGCTGAATATGTTTTGCACTGGCATCTTTATGAATAAAGTATTGACCTGTGCTTCTACAAAATTCTTTCCAAATTGTTTCTAAAATGTATCTACATTTCTTGGTTGTTTTCCCTCTCAGGCTCAGGATTCTCGGAATGGAAGCTTGTCGAAGAAGGCCATCATTTCAAGCAGTCGCCTGAGTTCTGGTGAGCGTAGTGAACAACAGCTTAGCCGGACAAGCCGGCTGGTTTCAAGTAGCACCGGTCGCTCATCAAATGTCCAAAGGATTCATCACTCTGCTGGGCTTGAATCTGGGTCTTCATCTCTCTCCCGCAATACAGCTTCCCGAGCCCCCCGTGATGACCACCTCCAGAGCTTTGAGCTCCTCTCCATTGGCACAGACAAAAGAAAGTGAAAGAGAAAGAAGCAAAACCGCTGAGAAGAACTTATCGGTTAAGCAAATAATGAAATTGTCTGGTAAGAACAACCTGCAATCTACTAAAAGACTTGATATAATTCTTGTCTCTTCAATTTTTTTTTTTTTTAATGACTATTTCATTTCTTGGTGAGTCTCTGTCCATGTTGTTTATCTGCCTAATGGTGATGGAGGTGATATAAGCCAATAAACTGAATATCCTGTACCACCATTTATTTGTGTATATAAGATCCATCAGTCCATGACAAGGAGCAAGATGAACAGCAATTGTGGCCATGACAACCACTAGGGTTCTAATGAACTTGTAAATCTCTTATAGAAGGACAAAAATTCCTCCTGCATATTGTTCATATGACGATTCATATTCTAATAAAAAGAGCAGTTCTGGATATTATTCACCCTTTCCTTTGTTTTTCAAAGAGGAGGTTGATCAAATAAAGTGAATGCCATTCTTCTACTGAATAGGCAATAGAACTTTGCAGGATTATGTCTGTATTTTTTATTTTTTATTTTTTTTTTCTGAAAGTTCAGAGTGAATGCTCATATTGGGGACAAAAACAGCAAGCGTGGATGATTTCTACTAATCTGTATTTGTGTGTTTGGCTGGTGCTGGAAAAAGTTGAGATTTGGTTTTTAACATTTGAACTTGTTTTGGGAACAAAGTTACCAATTCTGATTTAATTAACATGGTGTTTGGTCGGAAAGGTTGGAATAAATTAAGTTAAATTAGTGTGTCTCTCTTCCTGCCGGAATACCTCAAATGAGTTTCATCTTGGTTTTATTTTCAAACAATGGATATAAAAATTAGCTAATATAATTACTGCACTTCAGCTCAGAAGGTATGAACTGAAATAAGCCCATGTTGTCTGATCATGTGGTATCATTACTTCATTTGTTTAAATTGAATTTATCCAGACCCATAAATACAAGCCATTTTATTGTCCATGTACCAATAACTAATAACCGACAACCTAAAAGACTAGCATATATAGGTTGCATTAGAAATAACAATGTTAGGTACAATTTATTTTTGATTTACATCTAACAATTTCAAGATGATGCAAAAGTTAATCCTGAAGCTTTTTTATGCAGATGGATTTCTCAAATGATTGATATGATTCATAGTTATTAATTTTTTTTATCATCAATTCCGCCCTCCTTGCATAAATTGTTAATTTGTTATCAATTATTCATTCTATTATTAGGGATTTTCACAAAGGAGAACCCAATATTTGATAGATGTGATCATATAACAAACAATTCATCCCCGAAATACATGCAGAATTCCCAGGGTTGAACCATTCTTCTGGTGTTCCTCATCTCCTGCCCAAAATAAGGTAGATTCACTCCAGAAACAGTTTCATTCTTATTTAATCAGTCTCCCAAAACCTTCCATTTTTCAATTCCTTTTATCTCCATTGTTCTTGTGACTTTTTTTTCCTGCACTTCTTCTCATTGTGCTTTTGATTACCTGATAATTCTTTTGACTTTTGCTGTTTCAGTTGGCCATTGTCTTTCTCTGATAGAGAAGGCCACTCTTTGTCTTGGTTGATTGTTGTCTGGAAAGTAGATGGCCACCCAACTTTTCTTTAATGCTTGTCCTTTTCTAATCATCCAATTCTGACAAAACTTCGATTTGAAACATTAACAATTACAGCAAATACTTTCTTTGTTTTATCGTCATCTTGTCCAATAGATGTTTGATTTAAGCATAATAGGAACAATATGTTTCTAAGTGAGATGAGAAAACAAGCATCTTCTTACCTTCAAGACAAGTACAAGACAGCAAAGCTTGCACTTACTGATGTAACACCAGCTGAATTGTAAGTTCCCTTCTATCTTTCATTGCCCATGTTAAAGACGATTATATATTTAATCAACTGATTTAGAACTATTAGAATCATTATCTCTAACAGGAAATCTCATTGCATAGGTTGACCGAAGAAGCAACAAACAATGAGCCATGGGGTCCGGACGCTAAGACAATGACTAAGATCTCTGAGGCTGCATTTGATGAAGAGGATTACTGGAGAATTGTTGATGTTTTGCATCGCAGGTGAGAGTTGTACTTCTATATATATTTTAAAAATAATAATTATATAAAATAATGAGAGAAAGGGGAGCCTTGGTGCAACGGCTGGCCCTTCCCCGTACCTCGTGCATAGCGGGAGCTTTGTAGCACCAGGCTGTCTAGCACCGCGCATAGCGCAAGATTTTGGGAGTATAAGGTCCAATATACAAAAATAAAAGTTCAAGCGCTAATGTTAAACTTAAACTAAACTTACAGGGTTTAAATGATACAGAAATATATCTCGCGAGTTGAATGAAGTATAATCTTTTGATGCAGGTTAAGAACCTTGAATCAGAGAGAGTGGAGGCAGTCATACAAAGCTCTGGTTTTGCTGGAGTTCTTGATCACTCATGGACCTGAAGAAACTTGTGATGAATTCCATTGTAATATCAATGTGATTCAAGAGATTGGATACATGAATCACACTGATGAAAAAGGGTAGGTATGTACATCACTCATATTAGTTCTTTTGTTAATCGTTAAAGTAGTATTAGATTTTTTACTCTCCTTTGATAGTTATTGTGTTTGATTTGCATGTAATATTTTAGTGAATGTTTACAGCTTCAATTGGGGAGCATGCATGAAGAGTAAGTCGGAGAGAATACTTGAGCTTCTAAATGACAAAGAGAAACTCCGAGAAGCTCGGGATAAAGCTTTAAAGATCTCAAAGGAGATAAGAGGGTTTGGGAATTTGATTGTATCTCCATCTTCCTCAAAGTCTAGGACTTCATCTGTTGGCTCCTGTTCTTCTGGAAGTCCTAAGTTCAATGAGGAGTTTGATGAGCATAATTCCACTCATGACAAACAAGAAACTCAAGAGAGATCTACACTTAAGCTTGATAAAATGTTGCAAGGATTGCATCTATGGGAACAACATCCTCTTAGTGAAAAGCACTCTCTGCTTGAATCCACCAAAGAAGATGAAGATGATGGATTGGATGACAGCCATTGTGGATTTCACTCAAGACTAGTGAGATACAGGAGTATTTCAAATTTAGGGAAGGGGACAAAGAAGAAGGTTGTAAGACAAATGTCTTTAGGTATATAATTCAGCTATGGGTGATCTCAAGATGAGATCTTGCAACATTTTTTATGTAGTTCTTTGGCTTGTAAATCTGCACTTTACAATGGAAATGTAAAAAGTAGTTGGTTGAAAATTCACTTTCTGTTTTCCATCGATCCAAAGTAATATAGTTATTGATAAATATGGACAAGCGATTTTGCTATGCTCTGGGTATGATTCAAACCCTCAACTTCTCATTTTGAGAGGGGCTTTCGAAAATTATATATATATATATATATATATATATATATATATATATATATATCTGAATGATATCTTTGCGGTGGTAGGAAATTTGTAATTTCCGGTCGCCTACTCATTCTAGGTCACAGAGGATGTTTAAGCGATTTCTAACCGTACGGATGGAAGATGCATTGAAAATAAGTTAAGCGCATCAATTTTCATACAATTTGGAAACTTGTAGGGTCTTCATCTTAAGGGATCAAAACTTATAGGAATCCGAGCGGTCAGAATTTCAACCGTTAAGTGGGAGGACCAAGCGGTTCTAGAATTATATGAAAATTGACATGCTTAAACTTATTTTGAGTAGATCTTTCCATCCATTCTTTCAATAATCTTCCAGTGGTCCAAATGGGTGGTAGGCCCAGGAAATGAAACGATGTGCCGTACATGCAGATTATCATTACTCTATATATATATATATATATATATATATATATATATATATATATATATAAATAGATAAATCATAATTTATTTATTAAGATAGTAAAGAGTTGCAAACAATCTCAAGTTACAAGGCTAATATAGATTTGTTTTGCTGGTGCTGCATGGCTGCATCCCAACTCTTATGCTTGATCCGAAGTCCCCTTCACCTAAGCTGACTCCTCCGTAAACTGAAGGCTCCTTTTAACCATAGTGTGTGCCACCTCCAATTTTAGTTTTTTTACCGGGTTGGTTGCATCGAACCAGGATAATAAAAAAATAATTTCATTAATGATTTGCAAGATATAAGTTTTTCTAGTTTACAAGATGTGATTGCTTGTATGGAAAGAGTAGGTTGCCCAACCAATGGGGCCAACAAGCATTTATAGACCATCTTCTCAATCAAGAGTACATTAGAAATGAATGAATGAATGAATGAATGATTCCTCATGTAAATAAAACTTTGGAAGCAATGAATGAATCCTTAGGATTGAAAATAAGAAATCAATAAAGAAAAGAAAAGAAAGTTGGTGTTGCTATTAATAGCATTCCAAGTACTTACTTCTCAACAGAAAAGAAAGAAACAATCGAAGACAAGTGGTAGGGCACACAAACCAGAGAATATTGTACTATCTTTCAGATGCAGTAGAGTATAGGTTCCTGCAAATCATGTGTGAGATGAGCCACTTTTGATATACTTTTTATCAATTTTATCTAAAGTGGAAGCCATGGTATTATTGGTAAAGCACCAGGCCATCAATTTCCACACCTTTGAAGACAAGTAAACTTAATTTACACTGCAGGAATCAATCAGAATAGTTTAAGAATGGCAAAATCCATTTAAGAGTATTGTTTGGTTAATGGCCCATACAAAGTCATAGTGTAACCCCTAAGAAACCAGGATGAAAATTATTTTTTTAAATACCATTAATATGAAATATAATGTCATTTCTTTTGTTTTTTTATAAAAGTGCATAAACCATGCTTTATTGAATTAAAGAAATAGAGTAATATTTTTTTTTCGATAAAGCGATAAACACCCCCCTCCCCCCACTGGGACTTCAAGGATGTGTATAAGTATGCTTGGTCGACCCCTTGGGTTTGTCCAGGAGGAAGCCTTGACACACACTTATCTTATCTTATAAAAGTTGGGAGTCGAGACTCGATCTCGGAACCTCTATAGCGGAATCCCCCATTTTAACAGGGGATCTGGATACCAATAGACCCTTTGGTAGTGTTTGATAGTTGGATCGTTGGTTAGACTAATACATATTGGTTGAAGGAAAAGGGATGCATTCCGTCATATGTTCGACCCAAGGGAGAAGAAAGAAGTCATCTACTATAAGTCTTCACTCACATGGGACCTTCTTGTGTGGGGGTCATAGTTGCTTCTCCCTAATAAAGACCCATTTATATCAAATCAAGAGAGCATGAAGAATTAACATTAAGTAAAAATATTTATCTTAAAAACATCGTCTAGTTTTTTTCAATCTAGAGATTTTCACAGCCAATTTGTAGGAATCTAATGTCATTTCTAATATTTGTTTTGAGGGAGGGGAGACATATATATCAAATTAAAATTTATAAAAACTTATCACTTCTGGTCATAATTATCTGAATCGGGTCGGACATTGAACCGGTCAAAGTCTCGGGTCATCGGTTCACTAGTTCAACCATCAGGTCAATTGAGTCAATATATATATTAATAATAAAACTATTTTAAAAACTATTATAAAAATAATTTTAAATAATAAAAAAATAAATTAAAAATAATAAAAATAATATTTTTAAATAATATTTTATTATTGAAATATTATTAATTCAATAATAAAAAATAAAAAACAGGAAAATATCAAAACCAAACCAGTTGCCTGCTAGGTTCACCGATTCAGCCTATCGGACCTAGGCGTGTCGGTCGAATTACGATATGATTCTTCTCGTGACCTTCTTAAACCAAATTCAAAATTATTTTTATCTAAACTCCATTAATTTATTAACTTCTTTTTTTTTCTGAAGCCACATATAAAATAATGATTATTTCTCAAATTTTTAATCCACATTAAAACCATATTAATATTAAAATTCTTTGATAAAACATATAATTTGTGATTCCAATAGGGACCTTTCTGAAAAAAAGATCCTCAATAATGGTGGATTAACGGTCAAAAGGGACAATGTCGCCGACAAAGGCAGTCAGGGGCACTCCCGTGAATACTGTGAAAACCAAGACCAATTCGTTTAAAACCCGTCTCGTGGTCCGGAAAGCGGACCCCACATCTCGTCATTTCAACCCCCAACTTAAACCTAAATCACCATTTTTTCCAAATTAAAAATAAATTATTCGAAATAATCCATAAAACTAAAATGACCAAAAAACCCTTCTATCACTACCTTCCTCTCTACCTGGCCACCTTTCTCCCTCTATATCTCATTATAAATTTCCAATTTTTATTATTTTTACTATTTTTATAATTTTTTCAAGTTATATTTTTTTAATTTTAAAATTCCAACTATCATCACCATTCAATCTCCTCCCTCGACCTTTGCCATCTTTAAATACTCTCTCTCTCTCTCTCTCTCTCTCTCTCTCATTTATGTAGTTATTTATTTATTTTCAGCCATTAAAGCTTAATTCCAAGCTCTCTCTCTCTCTCTCTCTCTCTCTCTCTCTCTCTCGTTCGTTGTGCTTCGTGGACTGCTTCCACTCCCTATCCGCTCTCGATGAATCGCTGCTGAGAAGAAGAGTTGTTGGGTGGTTCGATCTATCCGCGTCGAGGAGAGAGGGGGAGAGAGGGAGAGAAACCCTAGTTGGAGGCTTGGATCTTAGGTACTGGTAGGATGAGGTCGGGGGTTCGGCTTGACTCCGCTGTGTTCCAGCTCACGCCCACGCGAACGAGGTATCGTCTTGATAATCCACTCCCTTTAATCACTGAACTATTGGAGCTTTTTAAGTTCATGCTTGCTTTTGTATCGTTAGTTTGAGTTCATTATTCGTGTATTTAATGGTTTTTGTTTAGATAGTAGTTGATAGTTTTTCATTGTTGTAAGATCTTGGTGGTGTTTAGGGGTTCTATGGTGCGGCTGAAACTTTCTTAAATTATTAGTTTGTGTGTGATTTTTACTTCTTTTTTTTTTTGGTCTTATTTCTAATCAGCGGGGTCTAATTACATTAATTATTTACTTTTCACTGGTGAAAAAAATGGGATTGATTGAGAAAAGTGAAAACTTGGATCGAATCCATGTACCAAATGCTACATGATTAAGCTCATGATGTCTATACAGTAGCCAATATGAATTGCTTGCTTTCTGAATGGCTTTGAATTGTTTTCTGATTAAGGATATGCGTTATTGTTTTCATCAGGTATGATCTGATCATTATGGCAAATGGGAAGACAGAGAAGATTGCTTCGGGGTTGTTAGACCCGTTCCTTGCTCACTTGAAGGTTGCTCAAGATCAGATTGCAAAGGGGGGATATTCCATTACACTTGAACCAGGCCCTGGTATGGACTCAGAATGGTTTACAAAGGACACCATGGAAAGGTAAGCTCATTCATGCAATGATGCGTATAAAAGGGCAATATGTTGCTTGACTTCTTTTTGCTGCATATGCTTTCAAAGTGGTGAATACTTCACTTATCAACAAATGTTAATGTTATGTTGATTGAAACCAAAATGTGTGTGTTCTGTTTTCTAAGGTTTGTTCGTTTTGTGAACACACCTGAGGTTTTGGAACGAGTGAATACCATAGAGTCCGAGATCTTGCAGATTGATAAAGCAATTGCTATTCAGGGGAATGATAGTATTAGCTTTGGCACTGTAAGCGGTAGTCTATTTGCATATGCTTCATCTGACTCCTTTCGAATAACTTTTGTGTCCTTCTCATCCTTTTGCACAGGTGGAAGATCATCAAACAAAACCTACGGAGTCCATTGAAGGTATATTTTTGTTAGTCAACTTCTTTCCAAATGAGTGACTTGAGCTTTTCACATAATTATTACATTACTTAACTAATTGTTCTGAGACTGTTTATTGATGTACAGGTGGCAGGTTCAACTATGGTGCAGACACCGAGAAGGCTATTGTTCTATATAAGGTATCAGCGTGAGGATAACTTTTCGTTTTAAAGATATATTTCTGGAATGATTTGAACATCGGTACTCTAGTCTATTGAGTATCATTTTTAATGCAATTACTTTCTACAAATGGCAGCCTGGGTCACATGCACCAGATTCAAATGGATCCACTGTGCAGGAGAAGTCAAAGTAAAGTGAAATTGTGCCTGTAAAACTTGTTATGCTGTTTACTTAACTCATAAATGGAAGAACGAAATGATATCTTTATGGATTGGGTTGGGTATAGTATCAATGATGTGAAATTTATGAGGAACATAAAATAATTATTCTCTTGTTGTATCTGATGGCCCTTACTGAGGATTCTCCGGCTAAGTACTATTCACGTTCTCATAACTATTTCACATATTAATTAATGCAATGCGCGGATTTGTTGCATAGTGTCTTAATCCTACCTACCTAGTGTTTCAATTTACATTTTGTTATGATTTTTATGATATTTGGGGATAAACTTTTAGCTTTGTTGATCTGATGAATATAATTATGCTCACCTGCAGAGTTCACCTTATGAGAGCACTTGAGACCCGCAAAAAAGTCCTGCAGAAAGAACAAGGCATGGCTTTTGCGCGTGCTGTGGCTGCTGGTTTTGACATGGATCACATGTCACAGTTGATATCATTTGCTGAGTGCTTCGGGGCTTCACGCTTGTTGTAAGCCAGAAGCTTTTGTTAGCAATTTACTTATAGGATGGTATAGAAAGGTCACTATGTTGATTTATTTTCATGGCTTATAATCAAAGTTTGACTTGATTCTTTAAGAAGGAAAGAACAGGATAGTTAGTTAGATACTGGAAACTTGAACATTTTTGGGATACACTAAGCTGCTTTTGAGTATTAATTGTTGGAACAAACTATTTGTTTCTTTGTACATAAAAGTTTTTAGCAATTCAAGTTTTCACCTCAGATAGATATTCAGTTTAATGAAACTTCATTAGATTCCTACATTTAGTTTCACCTTGTAATATTATCTCCAATGTTTAATTCTAATTATTTAAACAGGGAAGCATGTATACGGTTCATGGATCTATGGAAAGCAAAACATGAAAGTGGACAATGGGTTGAAATTGAGGCTACCGAAGCAAGACCGGAATTTTCTTCTTTGCATGCCTCAGGCATTATATTTCCGGGGGAGATTGGCAAACAGAAAGAACTTGGGATGGTACGGCCTATCTCAAATGGAGATTTGGTTACAGAAAGCAATGGGAAGAATGGGGCTGCTGCTGTGGATGTCAATGCAGGTCAAAATAGAGGTAGGTTGAGGTTATTTTTTGCTTAAAATGATAGGTAATGTTAATGGGAACTTGGAAAGAAGAAAAGCCATACTTGCACCATCTAAGAACTTGGGTTCAAATTGAAGACAATTGCTGATTAGATTTCCAATATCCTGATATGAAAGTAATACTTCTGTCGTTTGTAAATTGACCTCGTCTTGTTTTGTTTGACATGCCTTCTATTTCCTCACATTGAAACCCTTGTTTGGTTTTTACAAACTATATAGTTTATTTGCTTAAATGTTAGATGCATCAAGGCTATTATCATTTTTCATGCAGGTTAATAGCATTTTTTTTTCTTATTTACAGATAGAAGCTCCCCCTCAGATCCTCAATTACCACCAGGGCCTCATGATTATTATTATCAAGGCCAATTTCAGCGGCCCATGTTTACCCAATGGCCTATGCCTTCTGCTTCAGGTGCACCTGTCTTTCAAGCATATCCTGTACAAAGCATGCCTTATTATCAGAATTATCCCGGTGGGGCACCATTTTTCCAGGCCCCCTACCCTCCAATGGAGGACCCTAGGTTCACTAAGTCAAAAAAGAAGGGACTGAGAAGGCATTCTATGGATAGTAAATATAGTAATACTGATACAGAGACCTGGGAAATGGGTGCCCCTGGTGCAAGATCAAAGGATGTTGCTGAAAGGAACATGTCTGAGGATGAGGAAGATGTTTATCAAGGTCGAGAATCACACAAAGAGCTGGGTCATTCAAGGAAGAAACAGTCAGGCACTCGAAATAGTAATTCTTCTACATCTAAGAGGCATGTTTCTTCAGGCAGTGAATCACAGTCACCTTCTGACTCTGAAACTGAAGAGGATGTTGAGCATTTGCATCGTAAAGATCCAAAAAGAAAACATGGAGACTCTTCAAAGCCGATAAAGAGAAAAACCAGCATGACAAAGTCCGTACATATTCCAGACATAAATGAAAAAGAGGAAGTTGCTTGTGGGAAAGAAGCAGATCACGGGCAATTGGCAAGAGTATTTCAAAGTTTCCTAATGAGGTGTGAGGAGGAAAACACAAGAAATGATGATAGAGGCATGTTTTCTGGTGAGAAAGAGCCTCCAGTAAAGAGAAGGGGGAGCCAGGTTAATGGCGATCCTGTAGTTCCTCCCGAACGAGATGGTTTTGGAGTTCAGGATTTGAAGGTAGTTGAGTTTGACTCAGTGAACGGGAGAACGAACCGGAGAAAGCAAGTTTTATCCAAAGATGAGTTATTTTCCAGTGATAAAGGAAGCTCCAAAGATTGTCATCCTGATTCACAATTTAAGGAAATTGAAGGTGGAGGTAGAGGATATAGGCCAACAGCCAGTGATGAATTTATGGTTTATGGAAGGCAAAAACAGTTGAACAATAAGAACTTTTCGGACCCACTTGAAAATGAATTTGTCCACATGGAAAAGCACTCATCTAATCCAATGGATGAGTCCTTCATTGTTCCTGCAAGATCAGATACCCATGCGGAATTTCTTGCCAATGGCAGAACCACTCTTGATGTGGATGCTGAATTGCCCTCAGCTCTTCAGAGTGAGAAGTCATCCAGTAATGTAAAAAACCAGCGCAACTATGAACCACATGATTTGGGCTTGATGCCTAAGCGTACTGAGAGAGAGTCTGGTAGTTATGATCCAGCTGCAGATTATGATGCGGAAATCCACGTTCAAGATGCTGTCAAGTTAAAAACTAGAAACCAACAAAATGACCCATTGAGCACCAAAAAAGATGCAAAAAGCTCAGGCAGGGAGAAAAAGACAACAGCTGGACAGGATGGAAATGAGAAAAGGAAAATAGAGTTGATGAGAAGAAATGGAAAACCATCAAAGTCAAATCCCTTGGCGGATGCTCGGGCTCGTGCAGAGAAGCTGCGATTGTTTAAACTTGATCTTCAAAAAGCCAAAAAAGAGAAGGTATATTTCGTCTGCCATGATTCATCTTAAGCTGGTTGTCACTGAATTTTTTTTTGGGCATGGGAGCTTTCATTAATAGAAAATGTCTCTAGGAGGATTGGTCAAGTTTAGTAGACTGAGGCCGGGAAAATTCAGAATCTTTCCTAACAAAATTTCATGCTAACCAAAAAAGTTCCACTGATAAGCATCCTAAGCTTTTATGAGTCAGCTAGAGAACTGGATCCTGCTATAATTCAGCAGCATTATTAAAAAGACTGATTATATTTCCTATTAAAGTTGGATTAGTTCAATAACACATCAACTTTTGTTTTGCAGTATACCACATCTAGGTATCTCCTCTCTGGTTTGATGGTGAACTTTAAATTTGTTGCACCTTTCTTTGCAGTACAAGGAAAATAACTTTTTGGGAGATGCAAATTAAGAGTTTTCAGCATGTTTATAGATCCATTTGTCTTACTGTGACCTTTTTGCTTTCTGCTGGTTATCCCTGATAAGTGTAGTTCTCATTATAGTTCGTTTATTTGTCCACCTTGAGAGGATTCTCTATTGAACTCTCATGGCTTCATCCACCTTTCTAGGAAGAGGAGGCAATGAAAAGATTGGAAGCTTTAAAACAAGAGCGGCAAAAGAGAATTGCCGCAAGAAGTGGCTCAAGCAACACTAAGCCCACATCCACACCACAGCAAAACAGAGCACTATTGCCAGCAAAGGTTTCTCCTAGTTCTTACAAAGGTTCAAAGTTTAGTGACTCGGAGCCTACTTCAACCTCTCCCATTACCAAGGTCAGAACCCCCTCACTTGGATCTAATGGTTTTCTTACAACCACTAAAGTTAGCAGACTAAATCGAGGCACTCCATCGGCTGAAAATGAATTGAGCAGATCAGCATCATCATTACCTGATCTGAGTAAAGAGAGTAAAATTGTTGCTACAGCTTCTATTCAAACTAAAAGATTATCTGATCCTAAAGGCAATAGGACAAGATCATCCATAAAATCAACTAGCAGTGATAAATTACCCAGACAAATTGTTTCTGGTGAACCCCAAAAGAAGATTCCTGCGGTTATGCACCAAGACAAAACAAGGTCTGCTATTTCACTGGCACCAAAGATCAGATCACAAATAGGGCCTTCTGATACTCTCCAGAACAAGGCATCTAAAAGGACTGGAAGCAAGAATTCTCTAACTTCTGAAAGCCACCAAATGAAGAGGACTAATGAAAAATCTTCAAGAATGAGCAATGGTGATGAAAGTGCAGTTGTTGACAAAACTATTGTGATGCTTGAAAATGACACAAATTTTTCTTCTTCCATCACACCAACAGTGGTGGATATGATAACCCCAAGAGGTGGGTCATTTGTAGAAGATGGAGAGAAGATTGAGATAGTTCCAGATTATGTAGCTATCCATGCTCCACCCTCACCCCTTCTTACAGGCGAAATTGAGTACCCAAACAAACATGAGGTATGTTTTGGAAAGCAAGCAATGGAAAGGTACAAATTACCTTGATAGTTGAATGTACTAGGTCAATGTTTATTTCGTACATATTCTAATAATAAATTGCACTATTTCTGTTGTGAAATCATGATCTTGGTGGCAACTGGCAATCAAAAGGTATTTGTCCTTGAAATTACTGCATCATTAAATAATATGATTTTTTTTTTTTCTTGAGGGAATAGAAAGGAGAATATTAGTAATATAATCGAAATGTAAGAGTTTTAAAAAGCACTTTTCTGAATCTACCTTACTGAATTGTTTTGTGATTTGGTTTTGGTGCTCTTCTCATCTGTTCTTTACTAACCTGCAGCTCCATACTATATTTGGTGATATCAGGTAGTCACTGATTATGTGAAGGATGAGCCTCCTAAATTGTTGAACTCAGATATGACTGAGAAAACATATCAAGCTCCTTATGCTAGAGCAACATCACTAGAAGATCCCACAACCAGTAATTTGGAATACAAGGAGCAACCATCCATAATCAACAATGAGACAATTTTAATGACCTCGGAGAGTATCAAGGCACATGTACCTGACTGGCCTGACTCCACTACAAAAGAGCAAATTCATGATGCCTTTGAGAAGCCTCGCAGCAGGGAGTCCTCAAAAGGTTTCAGAAAGCTGTTCAAGTTTGGAAAGAAGAACCAGGGTTCAACTTCTGGTGACTACAACTTGGAACCAGAGTGTGCATCCCATGAAGATAGCACCGGGTCTGCTGTTTCGACTGAGGGTAACATATCTCTCTTATAGTCCAATTCTTGATGTTTCATACTTTCGATAACTAAATAGTAATTATCATTGAGAAAATTTTCTGTGAAGAACTAGGATAATACTTGTTTATAGTAAACAAGTTGGGTAGTACATTTCATATTATTGGTTCTTGCATCCTCTGTTGCACGCTGAGAATGCAGATGAGAAAGCTCTAACCTTAATCTAAATATCAGAAGCTCTTAAGCTAATTCAATCCATCATGGATAAACTATAAAATTTAAATCCTTCAGTTGTAGAAGAAGAAAAGGTACATTGAAATATTGGATCTGAAGTAGACATGGATGCATTTTACCTGTTTCTTGTCTTTCCTAAAGTTTGTTGCAGCTTGCAATCTAAGCTCAATTATATGCAATATTTTGAATTGGCTGTAGGGTGTTTATAATTCTAATATCAAATTCTGGATGATAATATCTCTGTCACCTGATGGATGCATTGGTGAATGTAAATGTGGGAATTATGAACTGCATGAAAAAATTAAATTGATTACCAATAACCAGCACTTGCTAGTAGTAGCCCATCCCAAATGATGAGAATTATGTGCGTGATACCTAATTATCGAGAACTAATTTTGATGCATGTATCATATTTCAGTTCATTCGCTGAAGAATCTTATTTCTCAAGATGATGCACAATGGGGAAGTCCACATAAAGGTAAATTGGCAAATGACTCTCATGTAGAAAACCTATGTTCTATCTGACTGTATTATCATTTATTGTTTTCAGTTTCTCGGCCTTTTTCCATTCTTTCTCCATTCCGAGCTAAGACACAGGAGAAGAAGGTTGCAGCTTGATCTGGAGCAGTGTCACAAGTGATGATGAGAGAGTTTAGCAGATGTGTTTCCTTGATTGTTGTACTTTGTACTTTCTATACTTCAATTTTCAATATATTGGCTACTGTACATCTGTTGCTTGGTTTAGGCTAATGGTCTTGTAAACAGCTGTGCCATATTGTCTTGCCATCTCTGTCTCCCCTTCTCTTTTCCTGTGCTATACATATATATGAGTTGCCGATTTCTTGAGTTGTGGTAACCGGGAAGTGTAGTATATATAATCTATGTAGGGAAGTTTTTTTTAGAAAAATCTTGATTGGACCTGATATATTGCACTTGTTGCAGCAAGCAACTCTCTCTATAGGTGTCAACCGGACTGTGCAGCCCGAGAGCTAGGACGACGTAGGTCATGCATGTAAGTATACATTGGCGTACACCAAAAGACTCAGTCTATTGGTATAATTTTGGGTCTCATGTGTTGAATAATTCTCCTTGAAAAGTCAAACCACCATGCTGGTCTGGCACAAAACTTAAGCGGGCTATACCGTCTCAGGCACAAACAGTGCTCATGATATAACTCCCTCCTTGACCTCTGGTATAACTTTTTAAGGAAAAAAAATTTGAAGTTACTTGCCACTGACTTGTTTTTCAGGAACCCTGAGGTTAAGATTTAATTTAATTAATTAACTTAATATAATTTTCAATTAGTATTTGAAAATATTATATAAATAATAAAGGCTAATTATTAGTTAAAAAAATATACATCATTAAAAGAATTTCTTTTAATTAATATTAATTAAATCGCCACATTTTAAAAATTCCCAAAAAAATTATAGAGTTTAGATATAATTATTTAACAACTAATCCTTAATCCCATGGATCAGCTATATGAATTCTTAACTAATTAAAATACATTAATAATTTAAATCATCTATTTCTTATACATAATAAACTATTAAATTATTGATGTGCTGATTCCATCAAATTGACTGAGTTTACTCCAGCTGGTGCACTAGAATAGTGCTGAGGTGAAATGCAAAATAAAACAAATAACCATAATTAAAATAGTTCCAATAAAATAATCTGCTGATCCAAATGCTATCATCTAAAACCAAAATGTCTGATTAATCTGTCAGGAAAAATGGGTGATTATATCACTTACAGGTCTGTAACCCTATATGAAAGAAAAACAAAATGCACTTCATATCTCACACACTCTGCTTCTTCAACTTTGCAAGCTCCTGCCTGATAGTACAACCCCTCTGGAGAAAAACAGAGAATGAGATTAAACAAATTGATTTTTTCATAGATATGAGATGAAAATTAGAGAAATAAATAAATGAATAAATCTAGAGGGCAAGCACACACCTTGATCTTTGCCAACATGACCTTGAACCTATCAAAGTCATTAAGGGAGGCTCTCCTCTTCTGCACTATCAGCTTCCTCCCCCATGAGCAGTTCTCCCATTTGTTCTTCACATCTGCCGAAGATTTTTTTCAATTTTTAATAAACAAAGTGATAACAATAACAAGAAAGACGAACTGAGCTGTTCAAATTAAAATATTTTCTACCTGCAGCTTCCATGGCAGCAATCAATGACTTCTTTTTGGGAATTCTGGGAATGTCAATCTTTATATCAGTAAGGGTCAACCGCTTGAAATTCATCTGGCCTCGCACCATGTCTGGAGAATCAACCAAAGCCTGGCAAAAATAAATTATGGTTAAATCGCATTCAACATGACTAATGTATAAAACCAAATACCAGAAATTTCCTAGAATTCTAATGATGATGAATAAAAAAACAAACTTAAAAGCAAACCTCCAATTTCTAGGATTAGAACATAAATTGGGTTTTCAAACTATCTAACAAAAGATGGAATTCATGAATTTAAGGAAAGTAGACGAGTTACTTCAACGTCCCAGTTGTAAATGCAAATACACGGGTTACTTCAACACCAGAATTATGAAAAAGCTTGATTTTTAATGACAAACATTCAAACTATAGCAACACTTTAGCATAGTAAAATCACTTGTGAGACATTGGAACACAAATTGATTCTCTATTAGAAGAATAAAGTAAGCGTCTCCTAAAAAAACCAGAAAGACATCAGTTGTTTTTCTCCTTGTCCTCGCCAAAAGTTTAGCTTTTAACTTATTCATTCATCAACTGCTAGTTTCACATATCAAATGAGAAACATCAGTTGCAGGAAAAAGAGAACAAGAAAAAAAAAACAAATAAAAGTTGATCATAAGCAAGATAAATCGTCCCCTGCAAAGCTCAATGTTACCAATTTTTATGTCTCCCTTCACTTTCCCTAACATCACCAAAAAGAAAATCTAATTCATCATAGAAGCTACAAAGAAAAAGTAATGAAATGCAGGGCAATACTTAAATCTTTCTCAGCTCTTCTTTCTCCCATTTTTCGACTATGGAAAATATAAAGACAACCATTTTGGTCAACAGAGGAGCATATTTTGGACTCGCTTACTAATCAGCATATTATGCTGCATGTATTATGGTGCAAATCATAAATAAGAAAAACTACATTTCAGTACAACTGATAAAAATAAGAAAGGTTATAACCACCATGCGTGCTCATTAATAACAAAACTGCTTTTATTTACTAGACAAAATGTGCACATGCCAAGCATACCCTTGTTCCTATGCCTTTTTTTTTATAAACAAACCAGTAGAAAAAATAAATAAATAATAAACCATCTTTCACACGCCAGATCAAACATTTTTCCAATATGCATATCAAGAATCATATAACTTTGTGCAATGTCAGGAGGATTAATCAACATCACAACTGAATAGTAGGGAGAACCACGCACTAGATGCGTTTTAATTCTGAGAAATCCTTGCTTCACGGCATTTTGACTCAATCACAATGACAAATCAAACATTTTCGATTAAAATCACATCCATAATGCAATAATACAAGTGTTTCACTGCTGATTTTTCACACAATGTTCTCAAGAAAATGAAGCAACTCCTACCCTAGCACTATATAAACCCTAATTTCCCGATGAACAACAAAATGCAAACCCTAGGATATACCAAATCAATACGCCAAATCCAATGGCTCACTCACTCGGTTCTGATCGACCACGTCGACGATAACAACAAGCTTTCCATAGTCCTTCCCGTAGTTCACGAGGGCCACCCGCCCGATTTCCACATATCGCTTGAACGGCTTCAAAAATTCATAAAAATCCAAATCAAAATCAAAATCAAAGTAAAAAACCTAAGAAAAACCCAAATGATTCTTCTCACCATGACTGAGAATCGGCGACGAGGAAGACGAGCAACGGCTAGGGTTTTGCTTTGCCTCTCCTGGGCCTTTTATATGGTTCCTATATTCCATTTTACAAAAATGCCCACCCTTTGGTTGAGAAATTACCTTTTTTTAAATATAATTCTTATATAATAATATACTCAGAAATAAAATTATGAAAAATTAACTAAATTATTATAAAAATCATATTAAAGATTCACTAATGCTATTATAAAATTAATAACTGGTTGCATGCTAATAAGACACGGGTGGTGTCTGAGGACTTGATCATATAACCGCTCGTTGCCGGGCTTCGCGGGCAGGCCAGTCAAAGAGCGCAGCGGGCTCTAAAATTAGTCCATTCCGCCCTCCCAAAACTCAGTGGGGCATTTCCACAAGCACATCGTCGGCAAGCCAAGACGCATTGTCCCCTACCTCTGGAACAGCCTGGTCCTCTCTTTCCTTCCCGTTCATTCAGGTCATGGGATGAATCTGGGAAGGAGGAGGAGTTCTTAAGAATCCCTTGCATTGCAGAGGTTCTTAATTCAGGATCATTGCTGTTTCTGTCTCCAAGGGCTGTGCATGTTGAGGCTCTCTGCTCTGCTCGGCATTTCATCAAACAGTTTTGTTCCACAAACCAAAGAAACGAAATGGGAACGAAAGTGAAGGGTCTCCTGAAGGGACTCCGTTACATCTCCCAAATATTCGGTAGGTCTCTGAAAACGTACCCACATTATTTTCTATGCTCCTTACTTAATGGCCGTCCGATCAGAAACTGACCGTTAGATCCGTTCATTCAATCATATCTAAAGACGAAGAGAAGGAGCAGGAGATGCAGATCGGGTTCCCCACCGACGTCAAGCACGTCGCCCACATCGGTTGGGATGGCCCTTCCGTTGGCTCTCCAAGCTGGGTATTATTATTATTTACATTTATTTATATTTTTATTCGAATATATATGTACCGTTGGATCTCGATCTAACGGACGAGATTCGAAACAGATGAACGAGTTCCGATCGGCACCGCTCAGTGCCACAGTGGGCGGAGGGACGGAGAACGGAGGTACGTTCTCGATCTACCAATCAACAAACAAGAACCGTCTGATTCAAATCGGACGGACGAGATGTTGTTTGATGAGTAACTAGAAATAAAAATCCGTGCAGATATCGGGATGAGGAGCGCGCCACAGCGTGGAGCCACGGAGGGGTCCGTCCCGCGGCGTTCCCGGCGAAACCAGTCCGCTGGCGCCATCGAGGAAACCTCGGAAGAGTCGCGGCGCCGGCGACCAAAGAGCGACTCCGCGGCGTCGGTGAGCAACGGCGGGAGCGAACCCCTGAGCGGAGACTTACCAGCGATCCCAAAGCAGGCGAGGCGGAAGAAGACAAAGGGCGGATCCGGAGGGTCGTCGAGACCGAAGGCGGCTGCGGCGTCTTCTTGCTCGGAGTCCGACGCCTGCGTTCGGAGCGGGGAGCAGCTCCCGCCACAGGCCATAACCGCGGGAGAGGAGAAGCTCTGATAAAGTAGAGAAAAAAAGGTGTTCCATTTTCGGAACACCAGAGAAAACAAAACAAAATCATAGAAATTTGAAGGCTTAGATTGACCAAGTCTTTTGAAATATTTTTATGATAAATTCAAATAATTTTTTTTTTTTCAGGACACCATTACCAACCAAAACATTTCATTTTAGATCCATTTTTTACATAATCAACCTCCAAAACTTCTGTATTTAATTCCCCTAGCTATAAACATTTTAGACCAAAAAAAGGGATGATTTAAAGAGGACTTAATAAAACTAGAAATACGAAAATAAATGGGAGGATATTGTAAAATGGGGATATTATGAGGAAAAGAGCGTTGGAGGATAAGAGGACAGGACGGGGAATTTCTGATTTGTTGCACAAATGGAAGTCACCCACGAAAGAGGCGAGCTCCTCATCGAGGCACAGCTTTGGGTTACCGCCCAGCTTAAGTTTACCGCCGATCCTCTGAATGAAGGGCGCGGAGAATGGGATCCGCCCACGGAGCGCGTTGTTCTCGAAGTTGATCTCCTTTGCGGAACTCTCCAGCTGCTTAAACTGTTCCGGCAGCTCTCCCTCCAAGAAGTTGTTAGAAAGCGAGAGATAACACACATTTTCCAGAAACACCCCCATGGAGCTTGGTATATTACCGACCAGTCCTGAACCGGACATTCCTATCCCCAAAATACCCTTCAGGTTGCTCCAAATTTCCGGGATCCGCCCGCCGAGAGGGTTGCCGCTGAGATAAACCTCTTTTAGGCTCACCATCTCGGCGAGCGCGGTCGGGACACCGCCGGTGAGACGGTTGTGGCTTAAATCCAAGAGCTCGAGCTGATGAAGCCGGGAGAGATCGGCCGGCACCGGTCCGGTGATGCGGTTCGCGCTAAGATCAAGCTTGACGAGGTCGGTGAGCCGTCCGATCTCGGCCGGGAACCGGCCCGCGATCCGGTTCGCGCTAAGATCGAGAATCTTCAAGGCCGCGCAATGGCCAATGGAGGTTGGAATCTCGCCGTGGAGGCGGTTACGGGAGAGAACCATCTGCTCGAGATTCCGTAAATTCCCGATCTCGCCGGGGATATTTCCGGAAATCTCGGTCCCGGAAATAACCACCCTCCGGAGTTGAGGGAAATTACCGAGGTTGCCACTGAGCTTGCCGGAGAAGGAGGGGTTTTCAATGACGATGAACTCTTCGAGGGAGGAGGAGAGGTTCCAGAAGCTTCTCGAGAGGGTGGTTTTCTCGCCGGTGAAGCAGGAGAAGAAAAAGAGCTTGCGGAGAAACGGGAGGGACGAGAGGGATGATGGAAGGATAGCGTTAGGGCCGCATGGAGGGTTGGAGGAGAAGTCGGAGATGTAGCCGAAGTTGAGCTCGGTGACGTGAGAGATGGTGGGGGCGCCGGAGGAGTCGGGGAAGAGTTCACAAACGACGCCGTGGGGTCCGTAGAGGCAGAGATCGTCGGGGTAGAGTGTGCGCCAGGGGAGCATCGGGTTAATGGATTCGAGAGCGAGGTAGACGGCTTCCTGCTCCTCCGGTGGGATCTGGATGGACGGCTGGGCACCGGCGGTGGCGGCGATGAAGGAGAGAAGGAGGGGGAGTAGACGGAGATGAGAAATAGAGCCCATTGGAGACGAAGAGAATGGAGGAGAGGAGAGGAGGCGGTAGAGTATGGTTTTAAAGAGTGTGGCGTGAAATTCCATATTTGCCCTTGTAAAAAGAGCGGCAGATAATGGCAGCTGCATTCAGTGCTTACAGAGTCGTAGGTGTCAGCGCCGGAGGTTAGGACAGCAGGAAACGCTGTGGCAGGAGTACAATGACTAAAGTACCCTCTTCATTCCATTTTGAAATTAAAAATTACCACATAAATAAAAAAAAAATCATATTTTTTCTATTTTATTGATTTTTATTGTGAGCTTGTTTATAAACAGGCAGGACCATAATTTTTAAAATGGTGTTTTATTTTTTTATTATTTTTGTGCTTTTCCGAGGAATCTTTGCTTTTGTATGGGATATGGAGGCATCGTGCCTACTTTAAAATCGGATATTGATCTGATTTTTGTGGACGGTCTGGATTTAAGATTCGATGGATGCGAGTGGAGACAAGGACGGTTACATGGTGTCGGAAAGCGTGATTGGGACCAGGTGACGTGGCGGGACCCGCCGCCCGGGCAGCGATACGGAGGTAGGTTTCAGCCGCCGACAGCGAGGCGACAAGTCCTGGCTTTAGGGGCTCAGTGGGGCCCAATCACTCGTGCGAGTCGTGAGACTTGTAGTTGTCGTTTTATGGAAAATCCTCACCACAAGGCCCCCCACCCGCGCGAGCTCGTATCACGTGCAATGCACCCTATCACTGTTTGAAGTGCGGGTTTTGTATTAATTCAATTAATTAATAATTGTCTTTAACAACTAATTAAAATTTTACAATATTAATTAAATTATTAATAATATTTTTTTATTGTTGATATTGAGATCTGATTTTCTTAAGATCAGAGCAAATCCAAATGAACAAATGAGAAAACCTATATATATAGAAACTTAAAAAAAATTGGATAAAAAGATCTGTTATGAGAATAACTCTTCGAATGGACGCCTCGCTTGCTGGATCATCTGAAAATCGGACCTTCAATGTCTCGCTAGAAGGATGATTTATAGAGAACGGAGAATCGACACTCGTGCCCTGGGTAGCCTCAAATGCTGAAGTCAAAGAGACTTTGAAGAAAGGGAGAACTAGGAGAAGAATAGATCAAGAGAGTAGAGATAATTCTAAATGAAAGATGAGTGCTTCGTAAGTGGTAAGTAGTAGAACCAATATATGATGTTGGATACTGTTAGGGATATAGTTGATATGCCCTAGACCCAATCTCTTATGTAATAATTTGAACACATTTCAAACAATATGGTTTGATTAATATATGGCATTGCCTTACTTTTGTTATCATATTAAGTGTTTAATATGATAAAGTCCTTGATTAAATTTAGAGACTTGTCATTATGATAGAGATCATAATAATGAGAGTCAAGTCTAAAATGATTTAATCTAAAATTGTTCTTGATCACAGGATCATTAAGAATAGGATATTAGTGATCCAGTTAGATCAATATATGTGTGGCGATACTTTATAAGATAAAGATTAGTTGATCTCATTGACTAAATCACATATATAGATGATGCATATGGAGATATGATCATTGAACCGACTCAATTGAGAATTCCTAATGGTTAATATTACCATAAAAGCCGTCAATAGGATATTCTCTTGAAGAATGAGATATAATAGTTTCTTTGACACGAGATCATCATAGTAATTAACAAGCTATTTATCATACTTTGATTACGGACACCTATTGTCCTAGGATGATAGTTGAAAAGGATATTGGGTATGATTAAATACTTGTAGAATTAATGATTGATCAAGAAGGAATCTGTCAACTCTTGGTAATGAGTTTGAGCTCTATGTTGTCATTATTTATAACTTGACTAAATTAAGACCTTGGCGGGGCAAACCGAATGAAGAAGAAAAGAGTTTCTCAAGTCATTCGTTGATCTATTATAATTGACATGAAACATAGTTGGTAACCTATTGGGATTTGACAGTTCAACCATATCCTAGGGTTGACCCGGAGCTTTATTGACAGAAGGAAAATATTACATTATTCTTCTACAGGTTCTTGAGAGTAATTATATACTTCATGCTATCCGGTCGTTAAGGAGTGTTGCTAGACGCCAACCTTGATTAGTAAATTAGTATGACTAATTTACTACCGGCTTAGTATTGAACCTATGGGGTCACACACTAACGAGTGTTCTAATCTTTGCTATAGGATTAATTGTTTTATTATTTGATGATTAAATTAGATTATTTAATTTATCAAATAAATAAAATAAATTAGTCCAAATGGAATATTATTATATTCTTTACTAGCATAGAGAATATAATTAATATTAATGGACAAAATGAATAATGATTGGATGTGTTGGTTTTGGGAAAACCAAAAGGTCTTTGGAAGACCAAAGGGTTTTGGGAAAACCAAAAGCCACATGCACTTAATGGCTTTGGGAAAACCAAAGGGTTTTGGGAAAACCAAAAGCCACATGCACTTAATGGTTTTGGGAAACCCAAAAGGTTTTGGGAAGCCCAAAAGCCTCATGGAAATGCCTATATATATATGTAGGCTTGCATATGGGTTAAGACACACAAAAGAGAGAAGAGATACAATCCATCAAGTGAGTTTTGAGAGTCAAAACTATTTGTTTCAATTTGTTCATCGATTCCATTTTGTCAAAGGGTTGATAGCAAAGGTTGGTCTCGGTGGATCGCGCATAGAGTCTTCGCATTATCGAAGAGGTTCGAGAGGAAAAAGGAACTCGCTTCCAAGGTATGTTTTAGATCCGATCTTTAACATGTTAAATAAATTTTAAATGCAAATAGATCTTCCATTGGATTATTTTGCCTTCCGCTGCGTGTTTTGAACACCGAATAATCCTACAGTGGTACCAGAGCCATGGGTCTTTGTGTTTAAAATTTATTTATTTTGCAAGAATTTCTTTTATATGTGATATATTGGTTTATTCTTGCTTCTAATTTTTTATACATGTGATGTATATATAAAGGATGACTCTTAGCATATGAAATTTTTGTTTATTTACTACATGCATATCCTTTATATAATTTTTGAATTATATGTTACATATGATGTAAATCAATTTAGGATTAATTGCATGTAGGCAACATGAAATTAATTCATATGCTATAAGTGATTAGATCACTATGTTGTTAAAAGATTATTTTAACATATGATATTTTAATTTACTACATGCATGTCCTTGATATAATTTTTGAATTATATGTTACATAAAATGTAAATTAATTTAGGACTAATTGCATGTAGATAACTTGAATTTAATTCATATGCTATATATAAGTGATTAGATCACCTTGATATTAAAAATATTGTTTGAAGCATATGAAATTTTGTTACATGCTTGTTCTTTAATTATATGTTACATATAGATGTAAATTAATTTAGAACTAATTACATGGATGATTAGATCACCATGTTATTAAAATGTTGTTTTATAACAAATTCCCTCCCACTAAAATTGAGTTCTTAAATAATAAGATATAAGATATTTTATTATAAGCTTTCCATCAAATAAATATTCTTTTATTTATCTCTTGTTTATAAGGAGCGGCCTGACAACCAGGAGACTTGTAGTTCAAGAATAAATTAAAAAAAATATTTATTGCATATGATGCACATATAATGGAAAGAATTATTTATTTTATACTATACGCCTGGACTACTCGGGGGAGTATGAAAATCAATAAATTCTTTGTCATTATGATGGTTGAACTCAACTATGCCAATAGGAACGACCTGACAACCAGGGGACTATTGAGCATGGAGCTATTTAAGGAAGTTGTATAGAGATACAATTGGTAAGTGTACCTACCTTGAAAATATGTGTGAGAAACGACTTGACTACCAAGGGGCTCATTCATATTGTTCGAGGATTCCTTTACTCCACTAAATAGAAATAGAGATTTCTAAAACTATAATGAGGGTACATAGTTAATTAGTGGAAATATCATTTAGATAAAAGTCCATGTCTTTATGATATCTATAAATGTGTTCTTATATTGTTGTATTTTCTTTCTTAATTTTAGATTTCTCAATATGTCTACTATATCACTGCGCGGCATACTTGATGCCAACAAGTTGGTTGGACCAAATTTTGATGACTGGTACCGAAATTTGAGAATTGTTCTCATGCATGAAAAACTTATTGATGTGATCGATAAGCCTGCTAAAGAAATCCCATCTGAGGATGATGCTGAAGCTACCAAGGATTATCAGAAATTCTTGGAGAATCGTCTTACTGCCGAATGCATCATTCTTGCTTCTATGAGTTCGGAACTCCAGAGGAAACATCAGGGTATGGATCCACCTGCAATAATCGAACATCTTAAGAAGATGTTTGGTGCGCAAAGCAGAACAGCCAGATACCAGCTATCTAAGGCTTTATTTGGATCCAAGTTGACTGTAAACTCTCCAGTTGGGCCTCATGTACTCAAAATGATTGATCTTATTGAAGAACTTGAGAAGTCAGGTTGCACACTTGGAAAGGAGCTTTCTCAAGATTTGATCTTGCAGTCACTACCTGAGTCCTTTTCACAATTCGTTATTAATTTCAATATGCATAAAATGGATTGTGATCTTCATGAGATGCTCAATATGTTGATTGATTATGAGAATCAAATAGCATCTGAGAAGAAGAAAGGAACTGTCATGTTGGTTGGCAACTCTTCTAATAAGAAGGGTAAGGGTAAGAGAAAACCCAAAAAGAAGCCCATTGCGCTAAGGGTGGTGTGACCAAACCCAAAGGCAAAGAGGGCAAAAGGCGATCAATCGATCTTGAATGTTTCTTCTGTAAGAAGAAAGGACATCGGAAGAGGAATTGCAAGGAGTATCTTGCATCTCTAAAAGACAAGAAACAAGGTGAGACTTTGATGAAAAATGTTTTCATGGTTTCTTTAACTACTACTGATTCTTCACTATGGGTATTAGATAATCTTGGCGGTAGTTTTAACATCCGCAACATGTTGCGTGGACTACGCATAAGTAGAAGGTTAAAGAAAGGAGAGGTGAACCTTCAAGTTGGGAATGGTGCAAAAGTTGCAGCCCTAGCTATAGGTTCAATTTCTCTTATGATGCCTACGGGCAAAATACTCATGTTGGATGATTGTTATTATGTTCCTAAATTTGTTTCGAACATAATCTCAATTTCTATTTTGAACAAGCGTGGTTTTTGAATTGTTTTTTATGATAACATTTGCTCTATTTATCATGATGATGATTTATATGTGCATGGTTATCTCCAACATGGTATTTATGTCTTACCTAATATGAATATTAATTCGATTATGCATGTTTCTAGTCTTAAGAGGAAAAGAGATGATCAAGTGAATCAAACATATCTTTGGCATTGTAGGCTTGGTCATATTGGAGAGAAAAGAATTAACAAGTTGCACAAGGAAGGTTACCTTGACAAGTATGGTTATGAATCATATTCAACTTGTGAATCTTGTCTCAAAGGAAAGATGACCAAATCTCCATTTACTGGAAGTGGAGAGAGAGCCTCTGAAATATTGGGACTAATTCATACAGATGTTTGTGGGCCCATGAAGATTCAAGCCAGAGGAGGACATTCTTATTTTATCACCTTCACTGATGATATGTCTAGATATGGATTTGTGTATCTTATGAAACACAAATCTGAGTCTTTTGAAATGTTCAAAAGATTCCGTAGTGAAGTTGAGAAACAGACTGGTAAAAGTATTAAAGTACTAAGGTCTGATAGAGGAGGAGAATATCTGAGTGATGACTTTACTAGTTATCTCATAGAGAATGGGATTCTCTCACAATGGACACCCCAGGAACACCACAACATAATGGTGTGTCTGAAAGAAGGAATCGAACCTTATTAGATATGGTGAGATCCATGATGGGGTTCACTGATCTTCCAATAAACTTATGGGGATATGCTTTGGAAGCAGCAACATACTTACTAAATAAAGTACCCACTAAGTCAGGCCTCTACAACACCATATGAGATATGGAAAGGACGTGAAACCAAGCCTTAAGCATGTTAAAGTTTGGGGTTGTCCGCTTATGTTAAGAGATTGCATTCGCATAAACTTCGACTCAAGATCTGATAAGTGTAGATTCATTGGCTATCCCAAAGAAACAATGGGATATTATTTCTATCATTCTTCTGACCATAAAGTGTTTGTGGCTAGAAGTGCAACCTTTTTAGAAAGGGAATTCCTTTTAGAAGGGAATCATGGTGCAGAAATAGAACTTGATGAAGTTCAGGGAACCAATGAATCAACTCAGGAACATGAGATACAAGTTGAGCAACCTTTATTAGATATTTTGAAGATGTCAAAGAAGTTGCCATCTTCAACGGTTGAAGTTCAAGAAACTATTGTAGATCAAGAACAGGTTATTGAACCGGTTCAAGAACAAGTTGAACAACAACCGGATCTAGTGCAAGGTGAACATGTTGTACATGAACCTCTTAGAAGGTCTACTCGTCAACGTCATGTACCAAATAGATTGAATCTTATGGTACAAGATGATGAATCAAATGAGGTTGATCATAATGATGATGACCCTAAGACCTATGAAGAGGCTATACAAAGTTCAGACTATGAGAAATGGCAAAAGGCCATGGAATCCGAAATTGAATCCATGAAGGTCAACAAAGTATGGACTTTGGTTGAAGCTTCACAGGATATAAAACCTATTGGTTGTAAATGGGTTTTCAAGAAAAAGATTGGAGCAGACGGAAGGTAGAGACCTATAAGGCCCGCCTTGTTGCTAAGGGATACCACAAAAAAGAAGGAATAGACTATGACTTAAACTTTCTCTCCCGTAGAGTAAATGCTCAAATCAATTAGGATTCTCGCTTTGCTATAGCAAAGATACTATGATTATGAAATATGGCAAATGGATGTGAAAACGGCTTTCCTCAATGGTGAGCTGGAAGAGGATGTGTACATGACACAACCTGAAGGTTTCACATCCCCGTCTGATCATAATAAAGTTTGCAAGCTTCAAAGGTCAATTTATGGACTAAAGCAAGCTTCTCGGAGTTGGAACATTTGCTTCAACAAGACAATTGAAAAGTTCAATTTTGTTAGATGCGAAGAAGAACCTTGTGTGTACAAAAAGGTTAGTGGGAGCATAGTTATTTTCTTAGTATTGTATGTTGATGATATATTACTCATTGGGAATGACATACCAGCATTGCAAAATACCAAGATTTGGCTATCCGAACAATTCTCCATGAAAGACTTGGGAGAAGCAGCTTATATATTAGGAATAAAGATCTATCGAGATAGATCTAAGAAGTTGCTTGGGCTTTCCCAATCTATGTACATTGATACCATCTTAAAGAGGTATAACATGGAAAATTCCAAAAGGGGCTATCTACCGATAGGCACTGGAATTACTCTCAGTAGAGAGGATTGTCCTCATACTTCTAATGAGAGAGAACGCATGAGTAGAATCCCATATGCTAGTGCAGTGGGAGCTATTATGTATACCATGACATGTACACGTCCTGATGTGGCTTATGCACTTGGAGTGGCTAGTCGATATCAGGCGAATCCTGGTGAGGAGCATTGGAAAGTGGTTAAGACCATTCTTAAGTACTTAAGAAGAACTAAAGACCAATTCCTCATCTATGGAGAATCTGAGTTGAAACTAGAAGGTTATACTGATGCAAGTTTCGCTTCAGATAAAGATGATAGCAAATCTATTTCTGGTTATGTTTTCACCTTAAATGGTGGTGCAGTGAGTTGGAAGAGTTCCAAGCAAGTTACGGTAGGCTGATTCAAATGATCGGCGAGTAATATATAGCGGCTAGTGAAGGCCGCTTAAGGAAGCTGATTTGGATAAAGAAGTTCTTAACTTTACTTTATGTGGTTCCTTCAATAGAAGGTGTTGTTCCACTATTGTGTGACAATACTGGAGCCATCGCTTCAAGCAAAAGAGCCGAGATCACATAAAAATCCAAGCATATTCTCAAGGGCGAAGGTACCACTTGATTAGAGAAATCATTGAGCGTGGAGACGTCAAAATTCAAAAGGTTGGTGGAAAGGAAAATGCAGCAGATCCATTCACCAAGGCTCTTGGTGTAAAGGAGTTTGACAAGCACAAGTGGAAATTGGGAATGAAATACATGACCGATTGGCTCTAGTGCAAGTGGGAGATTGTTAGGGATATAGTTGATATGCCCTAGACCCAATCTCTTATGTAATAATTTGAACACATTTCAAACAATATGGTTTGATTAATATATGGCATTGCCTTACTTTTGTTATCATATTAAGTGTTTAATATGATAAAGTCCTTGATTAAATTTAGAGACTTGTCATTATGATAGAGATCATAATAATGAGAGTCAAGTCTAAAATGATTTAATCTAAAATTGTTCTTGATCACAGGATCATTAAGAATAGGATATTAGTGATCCGGTTAGATCAATATATGTGTGATAGTCTTTATAAGATAAAGATTAGTTGATCTCATTGACTAAATCACATATATAGATGATGCATATGGAGATATGATCATTGAACTGACTCAATTGAGAATTCCTAATGGTTAATATTACCATAAACTGTCAATAGGATATTCTCTTGAAGAATGAGATATAATAGTTTCTTTGACCTGAGATCATCATAGTAATTAACAAGCTATTTATCATACTTTGATTCTGGACACCTATTGTCCTAGGATGATAGTTGAAAGGATATTGGGTATGATTAAATACTTGTAGAATTAATGATTGATCAAGAAGGAATCTGTCAACTCTTGGTAATGAGTTTGAGCTCTATGTTAATGTCATTATTTATAACTTGACTAAATTAAGACCTTGGCGAGGCAAACGAATGAAGAAGAAAAGAGTTTCTTAAGTCATTCGCTGGTCGGTTATAATTGACATGAAACATAGTTGGTAACCTATTTGATTTGACAGTTCAACCATATCCTAGGGTTGACCCGGAGCTTTATTGACAGAAGGAAAATATTACATTATTCTTCTACAGGTTCTTGAGAGTAATTATATACTTCATGCTATCCGGTCGTTAAGGAGTGTTGCTAGACGCCAACCTTGATTAGTAAAGTAGTATGACTAATTTACTACCGGCTTAGTACTGAACCTATGGGGTCACACACTAACGAGTGTTCTAATCTTTGCTATAGGATTAATTGTTTTATTATTTGATGATTAAATTAGATTATTTAATTTATCAAATAAATAAAATAAATTAGTCCAAATGGAATATTATTATATTCTTTACTAGCATAGAGAATATAATTAATATTAATGGACAAAATGAATAATGATTGGATGTGTTGGTTTTGGGAAAACCAAAAGGTCTTTGGAAGACCAAAGGGTTTTGGGAAAACCAAAAGCCACATGCACTTAATGGCTTTGGGAAAACCAAAGGGTTTTGGGAAAACCAAAAGCCACATGCACTTAATGGTTTTGGGAAACCCAAAAGGTTTTGGGAAGCCCAAAAGCCTCATGGAAATGCCTATATATATATGTAGGCTTGCATATGGGTTAAGACACACAAAGAGAGAAGAGATACAATCCATCAAGTGAGTTTTGAGAGTCAGAACTATTTGTTTCAATTTGTTCATCGATTCCATTTTGTCAAAGGGTTGATAGCAAAGGTTGGTCTCGCAGGATAATCGCGATAGAGTCTTCGTGATTATCGAAGAGGTTCGAGAGGAAAAAGGAACTCGCTTCCAAGGTATGTTTTAGATCAGATCTTTAATATGTTAAATAAATTTTAAATGCAAATAGATCTTCCATTGGATTATTTTGCCTTCCGCTGCGTGTTTTGAACACCGAATAATCCTACAGATACTAGATCCTTCTCATTGTGAGTGAAGGTCTGTTTTTCATAGTATGTTGGGGTAGTTAGACTATTAGAAACCAATTGGATGCCACAATAAGGTTTTAGCAAGGAGCCAACTCAGACAAAGCTAAGCACTAGATTGGAGATAATTAGGTGCTAACTGTTAAAATATTTTGAGATATTAGTTGAGTGTTCATCCACTCCCTTATGTTAGCCAAAAAATCTGTCTTGATGGAGGTCGCTCCTAGTTGCGGCCAACATATTAAATCTTCTACAGATACGAGTGTTGTCGAAGGTGTCTTCTAGTTGAGTTCACCTGAAAATGGGACACAAACACACTGTGAGAGGAGGGAGGGCCTAGATGCCCTATCCCTCGGCCCAACGGCCAAGTTTAGTGGGTAGTTCACCAAAAAGATTAGAAGAAAATCGGGAGCCCTTTAGGATTTTTATTACTTTCTTTTCTGCCAGAAGCCTTCCTTCTTTTTGTGCCCTTTGGGCTTCTCAGAATCCGGGCCCTATTTCATCACCTTTTGTCATCTAATCAAGCATCATAAGACAGGTTGTGTGGACATCTTTTTTATTTTTGTGGTGATGGCGACTCTACCCTATTATGGGGCGGTATGGCGGCCTCTCTCAATATCCGCATGGCATTAATGGGCCATGAGGACATATCGACACATGTATGATGAGATTTTCGACGTATCACCTTACTATCAATACCACATGTACTGTTAGGTTTCTGGTCTATGACATATATATTTATTAAAATTTAAAATTTTTGTCTATTAATATGATATGAGACCTCTGAAGTGAGAATGTGTTGGGGTATACAGTGGAGTCCAATAATGATGGAAAAAGAGATGGCTATTATGAGGTGAAGAGACAACACAAAGTTATGATTGGTACGTGTGAACCACCAGATTGATAGGATTGGTGATACTTAAGGTCGGCTCTTCTTCAAATCTGTGACTCTAATTTTTCTTTAAATTTTTTTTTTAAAAAATGTGGAGAGTTAATATCAATTTATTGTTAGTAAAAATTGAGCTGGATAATTTAGATATATTTGAATTACATAAAATTAACTTTATAAAGATCCTAACTCATAAATTTTAAATTTTGTTAATTAAATCTTAAATTTTTTTATTTGGTTTAATGTATGCTCTCCAACCATTAGTTGTTTTTTTATTAGGTTGGTAAGTCATATCACCTTTATACAAGAGAAAGTTAAAACTTCATAAACTATTAAGAACTATCAAAACATCATATTAAAAGAAATAAAATCAAAAAGTGAATGCATGTGCTGCGGGGTCATAATTGTTTTTTCTTCAATAAGAGTATTACAACTGTGATTTAACTACAAAATATTGTTAATTTTCTCAGCCCAACAAATTAATCTGGTATTTTCATAGTGTTTGTGATTGTATATGTCTCTATTTAACAGCTTGCCAATCTTGTCAAGCGATCAACTCTAGTGTTGTTCTCCTTTGGTATATAGGATACCTCCCAATAAGTGAATTTCCTCAAAATTTTTTTTTTTTTTTTTTTTTGCATCCTTCAAATCTATCACTTGTCCTACAGTTTGGATCCTCCTTATGTTCCTACAACAATCTATTGGCAAGGCTCAAATCCCCTCTTACACTATCGCCACTTCGCTTTCTATACCGACTCCGCCATGAAAATTTTTGTTTTTGCAATATATAGTTGCCACAATTAGTAAATAATTATGTACCATACTCCTATTACTGACTTCCCTGATTTCCAAGAAGCATCACTGAAAATCAAATGTTTGAAAAACTTCATGTTACAACTTCTTCTAATCTTGTCCGTCAATTCCTTTTGTTGTAACAAGTTACGTGGTGATAATATTTCAGTGTTGATGCGATACCCGTGGTTTCTTTGGCCCAATCTTGGTCTTTCGAAATATAAAGTTGCATCTACTCTTTTATAGCTACCAAAGTATGTGTTCCACAGTCCCACTATAGCCGACTTTTCAGTCGTGAGCACATGGGTCCCTAGCTTTTTTTTAAGAATCCAATTCCTCTCATTTAGGTCTCTTGAACCATTGGCCATTGTCCCAAATTCCTCACAAACCATACATTCGTTATTTCCTCCCAAGTCAATCTTACTCATCTACACTAAAGAAACAAGTGATTAATAGTTCATGCCTTGAGTTTACGAAATTCACATGGTTCTCTAGTCTTAATCTAATTGCATATAGATGTGGAATTATGATTATTGTGCATAGGTCATGAGGCCTACACAACCTTCTTTTTTTATTTTGTTTGCTTGACGACACAGGGATGCGCGTATCTAATAACAATATTTTTACCTTAGATAACTAAGGATGGATGACGATTCAGGTAGGATGACTCATAAATGGGTTAAATGAGTCAAAAATACAAATATGAACATGATATAAATACTACACGATTGAGAAAAAGATATTCTTACAAACTAAGTTTCTTGAAACTGTTGATGGTGCCTCGAGATGTGTGTGCTGACTTATCATTGAACAAGCATTTCTCTCCCTGGGAACTCTCTCTCTCCATTCTTTACTCTCATTCTATCTCTTCCCTCTTTCTAGCACCTTTTTTGACTTGATCATTGTCGGCTACCCAATGCACAAGTAGCCGGACCTCCGCTCCTTACAGATCATCTCCTCGACACGACAAGATCCCAAAAAATCCAAGGAGCATCATAAGATCTTTTGAGTAAGGAGTATGTACAGATAATCGTCCTTACATGTGATATTTTCTCAAATTCTTGAAGTTTCTCATATTAATCAATTTCTCATCGTTCCGTTTCTAATCCCAACGAAAGATCATCCTGTGTCAAAAGTTCAAAACACTTATATTTCTTTTTAATAGAACGTGTAATTGAAATGCATTTTGTCTTCAATTCACACCTTGATTCTGAAATATTTCACACCATTCAATTAAACAGCATTAAAATACTAAAATGACTTAGCCCGATCAAATAAATAAAATAAAATTTGTTTCACTCATTAGATTTTTCTAGAACATTGATAAAGTAAATTATCTATAAATAAATATATTAAACTAAAAGTGTCACATGGATTGACTAAAATTTATTTTAGTTAAAAAGTTTAAAATGTGCCCGCGGAGAATATGCCCAACTTTCCTCAATTCAACTGGAGCAAAAGACCCGCTTGCACTGAAGTAATCGAGAGAGAGAGAGAGAGAGAGATGGCGGTGGCGGGTCTCTACCGTCGAATCCTCCCGTCGCCGCCGGCGATCGAGTTCGCCTCGTCCGAGGGGAAGGTATAATTCTCCTCCGTTCTTCTCTTGCGCTTCTATCAATGCTCTACGATTCAGATTTTATCATTTCGCATGTATTTCAGCTTAATTGAATTAGGTTTTGAGAATAATTGGTTGGATGTTTGGCAATTATATCGCGTTGTTTCCAATTTACTGATTCAACGTTATCTCATCTCAATTTGCAGTCAGCGCACATCATCCCCCTTTTTTTTTGAGTGGTTATTTATGCTGTAAATTACTCAAAATGATTCTCAATTAAAATTCCAGTTTTAGAGTATGTGCTGTTTGCTGTGGGCTTCCACGTTGCAAAAAAATTTTCTTTTTTGTTTGATAAATGTAGTCAAGCCACTTTGCCATGCTTCATGTATGGATTGAATCCTCAACCTCTCAATTTCTCGAGAGAGAGAGAGAGAAAGGTAGTTGCTCACCTTGCAAGAGTTTGAACAAATAATTGGATGGAATGTTGCATTGGTATCACCTATCTTGTCAAAATCCACGATTCACCGCTTGTTTGCTCAATCCTTGTTGAGCATTTTACTGTAATGGTGTTATTTTTTATTGTATTAAAAGCATTGTTGTTTGCGTTTATAGCTCGGGGATTAAATCTAATTTTGCCAATTTTTGTTCTTACCCTTGAAAAATGTGCAGGAACTCTTTTCTGAGGCTCTTCAAAGTGGGACAATGGAAGGTTTTTTCAGATTAATTTCCTACTTTCAGACACAATCAGAGCCTGCTTATTGTGGATTGGCCAGTCTTTCTGTTGTCCTGAATGCTCTCTCTATTGATCCAGGAAGGAAGTGGAAAGGTGATTTTTTGTCAACAGGAGTATTTTAAAGTTTATATATTGTGAACTAGTTACTGATTTTGGCTTTGAGATTTGTCACCAATTATAAATTGATAATTATTTAGATAGAGTTATTTGGTCCATGTGTTTTTTTTTGGTCACATAACCTCATCTGAATAAAAGAAGAAGAGATTTGCTGATGATGAAGCTTGCCTGCAGCAAAAAAAATAAGACTAGTTTATTAAATTTCATTTGTTGAACGTACATTAGATGGTCTACTACTTTGAGTATGGTCCTGAGCCAAGAGCACTGAAAATTGTGCTCTATCACTACTTCTGTGTTTGATATGTAGTTGAAATGACTAATAAATTCTTGTGCAATATTTGACCAAACTCAACTATAAGTAAGACTTCGATTGTATTTTTGGTGTTCTGACTTGAGTTTGTCATAAATCATGATATACTGCTTGAATATGAAATCATCCCATATTTGTTAAAGTAGTTGCATAAAATATCCATATGAGGATGCATTCTCCCTGCTGTTACTTTTTAAAATTTTTGGTCAATTCTAATACTTTTTCTGCAATTGCTATTTCATTAGCTTCCTACAGTAAAAAAAAAAAATAATAATTAATTCTTAGTTCTGTCTTCTTAAATTTTAAAACATTGGAAGTTTTTGTCTTTTCTTATGCAATCAATTTTAAGGTCCTTGGAGATGGTTTGATGAGTCCATGTTGGACTGCTGTGAACCATTGGAGAGAGTCAAAGCTGAAGGCATTACATTCGGGAACGTTGCATGCTTGCCTCATTGTGCAGGAGCTAAAGTTGAAGCTTTTCGTACAACTCAAAGCACCATTGATGACTTCCGTAACCATGTTAAGAAATGTGCATCCTCTGAGGACTGTCATCTGATTACATCATACCATCGGAAGCATTTCAAACAGGTTCCTTGTCTGACTATTCATTTAATATCTCTATAATCATGAGTCTTCATGACCATATGTCTTTTGTTATATCTTGGTAGGTAAAATGCAAACTGTTTGTCTAGATTATTATGTTACTGTAAGTTTCACATGGAAGGTAATACCTTATATGGAAGTTAGTGATCTGGGCACTGATTGATTTTTCTCTCTGACTTTGAAAAGTAAGGTTTATGTGTATTCTTGTTAAATTGCCCTAGGATCACATGATCACCCAAGTTATATCAGATATATCTGCCTTTTGTGAGCTAATACAGAGTGACGGTGTAACCATGTCTCTAATCTATTCCAAAGAATCCTTAATAACATATAAATACTTCTTTTCCTTTTGTCTTTTGATTTTTTTTTTGGAGATTTGGTTTATTGATTCAGAGTCCAGACAATTTGATAGTGGGACGAAATATATATTGAAAGCATCATATGATCATGATAAAAGTGCTTGCTGTTTGAATGGATTTTAAGTAGTTCTGAGGCATACACTATATTTCTAACATGTCATTACTAATAAAGATGCTACCTTAAAGACTCCAAGCTCCTTTTCGATCATGTTTTTCATTTTGTTTTTTATGCAAATACACATTATCTTATTTTTGTTGTCCTTGAACAGTGCAATAATAACTATTGCATTATTTAAGGAGATATTTGCACACACAGAAAATTTTTATCAGTATGAAAAAGAATGCATTATGAATAATATGTAAATTAGTTGCAGGATGATTTTCAAAATCAAACCACAAGTTTTTTTTTTTGTATCAGATAATTGTGGTCCGATACTAGAGCAGTTTTTATCATGGAGGGATGACTGGGTGAGTGATATTACTTTTTCATTGCAGACAGGAACTGGTCATTTTTCACCAATTGGTGGCTATCATGCTGGTAGCGACATGGCACTTATTTTGGATGTTGCTCGTTTCAAATATCCTCCTCACTGGGTTCCAGTTTCACTTCTTTGGGAAGCCATGGATACAATTGATGAGACAACAGGACATCCCAGGGGGTATAGTTCATTTACCATTTTAGTTGCAAATAATAAAAAGACTGCACTATGGTTTCATGTACTGTTAACAGAAAGGGAAATTTAATTCACTAGGTTTGAACAATGGTAGTCCTATTTCCTTAATGGTGGTCCGACCCTTCCCTGGACCTCAGCAAGATAGCGTGGAGCTTTGTAGCACCGGGCTGCCCTTTTTTTTTTTATCATAACTAATGCCTTAATGCCATTATGGAAAGAAGATCAATTATATATAAATTTGATTTAAACATCAAGCAGATTAGGACACAAAACTAAATTCTTTTATTTGCAGGATAAAAAGGATAAACTTTATTAAGGATAGGTTATTGAGAGGATGGAATGAATTTTGGGATGTGAATTGTACATGTTTAGGCCTTCCCTTGCTAGATAAAATGCACAAGATCTCCATACGAAAAAAAACAACATTAAGTTGCAATTGTCATTCAAAATTGGTCACAGTATTCTGCATTCTTACGCAGATGCATGAGTAACACTGTGCTTAGTCTTTATGTTGCAAATTCAATTCTGAAGGAAATCAGTGCATGAAATAGTGTATCTTTTTTGGGTGGTTCTCGCACTTGTAGCACTAATCCTGTTAATATGTGTGTCATCTTTGGTTTTAATAGAAGTAGATGGTGTTCAGATGAAGAGCTTGACACGGTCAAGGCAGCCACCATTTTTTTTTTCTAACATTTTGCCTTAGAATGTCATTATGTGTTAATTTTTTCGAATTTATTTTCCTATAAAATGAAGGTACTTACAATTTGACTTGGTTTTCAAAATCCCAAACAGAAAGGCTTAATGTCATCACCATCTCTGCATAATTTTTTTGGTTCTTCATTCTCTTGCATGATGCTCCCAACTTGTCTGAAATGTGGTGTGCAATGCGGTTTATGTGTAAATTCTTACTATATTGGATCTGAGGAATTTCTGTTTCCTGTTAATGTTGTCTGATTACTTCTGATTCTGTTATTATCCAGATTCATGCTTATTTCGAGGCTCCAAACACCATCGTTGCTCTATACACTGGTAATCTCCTTCTTTATGTTTAATATGTTTATATCTACATATGCTTGGTTTGGGATATGATTAAATTAAGGATTAAAGTTATTTTTGGTAATTATACTATATCATGTCCAATATTGGTGAGACACCCAAGTGGCATACATTCAGGAATACAGTTTGTTTTAATTATTTCTTTCTAGATGTAGCATTCTTATGGCAGTGTGTAGGTGAGGTGAGATGCCATAATGGTCAGGGATGTCTTGTCATCATCCACATGGATATATATATATATATATATATATATATATATATATATATATATATATATATATATATATATTTTGTCCTACTGACATGACATAAGTTTTCATATTACTATATTAGTAGGCACTTGGGATCTTTTCTCCTATATAAACAATTTAAAAGGACATAAAGTCATATAATACTATTTATGCAATAAATAGTCAGGATCCCACGAGGGAGAAGAAGTAATGCATTGTCTGCTGGATGTGGCAACTTATACCATGCCAGTAGGTCAAAGATAACTTTTTAAACAGCTTAATCCATGTGGATGATGACATGGCATCTCGTGATAGCATGCGAGAACATCTTTCATGCCAGATGAGATTGCAAATATCTCTAAAACATTAAAAATCTTGCATTTCAAAACCATATGCTAGTCTAGTGCCTCGTTAGCACTTGGGATGGAAACACAAAATTTTGAATGTATAGGGGACTATATTGAATGATTTAAAATTATAGGGGATGGAAATGAACAAAATGACATTATATAGGGACCAAAGTTAACTTCAACCCTTGAATTAATAATAAATTTCATTGATGCAATGCTATAGGTTTGCCCCTTGTACAAAATAATCAGATTTATAGGATAAGATGATCCTTTGATCATTGTTCAAGCAGGGACACCTGGATGCTGCAATGCAGATTGAGCCCCTGCAGCAAACCATAAGCTTTCAGTTATTTATGTTTCCCTAACATTCATCAGAGTAATTTGATTTTCCAAAATGTTCTGCAGAGCTGTAAACATGAAAACTGGATCAGCACTGCTAAGTTTTTGACTGAAGATGTTCCTAACCTATTGAAGTCAGATGATCTAAAGAGTGTGCCTGAAGTTCTTTCACTGATATTTGAATCTCTACCTGCTAATGCTGGGGAATTTATCAAGTGGATCGCTGAAGTCAGAAGACAGGAGGAAAATGGATCAAGTTTAAGCAAGGAGGAGAAAGCCAGAATTGCTGTTAAGGTCATATATTTTTTCTATTTTTCTGTCGCATCCAATTTCTCATGCTTCTTCCTTTGTGTTCAGTTCTCAATCCTCAAGCACCTTTTTCTCTAATTTCCAGGAAGAGGTGCTTAAACAAGTTCATGAGACAGAACTATTTAAATTTGTGACAAACTGTATATATTCAGCAAGCTCACAGTGCTTAAAATTTGTCATCTTTAAGTGACAAAGATTCATTACCTGAGATTGCAGCCAATGTCTGCTGCCAAGGGGCAGAGATATTAGCCGGGGGCCTCGGAGCAAGAGCAGGATTCTGCTGTAAGGCAACATGTGTTAGGTGCTTGAAGTCAAACGGAGATGATCCAACTACAATCATCTCAGGAACTGTGGTATCAGGGCACAATGAGCAAGGAGTCGATGTACTAGTCCCTTCATCTCCAAAAAACACAAGTGAACGTTGCAATTCCTGTCCATGCAGTATCGTCGTAAAGCATCCAGCAAGCAATGATATTCTGACAGTTCTATTATTAGCCCTACCACCTCAAACTTGGATTGGGATTAAGGATGAGAAACTCTCATCTGAAATTCAAGCCCTTGTCTCAGATGAGAATCTTCCGGTGGTTCTTCGAGAAGAGGTAAGTGACTCTTCTCTCTGAACCTCTTCAATTGTCGTCTAATTGTTAACCATCGTATTTGTTCATTTTATGTTCGTTATGTGTTCCTCAAACATCACTGCAGGTTCTTCATTTGAGGCGTCAGCTCCATTTCCTGAAGAGATGTAAAGATAATGAGGTTGACAATGATCTCCTGCTGTCTTGAATCCCTTCATATATTGATTCCCATGTTTTATAGCAAGCTTCCAGGAGCTGTAAACCATTGGGAACAAAGAACACAAGAGAGCTTCATTGGAAGTCTGATTATTATTTATATTAATCTGTCGTTTGCCCCCTCCTGTCCTTGGTGTCTATCTAGTTTGTCTGGGCTCCTCTAAAGAAGCGTCCTCGAAAGTCTTGTCACCCTTGGACTATATTGGACTTCTATGATGAACGTGTTTTTTTCACCGAAATCTTTTCTGCTTTAGTTTTGGCCATTTTGATTCATGAGTTGTTTCAAACCAAGATAATATTAGAAAGCTAATATCATGATTGAGTTTTAAGAAAACCTACTGTTTATCTTAATTGTAACATCCTAAAAATCTTGTATCATTTGGGTTTGTTTTGTTGTTTGATTTACAGTTTATTGCTTCAATGAACAAATTTTCAGCTATATTATTCCACAGACTTTAACAGTTACTAACTATTATTGACCAAAATAACAAATAATTAAGGAAAAAAAATATAATTTTAATAAAAAGTTAGTTAATTTAATATTATTTAAATCAAAACTAGAATGATTTAAATTAAGTTCTTAAAATAAAACTTTGAATGCCAACCAAAGAGAAGGTTGAGGTTGAATCAAAATACCTGAACCTAGCTTGTCGGATGCGCGAGTTATCGATTATCTAGATCCGACCCGTTGCCACATCAAATCCGGATCCAATAAGACATGCTCGATAGGGTCTTCAACCACCAAAACCCTCGAAAACCCTAGTTTGGCCGACGTTTTGTCAGGAGTATCCTCGTATGCTCTTCGCTTTTTCCTTAGTTTTCCGGGGTTTAGATTGTTTAAATCTTGTTCTAATTCTTCTTCAAAGATTATTTGATGTTTTCTAATGATTTTTTGTGGAATTTCCAGATCTTTTGAAGTTCCGGAATCACCATGTATCTGCAGTATTACATCAATGAGAACGGGGACAAGGTTTACACTACCAAGGTGATTGCTTCTTTTTCTTTTTCTTTTTCACTTGTTTTAATCCTTTAGTTTGATGCATATGTGTTCTTATCTCACTTGGATTGCATACTTTGCGCAGAAAGAATCGCCGGTGGGGTCGCCTACCCAATCTGCTCATCCAGGTATTTTTAAATTTTTTTTTTTTTATAACTGTGAACTTGGAATGGTAGATACAATCTTGTTTATTTCATGTACTTGTGTGGAGAGGATGATTATGGTTGTTGAATTTGTCAATTAAGCTTGAATTGTCAGTAGATGATCTTGTAGTATTGTGTTGGGCTAGATGTCTGTTGATTTTCCTGAGAGAATCATTTTGGAGTGAGCTCTAATGAAGTTATTAAGATATTATTAATGGAAAATATATGCTTTTGACATAGGATTGGATCCATAGAATGTGTCTTGAAGTGTTCTGTTGTATGTTCATGGCCTCCAGTTCTCTAAAATCTTCTTGTTCTATCTCCTCTTCTCCCCTCCATTGGGAAGTGTTCTGTTTCTCATTTTGTTTGCATTTTATTTCCCTTTTTAATTTTTCTTTCTTGGCTGAAGTTTTAAATGGTTGTTATTTTGTCCTGCTATTTGATTTGGTTGCAATATTATTTGGATTGGTGAATGGTTCCTTTTATTGGAACAAATTTATGCTCATTATCTAGAAACATTTGGTCTATTAAAATGTGACAGTCCACACTCTATTTTGATTTCCTTTAAGCATATTTCGACATAGGGTTGAGCCCATGGGATATGCATTGAAGTGTTCTGTTACACCCCTGTATCGCATGCTTATGCCCTGTGGTTCTCATATACTTTTTTATTTTTCCATTTCCTCTTTCTCTACTTAGAAGTGTTTTATTTTTCACTGTGTTTGCATGTTATTGCCCCTATATTTTTGCTTATGGCTATTTCATCAGAACCTTTAAATTGTTTTATTGTTGTTTGGGTATTTGGTATTTGATTTCAATACAATTTCAACTACATGTGGACAATATGCATTGCATCTTTGTGTTTGGATCACTTCATGCTTCCTTTTGTTGGAACATATTTATGGTAGTTACTTGATAGCCTATCATCTATTTTTCCTTTCACCTAATCATCGGGAGTTTGTAGTTTACTTCACTCAGATAAACCATTCTATTCAAAAGAGAACTTTTAGGGAAGATGCTGTACACTTTCTACACAATTGCACCTGCAAATTGTGAATTAGCAATTTCAATATGATGTAAAGCATATGCAAAAACTAGTCATTGGATATCATATTAGGTTGAGAATATGTTTTTTTGATCCATTGGATCAGTCAATTGTTTTGCATTTCATAATAAGAACATTATGATGATGGAATGCTCTCTTCATGATGCAGCTCGCTTCTCTCCAGATGACAAGTACTCTAGACAGCGTGTGCTCCTGAAGAAACGATTTGGGCTGCTTCCAACACAAAGTCCACCGCCGAAGTACTAGGATTTTATTGTAATTGGAAGGTAACCAAGTTCTTCTAGTGTAGCAGGATCTCTAATTTCAGTGATAAGAACCATGTCTTATTAAATATTTTGGTACAATGTAATGGAAGTTTTATGGTTCTTATGATTTCCAATTGTTGGTTGTGTTCCTCTTTTCTTCTCTGTTGTTTTCCCAGGGATTGAAATTACCCACCACAAAAAACTATTTATTCAATTTTGGTTTTATATATTCCATTGATTCTAATTAGATCCTCTGTCAATGTATACTGATTGGTTTTTGGAGGATCTAGTTGTTTATCATGAGTAGGAATAGTATTTAATGTTAAAAAAGGTTAATAGTTATGAAATGGAACTCTATTAGTTATTATTATTATTTTTTACAAATGGCATTGTTCTTTGCATCTCTGCCCTTACAAAAATTTGTACTTACATAAATTCCTACATAAAAATTGTAATTGCTTACTGTTACTTCTGTTAATATTTTTTCTGTCTAATTTCTTTATACTTTTAAACCCAAGATTTTCTTAACTTACATGCAGTCCAATGTCCCAATTCAACAAAAAGTATTTTTATACAATTATAAAGATTTTTTTTTTCTTAATCAACATTTTACATTCTATATATATATATGGGTTTTTTTCTTACATACCCCTGTAAAAGTTTGGATTTGTTCAAATGATCCTATAAAAATGATATTTGCTTATATGTCCTTACAAATCGACTTCTTTTGCTTGTATACCCATGTGATTAAGTTGTTTGTTGATGGTGTCAATTTAATAGATGGAATGAAAGAAAATTATTAAAATGTGTTGTTAATATACTTGTTGATGTTGAAATCTGTCCCTCCTGGAGATCTGGATTGCAATGAGTGAGATGTGCTTCGATCAAATGGACAATTGGGAAAAGATTCAACGCTGTGAATGTCTTCTTCTTCTCAAATGGCGATCTCTTCATGGAACTAGGTCATCAGAGATTACTCATCATCTAGAATAGGATTTGTAGAGAGACAGGAAATAAGGTGGCAAGCAATCGTGCTCGGGAATAGCTCCGATGCTCAGATCATTGAGGGGAGTGTAATGAAGAAGAAAGCAGAGGAGAGTTTAGAGTGGAGTTTACCAAACAAAAAGAATTTGGTCTTTAGCGTAGTAGCTTCTTCATTCCCTCTATAACCCTAGGGGAGTGTTGACGGTGATTATGACCATTATCATGAGATGGGGGGCGGTGACCCTAGCCTTTACCATAATGCTATCCACTAACACTGGGTGGTAACTTCGGCATTACTGCGACATGCAAGAGATTCATATTATGCCACATGTCAACCAGAGATTTAACCTTATATCAATACTCTCGGAAAAGTTTGGAATTGCTTAATATCTCTTAGTTCAGCTATTTTCTAACAAGGGTTAGGTTTTAATCATGGTTAAAAGTCAAAATCCTAAGATAAGATACATACTTTTGCCGGACATTCAAGCAATTTTTACTATATATATTTATATTCATGAAATTACAAAGATTTATAGGGATATTCATGTAAAACAGCCAGTTCTATCCATTCTCCCTGTCTTTTTGCCTTCTCTCCATGAATCATCATCTTCTTCTCTCCAACTGCCTTAACATCCATTCATTCTCAAACTTCAAAATCAATGAACTCCACCACCCCTCCCATCCTCAACCCCACCACCACCTCCACCACCTTCTTCCCTCCTCCCAAACCCCCCTTCTCCTCCCTCAGATGCACCACCACCACCACCACCCCCACCACCCTCACCACCACCAAGCACCACCCTCCACGCTTCCTAAAACTCCTCAAAAGATCCTACAAAGCCGGAAAGTTCACCGAATCCCTCTACTTCCTCTCCTACTTAGTCTCCAAAGGCCACCACCCTGACCTCATCCTCTCCACCAAGCTCATCAACAGCTTCCTCAACACCGGCCACATTGACAAAGCCTTCAAAGTCATGGACCTTCTTGAAGCTCACGGACACCCTGACGCCTTCTCCTACAACGCCCTCATCTCCGGCCTCTGCAAAGCCAACCTCCTCCACCCCGCCGTCCAAGTCCTCACCCGCATGCGCCGCCGCCGCTGCCCCCCTGACACCATCACCTACAACATCCTCTTAGCCTACCTCTGCTCTCAAAAGAAGCTGGACTTAGCCATGGAGGTCCTGGACACTATGCTGGAGGATGGCTGCCAACCTACAGTGGTGACATACACTATACTCATTGAGAAAACCATGTTGCAAGGGGGAATCGGTGAGGCCATGAGGATTCTTGGTGAGATGGCCTCTAAGGGAGTTCAACCTGATAATTATACTTATAATGCTATTCTTAGGGGATTGTGCAAGCAGGGCTTGGTTGATGCTGCTTATGAGCTTGTCACCAAGGTCCAGCTTTCCAACAATGGCTGCCAACCTGATGTGATTTCTTATAATGTCTTGCTGCGTGCTTTCTTGAGTGAGAGAAGATGGAAGGATGCTGAGAGGTTGATGAATGAGATGATGTCCAGTGGAAGGGAACCGAACACTGTTACTTATAGTGTGTTGATCAATGCACTCTGTCAGGTATATATCATGAAGATAATGATTCAAATTCTCTCTTATCATGAATTTGTTTCTCTTTTGAAGATGGTATTATCCTTTTATGTTTCAATGTTGAATGGAATCAGCTATCTATCATGTGTTTGGTTAGTATCTAACTTAATATTAGAATTTATCAGTTTTCCGCATAATTTTTGTTTAGTTTGTTTGTCATGTAAGTGGCAGAGCGGTTTTACTGCCACAATCCATTGAGATTCAGCTCCACCTCGCACATATAGCCGACTCCATCTAGTATGGGATTAAGGCTCAGTTGTTGTTTGTTTGTTTGTCATGTTATCAGTAAAAGGGAAAAAAAATTTAACGTATCAAAGGGTTTTATGCGAAGGAATTCATTCATGTAACATGTGTTTGTTTTGCATCTAATGACATTAGGTGTAAAAAATAGAATGAAGGAATGACTTTTCGATATTTTTCAATATTAGGAAGGCTTGGTTGAGAGAGCGAGAGAAGTGTTGTTTGATATGATATCCAGAGGATTGAAGCCGAACACTTACAGCTACGATCCTCTGGTATCGGCATACTGTAAACAGGGGAGGTTGGACTTGGCTATTGAGTTCATGGATCATATGGTCTCTAATGGCTGTCTTCCTGACATAGTGAACTTCAACACCATTCTAGCAGCTCTTTGCAAGAGTGGCAACACTGACCAGGCTCTGCTGGTGCTGGGGAAGCTGAGAGACAGCGGCTGCAAGCCCAGTTCGAGCACTTACAATGCGGTGATTGGGGGGTTGTGGAACAATGGAAACAAACCGAAAGCTCTCGAAATGGTGTCGGAGATGCTCGAGAATGGAATCGACCCCGATGAAGTGACTTACAATGTTCTTATCTCATGTTTGTGCAGAGATGGGATGGTGAATGAGGCAGTGGAGATGATGAAGGACATGGAGAGAAGTGGACTCAATCCTAGTGTTATCACTTACAACACAGTGATACTTGGGTTCTCAAAGGCACACAGGATGGACATGGCCATCAATGTGTTTGCAGAGATGGTGGAGAAGGGATGCAGGCCTAATGAGAATAGTTATGTGATTCTGGTTGAAGGGATTGGGTATGCTGGGCATAGAGCTGAGGCAATGCAGTTGGCTGGAGAGCTTGTGGCCAGAGATGTGCTCTCTGATGATTCTGTACAGAGACTCAATAGAACTTTCCCCATGCTCAGTTTGTACAGAGAAATCCCCCAATCAAATGCAGTGTGATTGAATTGCATAGTTAATGTAAAGCAAATCATGGATTTTTGAGAAATTTAAAATAGTTTAATGTTAAGATTCTTAAGCATGTTTAAGATTCTTAAGCATAAGTTCAAATGTTGTATGACATGGTAGTATATTATGTCTCATGTCACCATAAAAAAGTAATATTGGTTATTTATCAATATATTTTTAATTTGTTATTATTATTATTATTTTGGTAATTGAGAGCATTAAGTTAATTAAAAATAACAAACAGATTTTTCAATTATACAAAACAAAGTAACACTTACCAAAGGACCATTGGTCTAGTGGTATCTCGAAATTCCAGATGTTGGGTGAATTCACTGATTGAAGATGCTCTGTGCTCAAGTCCTCACTCCCATAAATGGGGGAAGCAGTTTAGGTAATTCATTTGGTGAGCACAAAGCTCCCATGTTCAAGTCCCCACATTCAGACGCAGTGAGGAGTCAAGGATGCTCGTCACCTAAAGCCACGCCCTATAGGGAGATTTTATAGCCTATGTCAAAAAAAAAGTAAAACTTCTCTTTCAGCTAATTTATTATTATTATTTTTTACCCTGGTGTTATTTTATTTGTCAAAATTATCATGGACTATCTATTCAGCATCCATGGTGCTAACTATATACTAGCTAGGATTAAAAATAAAAAATAAAAAATAATTATTTAACTTTTAGTCCCTTAAATAGTACCAAAATTGCCTATAGGTCCCTTTGGGGGATATATAGGGGTTTAATGTAATAGTGTTTTGAGTTTTGAATGTGTGTTTTGGATGGGGAATAGTGTCAAATAGTGCCAGGGACTAAAATATAATTTAGCCAATAAAAAAAAAAATTAATGAAAAAATTATATTTTAAATTAGCCTTTTATGATTTTTTTTTTTTTTGAGAAGGACGGAATTAAACTATCTTTGAGCTCTAAAAAACCTCCATGGACCTTTTGTGTTTGGTTGGGGGTTATCCTCAAGTGGGGATAGGAATAAGTTTTGAAAATTTTGAATTTTTTTGGAGGGAGTTTTTAAACCAAAGGTATTAATGATAAAATGGTGAGATGTCCTTTTTGTATTGATGGGTTATATTTTTAAATCTTAATTAAAACTTTTGGCGGGAAAACTTTTTTCATCGGATATCGTGTTGGGGAGGGTTATCCCTCAACCAAACAAGGCCCGAACAGTTATAAAAAAAAGGATTAATTGTAAAATATAAAATTTTTATTTAAATTTTGTAAAAATTTCAATTATTTTTTAAATCCTAATCAGCATCTAAGTAGCAGCAACCCCAATATTATTTTGACAAATAAAATGATACTAGAGCTAAAAAGAAAAATATAAAAAATATATAAATTACCCAATAATATTTAACTGAATCTGTTAATAGTTGTGACATTGGGGACTAATGGTGGTTAATTGATTTAGTTAGGAATCTAAAATCTATTTTTTAGCTCAGAAATTAAATTGACCAAAAGTGATTAAGAATCACCAGTGTATTTACCTTTTTTAATTTTATAAAGCTTGAATAAGGGTTCATTCTCTATGTCATTATAGTTATGTTATAAGGGTAAATTTCCTGTTAGTCCCTGACACTATTTAATATTACTTCCCACTCAAAATACACACCCAAAACACTATTATATTACACCTCTACACAACCCCCTAAAGATCACATCTCCCCTAAGGATCTATAGACAATTTGGACACTATTTAAAGAACCTATAATTAATTACTAGATGTTATATAATTATATAAAACAAGAAAATACACAAAGTAACTAATATGCTAGAGCTAATCATATTTTTATTTGTTTAACAATTTAGTATAGCATTTAGCTCAGTTCTTGACTTTATTATCAACCCAAATAACTTGGCCTGTTTACACTTTACAGGCATATATAATTTTATTTGGTTAATTAATCACTACTTGCAATCATAATTATAGCTTAATAAAATATGTTTTAATTTCTTGATCACTCCCATGCATTAATACAATCTGACTTCTTAGATATTTTTCAGATTATTTCTAATTACAGAAAATCTTAATAAATATATACTTATCATCTCTATCTCTATATATCCCCATAATATCCCATTAATCTAATTTTAATTTGAGAAATTGCATAAATATTCCAAAAAATATATATAATTATATATTTATGGATATATCTTTTTGATAATAGTTTTTTTTAATATCTGTCTTTTCACTCTAATCTCTCTTCAAAATTTGATGTAATAAAAAATAATTATAGCTGACTAAAGTATAATTTAAATATTAATAATTCAGGGGGTTTTGTGCATATATATGGGTAAATTTGGCCTTTTGATTTTTAGATAAAATAAATTAAAATTTATTATTTTTGTCTTAAAGAAAGCAATTCATCCGCCTCAGTCCATCTCCAATCCATGGATTCCACTTTAGAGCAAGAAATCTCTAATTTTTCTTCAGATCTCACCACTCCTCCCTCTCTCTATCGCCACGCTCTGGTTCTTTTGCTTCTCCAAATCTAGGGTTTTTCATCTCACCTTTGGCTTCTTTGGAAACTGAGATCTAATCCGGATCCATTGCGCATCTTGGTAAGTCCCTTCATTCTTGAAATTTTCATTGTTTTAGCTCTGGATCGGATGCATTTTCGTTGCTTTCAGTGGGCATACAGGAAAAGTTTAGATTTTTTTTGTGGTTTTAGTGATAATTTGTGGTGTCTGCTTCGGTTTGAGTTTGTGGTGTTGCTTTTATGCACTGTGTTGTTTGGGAATGGAAATGCGGGTTGGATACTTGGATGCTCTGGATTTTGAATTCCTGTCTCGAAATTGTTATAAAGGAGCTATCTTTTTCGCCTTTGTGATGAATTCAGTGTGTGAATTTCTGGTCTCTATTTTTTATTCAAGCGAAGATGCTATTTGTTGCCAAGAACTGGGAGTTATTAGTATCGGTTAACTATAAAATTTTTAATTTTTTTTCCTTTCTAGGGTATGTGGACATGAATATGGAGTGAAATCGTATTCTATTTTGTTCTCTTGAGCGGTGTTAATCTTATCCACTGACCAAAAGTTTTCTTTGATGACCTTTTCTGATTTCAATGTAGTTATGTGCTGGGTTTCTTCTGTTAATGCTTAATTTTAGAGTATCTAAAATTCGTGAGATTTTTGGGTTTTCTCCGTTAATTTTGTAAGTTTTTCTTGCATGGGCTTGTTTATAGTTTTAGATCCATGCTAACTGTCCTATTTCTAGTTTGTTGTCGGTACTGCATTTTGTTTGATATTAAGTTTTGTGCTATATTAATTGGATATGAGCCAGCTTCTCTAGCTAAAAATGATGTACTGATGTTTGGTGATGATATGTTTGCAGGCATTTTCTCCTGTCCGGGTCCTTCATATCAATATCTAGCAGGCTTCATGCTAATTCCTTTTTGACAATTTTGGGTATCGGGGCTCACTGCAAACAAGACCACTGATGGAAGATTTGATTTTAAGCTTTTAATCTGTGACTTGGTGTCTGTTGTGGTAATTGTGATATTTATTCTGTAGAGAGTTGTTGTACAAGGAAGATCATCTGTGAGGATTATATTGTTTGAATAATGAGGGGAAGAGGAGATGGGGTTCAAAAGAGGCACCTGTTACCTTCACTATGCATTGGGGCACTGTTTCTAGTTTTTGTGTTTATGTATTATGGATCTTTCTTTGACTCTCAAGGGCAACCCACTAACACTGCTTTAGAGCATGGTAGTAAATTCTCCAAATCATCGAGTTGGTCTATTGATGACAGTGGTGAGGATGGCAAATCAGATGAGTCGATTTTTGGGCAGGAACATGGAAATGATAATGTCATACCCAAGAGCTATCCAGTGAGTGAATCATCTGTTTTCATTAGTTACAATGTGTATATTTTGTACCTTAGCTCACAACTTGTACCTATTCCTTGGAAGGTATGCGATGATCGGCATTCAGAGTTGATTCCTTGCCTGGACAGGAACCTTATATACCAAACCAGATTGAAGTTGGACCTATCTTTGATGGAACACTACGAGAGACATTGTCCCCACCCTGACAGACGCTACAATTGTTTGATCCCTCCACCGCCTGGCTATAAGGTCAGTGGCCAGCTTTTTTTATTTTACTACATATGCCCTGGATGATTTTCTTTAGTATTACACATATCTTTTGCTGTTACACATTATCGTGGAATTTTTTAAGACACTAATAAAAGATCTCTTACACAGGTTCCTATAAAATGGCCAAAAAGTCGAGATGAAGTTTGGCAAGCAAATATCCCTCATACTCACCTTGCCCACGAGAAGTCTGACCAAAACTGGATGGTTGTTAAAGGCGACAAGATTGTGTTTCCTGGTGGTGGCACACATTTCCATTACGGTGCTGACAAGTACATCAGATCTCTTGCAAATGTAAGTCGTCTCTCTCTTTAGTTGAAATATTATTATTATCTTATAATATGTTGCATCTTCTGTTTTCATTTTCTTCTTATTGTGTTAGTATGTGTGGCAAGACTCAGTTTATTTCTGATCTGGATCAACAGATGCTCAACTTCAATAATAATAATTTAAACAACGAGGGGAGGCTGCGGACAGTTCTTGATGTTGGTTGTGGAGTGGCAAGCTTTGGAGGATATCTGCTCTCATCAGATATCATAGCAATGTCATTAGCACCAAATGATGTTCACCAAAACCAGATCCAGTTTGCCCTAGAGAGAGGAATCCCTGCATACCTTGGTGTGTTAGGGACCAAGAGGCTTCCATATCCAAGCAGATCCTTTGAACTTGCTCATTGTTCTCGCTGTAGGATAGATTGGCTTCAGAGGGATGGCATCCTCCTGCTTGAGTTAGACAGACTGCTCAGGCCGGGAGGTTATTTTGCTTATTCATCTCCTGAAGCATATGCTCAGGATGAAGAGGATCGCAGAATATGGAAGGAGATGAGTGCCCTTGTTGAACGAATGTGTTGGAAGATTGCTGCCAAGAGAAATCAAACTGTTATTTGGGTTAAACCTTTAACAAATGATTGCTACCTGAACAGAGTGCAAGGTACTCGGCCGCCCTTGTGCAAAACTGACAATGACCCAGATGCTGTATGGGGTGTACCAATGGAAGCTTGTATCACGCCTTATTCTGATCGTGAGTATCCAAACTTTTGTCTCATTTTTGTCATGAGCTATATTGCCCTTGTCCTCTGTGAACCAATTCATGTCATGGCATCCTGGTGTTTGATTGTTGCTTGGCTGACCATATTCACATTTTTAGATCTTTTTGACAGATTTTAGCTGTCAATTTTATGCGATTACTCTCACACAATCGCCTTATATATCACAGAGAGAATATGAGCATAATTTGTTCTGTTGATGTAAATAAAATTATTCGTCATTCATTATCTCTTCCCTGACCTGTTAATTAAGCCATTTTTTGTTAAAGCTCTTACTATTGATTTAAAGTGTCATCTGCTTTAAGATATGCTGTATTCTCATTGACATTGTACTTGACTTATCTCATACCATTTGCTTGAAAATTTAGTTCCATCTAACTGTTAGACAAGATGCATTTCGATGAAATGTGTTGGATTCTAGGAGGACTATAATGAGGAGGTTGACAGACCAAATAAATCGACAAGTCCTTGGTTGTAAATCTAAATGGATGAATGACCTGATGACCTGTGTCCTAGTTAGTTTGCAGAGGAAATTCGAATTACCTAGTAGGCTTCCGCAAAAAACTTACTTTGATGAGTTGGAAAGATGGCACTAATTAATAGGGAAGCAGAAGAAGTAGAAGAAGATGGGAACAAGTTGAAACGGTCGACATGACATTATTTTCAACTATTTAAAATTTCTTCTGCAAGTTCTATAGTAAAAGTAAATTTGTTTACACAGAAAAGCTTCTCCTCCTTGGTTTCTTGTGGCTAAGACATATGAGACATGCTCTGAATCTCTCTGTAATAGTATGTAAAAAACAAATCCTTCATTTCTCTTGAGATACCTACTTTTTGCTTAGATGCTGTTAACCACAACTGATTTCTTCATTTTCTCACAGAGAACCACAGAGCCAAGGGAAGTGGTTTGGCTCCTTGGCCGGCTCGTTTAACTACTGCCCCTCCTCGTCTGGCTGATTTTGATATTTCTCCTGAGACGTTTACGAAGGACATGGTATTTTGATGAACTCATCGGTCTATATAAATCATTTTTACATGCTTGCCTATTTTTGATGTGCCTGTAGATCCATTTACTTAGTTTCCAGAAAACTTCGGACATGCATTATAGGATGTGCTGTTTAATTACTAAACACTGTGCAGGAACTTTGGCAACAAAGGGTGGAGAGTTACTGGAAACTCTTGAGCCCAAAGATCAGGCCAAATACTATAAGAAATGTGATGGACATGAATGCGAACATGGGGTCTTTCAGAAGCTGCGCCAGAGATAAGCCTGTTTGGGTCATGAATGTTGTTCCAGCAGACGGACCCAATACCCTCAAATTAATCTATGACAGAGGACTGATTGGCAGTGTCCATGACTGGTAACTTGTCGATCTTACTATATTAATCAAAGAGAGTGATCTTTCAACTTAACTGATTATCCTATTCAACAGGTGTGAGGCATTCTCAACGTATCCCCGAACATACGATCTCATCCATGCCTGGACCGTCTTCTCTGTCATTGAGAAGAAAGGATGCAGCGCAGAAGACTTGCTGCTCGAAATGGACCGCATACTCAGACCGACAGGCTTCATAATCGTCAAGGGACAAGAGGGTGGTCATCGACTTCATCAAGAAGTATCTGACAGCATTGCATTGGGCATCTGTCGCCGTGGTAGATGCCGAACCAGGCTCCAACTCAGAAAATAGTGACACAGTGATTGTGATCCGGAAACAGATGTGGAGTACAAATGACAAGCTCAAGGATTCAGCTTAAGATATGACCTCAACATCACTCATTCCTTCTTGTTCTTGTAAAAGCATGAAAAAGTCTTCAGCTATGTGATTTTTAGGCATCTAAACAGTTTGTCTTCTGTAATCCTTTTTCCCTTAGGATGCCAGTCTTTCTAAAACATTTTATCTAGGCAACATAATAATCATAATAATAAGAATATTATTTGTTTTCAAGGTTTCTGCTTTTATTTGTGTTTCAATTGGGAAAATTTTTAAAAAGTGAATTTTATTTATTTTTATATTTTAATTAAATCGCAAGAAAAATGAATTTGTTATTTTTCTCAAATAATAAAATATAAAATATTGGAATTTGGCAAATAGTATATTATATATTAAAAAAAACTAATTATGCCGCGAAAAATCGCCTCCCGTTATAAATACCCCGATAATTGACATGCGAGCGTCCTCTGGGGTTTTGGATTTTGATCGCGAGAGAGCTAGGGTTTCGCGGATCCTTCAATGGCGGAAACGTCGAGATCGAATGGCAAGAAACGAGCGAGAGACAACGAGGAGAATGGTGCCGGAGGAGGAGATTTGGGCGAATCCCTAGGTTTCGATTCTGTTGTTAATATCTCTTGTTATTTGATTGGTCTAAGAAATTCGATTCATTTAGCTTCTTGTTTTTTGAATTCTGAATATGTGGCCGCAGAGGACAATCTGACATTCAGTGATACGTTGATAGCTCTCAGAATGATGCGTGCTCAGTTCCCAACCATTGAAAAGGCAAGCGTTTTTCATTGTGTCACATTCTTTTGATCGCATTCAATTTACTGATGCGCGTATGTTGTTCTTTTCAGGTCTCTATGCAACCTTTCATCTTGAGGTCGCAGTTGTATAGTAGTGTAAAGAACAGGACACAAGTGGATAGGGATCTGGAGGTTCGGTTTCATCCTCTTGATCTATTGCTTGAGAGAACTTTTAAGTTTGTATTCTATAAGAAAATTCCTGTGCATTAATAAAGAATAGATGACCGGTTTAAATACCAGTCTTATGTGTGGCAGCTTTTGTCATAATTCTAAAAAAAGAAAAAAAAAAAAGAAAAAAGAAATCCTACTTTTTGTGAATTTCTCTTAAAATGATAAATTTATTATAGGAAGGTGAACTACTCTTGCTTAATTGTATGTAAGAGCAAGAAGATTATTCATTTTGTGGTGTTATAAACTCCCTAGTAGCCCTGTCTATTATGCTGCTATTTTGTATTATATCTAGGAGAAACTTGGAGTTTAGAGAGGCTGCAAAGAATTTATCTTAACCCTTATATTTTACTCACATAGTTTGATATAGTATATACTTTAGAAAAATCACCCTCTGTCTTTTCTTTTGTTTTATATTGTACAGACTCTGAAGAAGGACAAAGTATTGCGTTTGTTTAAACTAAATACTGGACAGGATGATCATGCTGTAATGTTCATGGATGATTATCTTAATCAGGTAAAATGTTGTTTATTTTTTTATTTTTTTTATTTTTTATGGCCTTGAGTAGATGACATCATGGTAAACCTTTTAACTGTAGTAATCTAGGAAATAGATTAAAAAGCTGCCAGCAGAACACAATGGAAGATGGTTCTAAAGTGTAGCCCATTAAATGCAGATGTTCATATCATTAACTCAAGAGCACACACCACCTTTAATTCCTAATGAAAGTTTGACCTCTTGAGAAGATTTCCATCTTGTAATTGTAAAAAGCTGATAAAACCACTGGCATAATTTGGAATACTCTCTTATCTAATTGCTACTATTTCTTTCTCAAGCTTTCAAAACATAGTGAATGGGCAGACTAGATGAACCTTGAATACTGATGCAACAACAGTTGTATCTCATTTATCTCTAGAGGAACTAGATTTGCATTAAATAACTGATATTTAATTCATCCACCATTTTTTGACTTGCATTTTATATAATGCGCAAGAACAAACTAGAAGTTCTGGTTTACTTTATTCCCTATATAAAGACTAGAAAATCCCATTTCCATTCACCAAAGCATCTATTTTGTTCATCTGCCTACCAAACCTGAAGGCGTTGTCCTCGTGTTTGATTATTTTTCCCTTCTCTTGTATGCCATTTTAATATTTAAAATACATGCATTTCTCCATAATAATTTGTTGTGTCTGTGCAATTGTGTATTAGTTTGTCAAGCATATCATATAAATTTTTATATGTCGAAACAAGAGCACAGTGGTAATATGTGCTGATGTAATTATCCAGAAAAAGGTGCTGGTTGGATTCCAGAATTTTGAGTTGATGTTACCTTGATATGTTGAATGCAATAGAATTACATTTCTGAATAGAAAGCTCATGATAAGGCTTATTGTTGTTTTATGTAGATGACATTTTCTGTGAAGAGGTTGGGGCAAAATAATAATACAGAAGTTTTCGAGTGGTTCAAGCAGTATGTTGTTGAGTCAAATTTGGGTGACAGCATTGGGCATGAAGAATTGGTAAGTCTACCCTACCCTGTGCTTGATGTTTTAGTTAATAGGCACTTCATCAGGGAATTATGTGCATTTTTACTTGGTTTGATGTATAACTACTTCAGTTCATGCTTTAGTTTTTTATTTGTTAAATAATATCTCCACACACACTCATTTACGCATTATATCCTGGAACCAATAATTCATGACACCGTTTACATGTCAGCTCTTCCTTAGCTGCTTAAACTTTTCATTTTCGTTTACTGGTTATTATTTTTCTTTACAGTTTTTTTGCTCTTTGCTGCATTGCAGTGCTCACTTTTATCCTATGGAGGCAGAATCAAAGATGAACATGTAACTCTTTTGATCAATGTTGGCCTTCTGGTAATTGTGTTTGTCTTTAGAAACATTTAGATGAGCCATAAATTAACATCCTTCTGTTACACATTTATTTCCTTATCTGAAGTTTGATAAATTTTATTGTAGACACGCCAGCTGATTGATCCAAACATGTACTGGTTTTCAATTCCAAATATTGGGTCCATACTGAAGGATCTGTTACAGGTACATGCTCCTGGAAATAGAATTTTATTTTAATTTTATTAGGGATGGATTACTAGAATTTTTAGCTAGTTTTTATTTTGTTAAATGGTCTTTTATCCATGCTAAATATTACCTACATCCCAATCACGGAAATGGCTTCCTATTGTGATTATTTACATTTTCTGTGCAAAGTATCAAGCTATTTTCTAAGAATCTAAAACTTTCAGTAGCATGTTCCTTTTAAAATCTTTGAAGAGGCAAAAAGTTTATGTTTTGTTTATTATTCATGCCATCAAATGTATTGGCAATTATTAAAATGTATTTACTTTCTCAATCATGTTGCTTTCCTCATCTTTAATTATAAATTTTCTCTTTACTGATAGGGAAGAAAGGAACTTCTTTCATTTTTAAACCGTAGAAAGTATAAAGAAATGCTGCTTACTCCACTGGAGAAGAAGCAATTGCGATTATCACCACTTGATATGCGATTCCATCTTCGAGATCTGATTGGGTCTGGTCACCTGAGAACTCTTCAAACACCCACAGGTATACTGGTGCGGGTGTCAAAAGATTAAATAACAGATACTTTCTTCCTCAAAAGGTTAGATAGCAGATGGTTTCAATCTGAATTGTTTTTATGGGTAACTGAGAATAATTTTATGATTGCTTTTTTTTTCCTGTTATCTTCTTTATTACAGTGTTTCCATGTGAGTTGGAAAGCATGATGGACTGATTATTTGAAGAATGTGATTCATTGAGAAAATACCACAGCATGACACACACCAGATTATGTGGGATCTGTGGTATATTATGTTGTCACTGTCTGGTGCATTTCATTAGATGTCATTTTGTTCAGAAATAACATTAACCCCCTGTATGCACAAGATTAAATTCTTGAAAGGCATTTGGGAACAGAAATTGAATAAGGTAACAGAAAAAGGTTAACTGAAGGATGCAAATGAGAAGTGTAGTTAACCAGGCCATGCTGTCATTCAGACCAGCTTCTATTTAGTTATGACAGGCTAGCAGTATACCTGATTGACTTGTATCCTTGATCTGTATTGTACCTTGATGTCTGATTTCTCCGTGGCACCTTGTTTGGTACTTGCAAGTGTTATGTTCTATTGCATCAGGCATACAAATATTTGCTACATCAGCCTGTGCCTGTTCCTATTACATGTTCAATGAACTTCAAATTCACATGGCATTTTTTCTGACAGCCATGTGCTGGCCTATTTTGGAACCATGTATGATCATTCATTTGTTTAATCATCTTTATCCCATTCTTGCTTGTTTAAATATATTCATCTTGTATTTGTTTCATTCAATTGAGTTGTGCTATTATTTTTCTTGAAGTAATGATTGTCAAAGCTACCTGTCATACATGAAAAGTTTGTTTGCATAAAAAAACTAAACAACATTTTTATCCTACTTTTAGAAAAATCAGTCAATCTTATCTTGATTTTTTTAAAGAAAGGAAAATTTATCGGATCTATTTGTCTAGATCCCTAATGGTTCCTAATTCCCTTTCTGATGAATCCAGACTAATTACTGTCGCGACATTTTACCGAATCCAAACCTTGAGGAAGAGGATTGTGGATCTTGAGGTAGATGGCAGAAGATCACATGTCGCCCCAGATCTCAAGGCAGAAGATCACTCAAGATACCAAGCAAAAGATCGTGGATGTCGATGATCCCTAGGCAAATGTGGATGCTGATGAACTTGGAGCCAAGTGATGGACAAGATTGGACTAGACCCAATCAACAAATCTGGACTAGACCTAGTGAAGCAGATCTGGACTTGGACCCAAGCGGCGGATCTGAGTAGACCACACCTACTTATCAGACCTGGACCAGACTCAGTGAGCTAAATCTGGACTTGGAAATAATAGACCTGATTGAACTGGACCTACTCAAACTTAGTGAAACACAGATCAAGACCTAGACCGAGGCGGTGAACTTGATCTAATTAGTAGACTCGATGGACCAATCCAATTAGTGGAGCAGGCTTAGATGATGGATCGGACCTTGATGCAGAAGGGACATCCTAAAAGGTAAGGAATGCTCTACAAATTAAGGTATATTCTACAAATAAGGAGATGTCTTATTAATTAAGGGATTCTACAAGCAAAGGGACAAATGAAGGGATGCCCTGAAAGTTAAGTATACACTACAAATCAAGGGACACCCTAATGATTAATGAAATACCCTACAAATTAAGGGATATTCTTAAGTTAAGGGATGCCTTATAAATGGAAAGATGTGGGAAACAAATCAAATGATGTTCTAAAATCAAATTGTATATGAAAAAGAGTGATGAATAAAATAAACCACTCTTGTACTTGAGCCTTTAATTGGAGGTCTTCGAGACTGTTCGGATAATTAATAGTATTTTAAGGCTTGCCTCTATTAGGAATTTGAGAACCCAAAATAATTAATAAATTTATATTTGTGATTTGATGTACCACCCAATGTTTCTTCACCGACATGATGCTAGGCTGTTATTTTCGATTACACAAAGCTATATTACTTTTTGATACCCACTTAGCAATGATTGTTTATTAATAAGCATTTGTTTGCATCTGCGGGTATGTTGTGCCAGATAGGCAATGTATATTCTGTAAATACTAGTGAGTTTGGATAGATGCCCTTATTACATTATCTACATTTAAACCTGCTATCTACGAGAGTGATATATTTTCTTTTAACCATATAAGTAAATATTTTGTGCAGCATACTTTTTCAGCTAATCTTAAGTTGATAAATCATCTCTAAGGACGCATCACACATATGCAGGGGAAAGTTCATATTTGCTCTAATTGTGGATTACTTTGTGTTGATGGATATTCATGTGCCAAACCTTTAAGAATCATGCATTAACATTGAATGCTTAGTCTCAACACTGATTGATCAAATTCACGGCCCATTTTATCACTGCACTTGATAATATTTATGATTCTGTGGTAAGAGAATTGTTGAAGGCATGTGATTAAGTTTTCATAGGCTCTTATGATATTAGTGGTAAATTGCAGTTTTACTTATGAATTGGATGTTATGCTTCTAAATGTGGGTGGATTTCCAGTATTGTCCAAGATTTGTAAGTTAGTTTTATTTTTAACCGGGACAATACTACATGGTAATATTGTATGCATGTATTGGTAAAGCACAGACCAATAATTTGTGCGTTGTTTTTACAATTCCTGTATCGATCTAGCTCCAACATTACCTCATGATAGATGAACTGCCATTATATCTGCCCACAAGAGTCCTTAACATTAACAAACTTACTAGTTGCTCCCATTTTCAACAGAGAGATGAGGCAATGGGGAATATTTTCCTTGAGATTGATATCATTTAATACTGATACTAGCAATAAAATCATTTTCTCCAAATTTTCAGGTCCTTTAAAAAAATCATCGCCCTCGCCACTTGTCATTGTCATTTATCATGCAGCAGTCAGAGTCATTTTTGGTTTTATGATGAATAATAGTGATGACGAGGCATATTAATTCCTGCTCATGATGCACAAGTGTCTATCAATGTAGTGACTCTGGTTTGTGATAACACAATGTGGTTCAATATGGACCAACACTGAAAAAAATCAATTTTATTTAAGAAAACCATGATGCGTTTTTAGGTACTTCTTTTGATTTCTCTCTAGGATTACTAGTTCATAATGACAAATGCCATCTTTATCATCAAGTTGTCTGGGCATTGCCTTGAATGGGGAGATGAGATATTAAACTAGTGATGTTCTGCTGCATTTTTAGAAATGTTATTCAAGAGACTTTCACTTGTCTATTTTTGTTGAATGTCTCCATGGAAGCATTGTCTCATAATGAATTTTATGGTGTTTATTGTCCGAATGAAGTTTTTAAATCATGCAGTAGCATTCTTCTTTAACAAGATCTTGTGTTATCTCACCATTTCCCTATGTTATTCATTGGAAACTATTTCTGGTGGTATTTTTTTTTCCTCCAGTAGTAAGATCTTATGACATCTTTATCTTGGATTACACTTAAATGTTTTGCTTTGGTAGATTATGGCCGCATCTTTCTACAATGCTGACTTTTATAGATGCATGTAATCTATCTATCTTCTCAGTTTGTTCTGCTTTGTCTTCAACATGGACAAATTAAAAAAAAAAAGTATTTTTGCTTTCAATGTACTTGTCTTCAAATTCATAACGGAACTCTTGATAGCATCTATTGAGACTACATTGATTAGTCTATGAAAGTAATTTTTCCTTTTTCAAGTGGATATAGTGGTAAGCGACAACACATTTGATTTTGAAGCCTGTAGAAAAGGACTTGGGATAAAGAAAACATTATGATCTTAAAGGGCCTGATTTGGCCAATGATGTTGTTTGGAAATAAGTAGATCTTCATCTTCAATTATTCCATTATTTGATGCTTCACAACTTTTTGACATGTACCATCCATCCTAATGCATTCTCCAGGCTTGGTTGTAAATTTTTGTTGAAAATTGAAATTCAATTGGCTGCATCCATGTTCTATCATTTTTTTTTATTGAATCATTTCTCTTGGAGGATTTTTTTACAGGCTAACTGACATCTATTATGTTATTTATTTATTTCATTGATGTATAATGAAATGGGTTTCATCCATAACCTGATGAACTGAAATAGGCAAAATTACACTTGCAAAAAGTTGAATGCAATCTATTTTCCTTCCTCAGAATTTTGGTTAAGTAGTTGAAACTATGGCACCAAACTTGTTGACACTTTCATTTTTTTGCCTATTTTTCACATAGCTCTTGACAAATCTGCAGGCCATATTTTGATTAAGATGTGATGGTTGTAAGCTCACCTACCAAACCAGATAGCTAAGCTCCTCCAATGGAAATTTCATTATCTATGCTGTGACCTTACTTATTTTCAGTTGTCCTCGTGATCAGGAACAAGACAAGTCCTGCCTGGAGGGGGGACCAACCTGATTAGTTTTCAGTGCTGTTCCTATCTGCATACCTTATGTTATTATATTATGATTTGAGATTGGACCCCTTTTTATGGTGGTTAGAATCAGCATCTCATAGTGTTGCAGCCATTCAATTCATGCTTCCTGAGTGGTAGTTTTTTTTTTTTCCTTGACTTTTGCATGATGATGCACCTGGAGAGACGGGTATCACTACTTTATTTATTCTAGATCACTCATCTTGTCTTTCTTTGCTCAAATGTCACAAGGTTGAGTGTGATGCATCTCCAATCACTAATCCAATTCAGTGACCCCAAGATTTGATCTACCCCTAGTTCAACTTCTCAAGCAATAGATTCTACATTTGGTCTTATAATTTTCTCCTTTGTCCTCTCTAGCATGTATTTTTTATTTAACTTTTGCTTCTCTACATGCTGATTAGTAACCAAGCTTTGTTGGCTAATTATATGTTGGGATGATGGCGACTGGACGTCTTGTCGGTTTATCATTGAGAAGGACCTGACTTCAACTTATTTGGCCTCATGCATGTCTTGATTGGTAACATAAGTCTGTTTCTTTTGAGGTTTGGAGTATAGTATCTCTAATTATTGGTGCTATAATGGTCATGCTTCTCTTTCAACAATGCTTGTAGACAACCATTTCCCAAACTTCCAAGCCATCATACTTGTTATGCCATTGCTAGTGTTCCCAGTTACCATCTCGGAGAATGAGATGACGATGGTTTGATAAGCACTTTTGTGAACTTTATCCCAACACGTAAGCCTTTCAATGGCGGCGTTCCTTGTGCTGGTGGCCAGTTACCTCTGATCTGATGGCTTTACCTCTGCTATTCTATTTAGAGTAATGTTCTTACCCCGCTTTATGTATTAAGACTTCCTGGCTTGTCATGTGTTCATTATATTGGGAAATTTTGTTGGACATCTCAAGAAAAAAAAAATGATTATTTGGGAAAACAAGTAACATTTCTTCTTTTTATTTTTATTCAATTATATATATATATAAACATAGAAACTGTTTACTATTGTCTCTTTCCCAGAAGCAAGTCGAGGTGTGTTTTTTGGATTGGTTTCAAGTCTGATGGGGATTTCTTTTTGTCTGATCCATTTATTTATTTATTTTTATTTTTTTAGTTATTTGATTTGTATAACTCATATACAATATTATAATATATGCTATCAAATTTAACTTATTTTGAATCAGTATTTTGTCTAATCATCAGTGCAAGGACATTTGTCATTCATATGACGTGTTTATTTCTAATGGGTCATTTTGTATCTTGAATGGGTTGATTTATCATCAGTATGATTTCTTGCTGTCAAATATATATAGACGCACACACACAAATTCATGTTCAATGCTAGTGTTTGGTCGGAGTTAAAATTAGTTAGGTCAAAACTTAGTGTAGGGTGTGTTCTTTTGGATGAATCGAATTCGAACCTCTGCTCACGCAAGTGAGGGCTCAAGTATGTTAATGTGGATTTCATATCTGTGCCCGTTTTTGACTTCTCTTGTGGGAGCGTTTGTGGTTATTGTAAAAAAATAGTTAGGTTAGAGGTTTTAAAATTTAAATTTAGTTTGAAGAAAAAAATAATTTATGTTGAGTTGACTAATTTTGATTTAATTTATACTAATTAAAATAAATCACTTAATCTTATTAGGGAAAGAAATACCTTTATTTTCTAATGAAAATTATTTTTTTTTGTTAATGAATGATATTTTTTAATTTTTTTATTCCAAGTAATTTTTGGTTGGGAGAGGATGATGTGAATAGTAAGAACTGAGAAGAGCCCATGGCAAGAATAGACTGAATAGTTATAAAGTCGCTGGCTCCAACAAGGTGACCAGAACACGAAGTTCTTCCACGCCATGGCAAATCAAAGACGGAACGTCAACTGGATAAACCAACTCCATCACGACGGGCAAACCATCTCAGCCAAGGAGCAGATCACACAAGTTATTTCTGACCACTTCCACAACCTCTTTGGCAAGGCGCGGGACATGCGGTACGAAACCTCCTGGGATAGGTTATTCCGCCATAAAAACCGAGTGCCTCTGGATCAGCTAGAAGCTCCCTTCAGCGAAGAGGAGATCAAACAAGCCATACATGAGTTAGGAGCTGACAAGGCCCCCGGACCGGATGGATTTCCGATGACTTTCTACCAGCAAGGGTGGAACCTCATCAGACGTGACATACTCAAGCTCTTTGAGGATTTCTACCTAGGAACGGCAAACATGGAGCGACATAACTGGGCACACGTCCTCCTAATCCCAAAAACTCCCTCCCCTGAAAGGGTGTCAGACTATAGGCCGATAAGCCTAATCAATCGCCTGGCACAAGATCATTTCTAAAGTCCTCATAAATAGGCTTGAGGGAAGTGATAAGCGATCCGGGTGGATGAATCCTGCATGCCCTTCATTGTGGGAGAATGATACATGACAACATTGTTGCATCAGAAGAACTGATACACAGAATGAGAACGGAGAACAAGGGCGGAGCACTGGTGAAAATCGATTTTGAGAAGGCTTTCTATACAGTCGATTGGAATTACTTGCTAGAGATTCTTCAGGCAAGGGGCTTTGGGCCCAAATGGATTTCTTGGATCAGTACCATTCTCACATCCTCCAAAGCTTCTTTCCTTATCAACGGGGCACCTGTAGGATATATAAGAAGCAAGCGTGGCTTAAGGCAGGGGGACCCCCTCTCTCCACTCCTATTCGTTCTCGCCACAGATGTATTGTCCACCATGTTTAATGAGGCAGTGAGCGAGAACATCTACAATGGAGTCCAATTTGGACCAAGCGGGCGTGACATCAGACGACACTACAATATGCGGATGACCTGTTGGTGTTCTGCACAGGGGGAACTGAAGACTTCCGCACATTGAAGCTAATATTTTATCTGTTCGAGGGACTCTCCGGTCTTCGCATCAATTATAATAAGAGCATTATCATCCCTGTTAAGATGGAGGAGCACACCGCCCAAGACCTCGCACAAATACTCAACTGCTCAACTGCAACCCTTCCAATCAAATACCTAGGAGTACCGATCTCAGGGGGACGTCCCAAACCGGAGGATTGGCTGACACTAATAGACAAAATCAGAAAGAGGCTGACATCATGGAAGGGGAAACTCCTCTCAATGGGGGGAAGACTCACCCTGCTGAACTCCGTCCTCTCCGCTATGCCATTCACTGCATGTCGATTTATCGCCTCCCTGAATGGGTGATACACCAGATAGACTCGATCCGGAGAGATTTCCTATGGCGGGGAGTAGACAAAGAAGAGCACAGCTATCATTTAGTCAACTGGGATCGCCTGTGTCGCCCCAAAGAAAACGGCGGATGGGGCATCCTAAACCTCCGAGAATTCAACGGGGCCCTACTAGGGAAATGGTGGCGGCGCATACTCACGGGCAATGCGGGTATATGTCTCAAAATCTTCAAAAACGCATACTTTAAGCGCGGTTTCATCAACCCACACAAACCGATCCCGGGACGAGCTTCTACCTTCTGGAAAGGCTTGGGCCGAGAAAAAGCGGCGTCATTAGCAAATATAATAGTAAAACCAGGAACAGGTCACTCCGTTCACCTATGGAAGGATAATTGGTGGGAAGGCAACTCTCCTGAAAATAGGATACCAGAACTGCAACTCCTTCTGCCCAAGAAGCCCCTTTCAGTTCACCAAGCCCGGAGGGTGGTCCAGCAAGGCAAGCCCTTACTTTTACCAGGCCCGCTAACGATGAAGGAAGCGGAAGGCCTGGCGGCCATGACCCAAGCCCTCCTCGCTCTTGGAGATGATAGTCAACGCCCAGACACTAGAGAATGGAAGTCGGACAACAAATAGGGGGGTTTCACGGGTCCAAATCGTTATATACCTTTCCCATGGATGGTGGGATCCGGAATGATCTACGAAAGAGCTTCTGGAAGCAACCATGCCCTCTCAAAACGAAGTTGTTTGTATGGCTGGCTAAGGAAAATAGGATCCTCACCTTGATAATCTCCACAAAAGAAAATGGCGAGGAGACCGCACCAAGTGCCACCTATGCGAATTGGAAGACGAATCGGTGACGCATCTACTCTACACATGTGCCTATACAACCAATGTATGGAGACATTTCAATGAGCTCCTTGGAATTGGACTCGGACCAGATAGTTTCCAACAGATATGGGGACCCAGGGTCACTCAGACCAGGGTGCATGATACCCTGCGTAGAGGCTGGCAACTCACAGCTATGGCAATCCTATGGAGCATATGGGCGGCCGAATTCCGCGATGCTTTCGGGACAAACAACGCGTTTCTTCCAGACTCATTCGCGATATCTCCTTCCTCATACTCTCTTGGTTGAATGCGGCCTCACCCCCTAACAAACTGAAGCTGGAAGCCATGCACGACTTAGTGAAGAGAAACCTAGCGCCAACAAACAACACTCCTGCACAACCTGTGGTGGGCGACGCGGCTTTTGAGGACAGTCCGACAGTAGATGGCGAGACATAAACCTCTGCCTTCTCCACCTTAGCCAGAAGGGAACAAAACAACTCACTCATGTATTCTTTTGTCCTTTTTGGCTTAGCCAACTTGTAAGTTCGACCCGAAATTAACCTTAATGAATTAATGTGGTTTATCTACTTCATCAAAAAAAAAAAAAGTTATAAAGTCGCTGAATAGATTGTGAGGTTGATGGACAGTGAACAAAAGATCTGATTGATTGGTCATCACTCATCAGGAAAGATCCGAAAATAAGTTTATGATAAGAATGCAAATTAAACAACATGTGGATCAAATGTTATCCAAAAGAGAAACCCTAACCCTAGCTAGGTGTATATATCTTTGGTGGTTTTTGCATGCCAATCATGGAGTTTAATGGTAATAACTTAATTGCTCATAAACCCTTGCTTGATTTGACGCTGAGGAACAACATGATTGAGCATGGCCACATTAAAAGTTTGCATTGGTGAGCCACTGAATGCATCCCATATATGGTGCATGCTAGACAAATAATTGTTGGAAAGCCTTCATTGATTGAAGCCATGTTTTTTTTTTTTTGACAGGAAAGAGCTAAAACTTAGCTCTACTTAACAAAACAGAAAAAAACAACCAAAATAGATTTGGTTAGCAAAACAGCAAATTAGCTTCAGTAGCTATATTCTCCAGCCATCGGGGGCGATCCACCCCTCTGTGAAACAGCGACAGCTCCGGGTTCATTCGTCCAAATTTTGCCAAAGCATCTGCCACAGTGTTGATCTCCCTGCGGACAGTAGCTGATCTCCACTGAAGGATTTTGTCTGAGGATCTCGACCAATTGCAGAATATCAGTGTGAGTTTGCCAGTTGGCTTGAAGCTCATCAGCTTTCAGCATGTGAAGAATGAAGCCATGTTAATATGTCTTTTGTTACCAACTACCCTTGGTCATACTGGTACTTAGGTCTCTACAAAGGGTTTCGCCTCTCCTTGATTTTGACTTAGTAGTTAGTCACTTGGTTAGTCGCTCTTTCTGTCAAATATATATATATATATATATATATATATATATATGTCTTTTGTTTGTTAAACATGCTTGGCTTTGTATCAATGCCCTCTCTATTGCAATTGCAAAGTTGCAAGCCTATATACATCATGCTTTTATTTGTCTCCATTTTAGCAAACATTCATGCAAGTGGTTATTTATCAAATAGAAGATACTATTTAAAAACAACAAATCAGTATCTCTCTTTATGCATTGATGACATAACCAGACATATATACTCTTATTCTATAAAAATAATCTAATATATATTTACAATGACACTGTACTTATCCTTTAAAAGTGAAAATAGGATACCAACTTTCACATTCTTCCTGTCAAGATTAGAGGTCAACGATTGAATTATACAGTGTTTGTTTGTTTTATTTTTACTATTTCTTTGAACCAAAGGTTGTTTATACCAAAAGGCCATTGGCCTAGCGGTATCTCGGATCCCGTGCGTTGGGTAATTCACTTGAGTATGCTCTCAGGTTCGAGTCCCTGCCCTGGTAAATACGGGGAGCAATTTGGGTAATTGACTTGGTGAGCACAATAAAAGCTCTCAGGTTCGAGTCCCCACATACTATATGGTCTATTGGTACTGGGTTCCCTTGCTAAGAGGTGGACCTCGATCTCCGTGCACAACGCCCGGGTTCGAGCCCCCCCTCTTACAAGGTGTTGTGGGGTGCGTATGCACGGGTGTAACATGACCTTACCTTGACTTCCTACGGGGGGCGCTTGTCGCCTTTGTAAAAAAAAAGAGAGTAAGGGATCAAGGGTGCTCGTCACCTAAGGTCGTGTCTCTTAACGTTCCTCTATAGAGGGGTTTATCCCCTATGTCAATAAATTAAAAAAAGAGGTTGTTTATCCGGTATTTATTTCAAGAGAGAAAAAGGTATTCCAAATGTATATTCCAGTAAAAACCATTTGATAGATATATTTACATTTTATCTAAAGATTTCTTGTAGTCATCGGCATAAGAAGCCTGACTAGAATCTTTTCTCGGGATTAAGCGTTCACTTGGGGAAAGTGCAGAAGTCACGAAGTAGGCTAAGTTCCAGTTCCCGAAGTGGGCTGAAGTGAGCACTTCTGGTGTTCATTTCCACCGAAGTGAAGGGGCATCGAAGTGCCCACTCCTCCAAATATTTTATAATAATAATAATAATAATAATAATAATAATAATAATAATAATAATAATAATAATAATAATAATAATAATAATGACGATGATAATAATAATAATAATAATAATAATCATAATAATCATAATAATAATGATAATGATAATAGATAATGAACATGAAGTCCCTGCACTGTTTCAAAATGCACAAAAAATCCCTAGATTCCATTGGTAGGGGTGTTGTAGGGATGGGGTATAGTAGTGTGTAGGGAAATAGTAGAGAATAGTACCAAACAGTATGAAGGACTAATAGATAAAATAATAATAATAATAATAATGATAATAATAATAATAATAATAATAATAATAATAATAATAATAATAATGATAATGATAATGATAATGATAATAATAATAATAATAATGATTATAATAATGATAATAATGATAATAATAATAATAATAATAATAATAATAATATTATTATTATTATTATTATTATTATTATTATTATTAAGGATAATAACAATAATAATGATAATAATAATAATGATGATAATAATAATAATAATAATAATAATAATAATAATAATAATAATAATAATAATAATAATAATAATAATAATAATAATAATAATAATAATAATAATAATAACCCACTTCCGCCAAAGCCACTTCGGCCACTTCGGTGCATTTTATACCGGGCTCTAAGACAAAATGGGGAAGTGGTAACTTCACCGGTAGAAGTCCTGCCACTTACGTCTGAAGAACGTCGTGGTTTGGCCGCTCAATCACTTCCCCACTTCCCCCATGCAGTTACCCCTAAGTGAACGCCCCCTAAGACACACAGGACGTAAGACACAGTAGAGCACGCCTTCTCCTCTGAGACTATTGAAAGTGAGTTTACAAATAGTGAAGGGCTGCTTTCATGACCTAACTATAGCTCTCTACTGATATCCTTCCTTTGTTTCCATCTATATATATATGCACAAGTTGTTCATCATATACAATACAAGGCTAACAAATTAAGACTTGTTTCAGCTTCAAGTATTCACAATCTTTGTCTTTGTCTAGATAACTCATGGGGCTAAGGGACATAGAAACCACTCTCCCTCCAGGGTTCAGATTCCACCCAAGTGATGAAGAGCTTTTTTGCCATTATCTCCATAAGAAGGTGGCCAATAAGAAAGTTCCTGAGGAGGTTACCATGGTGGATGTCAACTTGCACTCTCTTGAACCATGGGAGCTCCCAGGTGATCAATTAATGAATACTATATCTCTCCATGCATGATCTTTTTCTGATCTACTTCATATGATCATATAAGATCATTGATTTCTCTCAAGAAATTAAACTGAACAGCATGATTGCATGCATGATCCCTTGTTGCAGAAGTGGCCAAACTCAATGCCAAAGAGTGGTACTTCTTCAGCTTTCGAGACCGAAAGTACGCCACCGGGTCGAGAACAAACCGAGCTACAAAATCCGGTTACTGGAAGGCTACCGGAAAAGATCGCTTAGTCCACCATCCTTCAACACAAGCCATAGTTGGAATGAGAAAGACACTGGTCTTCTACAGTGGAAGAGCTCCAAATGGAACTAAGACTAGTTGGGTCATGCATGAGTTCAGGCTAGAAACCCCTCATACTTCTCCAAAGGTACCATTATTAGTCCTTGTTGATGTTTGATATCTCTTCTTTTAAAATGCTTATTTGGAATATTCATTCATCTTGCAGGAGGGTTGGGTGTTATGTAGGGTTTTTCACAAGAGAAAAGAAGAGACAGTGAGTATGATTGGCCAGTGCTCTTCACCACAAGTGGAGTCATCATCATCTCTTCTTATAGACCAGCCACTTCTTTGATAATTGCTTTGATTTACTTGGTTCATCATACACTAATGTTCAACATCAAGAGGACATGTTCATCAGTGAAAACCCCTTCCTTAATTTGGCATTAATGCACTATAACTTCATTGATTTCCCTCAAGAGATGGACAGTTCACAGATGATGGAGATAGGATCAAGAACTAAAGATGACTGTGGGCTCCTCTTCGGCAATGTCGACGGTGTGGAAGAATTAAGACCATGATGAAGTACTTAATTTCAAGGTGCAAATTAAGGAACATATATAAGCTCTTAATTTCTGTAATTTCTTTTGGTGTGAAGAGGAGTGATTAGTTTAGGTGGTCACTGTAACAATGATATGGTTAGTGATATGAAAAGGTAAAAAGCTCTTGTATTATACATCATGCATATACACATAAAATTTGAATATATATATGTACAATGTTCTCAGATTTGATGCTGTAAATGTTGATTTCAATGTACTACCGTATAATTAAATTCAGGTTTTCTTCGTTTTTTTTTTTTATTATTATAAATATGGATAAATCGCTAGAAATATACTGCAAGTGTGGTTCGAATCTTCAGCTGTGCTCTCTTTGTGAGAGAGAATGTGCAAGCCAACCTTCCTCGTGAAAGCTGGTTTTCTTTGCTCATTCTAAGCATGTTAAATTGCACGCATTGTGATAGGGATGAAAGTAGTGGGACAAGTGGCAGTCACACAATTATCCATGTGGAAAAATCATAGGTCGCCTCTGCTCGGATTTATGCTCATCTTTATTCGGGTTTGGGGTCCTACTCTATTTGGATCCAAGTCATTCCGTTCGAAATACTATTCGGGCCCATGGGGTTCTACTCGGTTTCGTACATGAACTACTTTCTATTCGGATCACTATGAAACATTATCTACTCGGAATTTCACCCGGATCATTATACTTGGAATTCTGGTACTATACTTAGCCATACAGAACGAGAAGGCCTCGAGAAGCCCGACGAACCTTCTAGAAGGGTGGATGGCTGGAACTTGGTTAGCATGTGAACTGGCATCTAGCTAGAAGCCTCTAGAAGGAAGAACAACTAGCTCTGAGCTGTAATCTGAGATGGCCTTGAGCTAGCATGTTGAGTTGGCGTGCAAGTGGCCAAGTGGACTAAACTTGGCGCTCAAGTTTCCCCAGATCCGATGACTATAAAAGGGGAGGAGTGGTCTCATTTGCAAAAGAGGACAATTAAAGCGGCAAAGCCCTGCAGCCACACTGGCGATTCACCACTCTCCTCTTTCTTCTTTGATTTGTCTCTCAATTTCCCTGTAAATTTCATCAATATCTAGTAGAAGGGAGAACCGTGGTTTTTACCCCAATTTTTGAGGGTTTTCCACGTAAATTGTTGCCTCTTTTGCCCTGATTTTAGCTTCTAATTTGATTCCCTTGCTGTTCTAATCCCTAATTCCAAATAAATTCAACTGTTGGATTGAGATTGAGAACAAAGTCATTCTTAGACTCAACACATTGCATAATATGCTCTCTCTCTCTCTCTCTCTCTCTCTCTCTCTTTCTCTCTCTCTCAATATATATATGAATTCATTCATCCCAAATATTGAACATACAATGTTTCCAATTTAATTTTAATAATACACCAACTTTCACTACTTGGATATTCTCTAATCAGGCTGTTTTGGTTTGTTCTTAAATGAATTAATCTAATGAATTAGCTATAGATTCCAACATCTTCTAAGGACCACTTCATATTGTGAGGTTGACAATTGTACTTTTTTTTAATAACTTGCAAATCTAGTGGAGATTTAGATTCTTCAAGAAAATCGGCCCTTCCAATATGCTCCAAAGTTTGACGTCCTCTTATTCTCCTTCAAGCACATGAATGACTTGAAGAAATGTTGAATGATCGAATCAGAGATGTTTTCAAGATAAATGATATATGTTTGCTTAAAATTCATTCGAGATATTGAATTCTTTATGATATCTTTGTTTCATGCAGCTCATGTTTCAAAGAGATCAACGCTAGAAGTGGTATGGTATTAGTGAAGAGAAACTTAACATTCAACTGAAAGAAGCAGTGGCAAACTATAAGTGACAAAGACTTGTGAACACCACTGTTGTAAAGAGAGGCCTTAGTACCTAGGACACCCATGATTTATCTATATATTTTTTTTTTAAAATAATACCTTGAATGATCCAAAGTGATCCAAAATGACTATCAAGAGTTTTGTCCTTTCATGCAAGTTCATTGATGAAAATAGCACTGATGCACAATGATTCTCAAAAGTATAGTAAAATCTGGTTTAATATAGGGTTGATAAGTAGTTGGTAAACTAATATTCCTCAAGACTTCTTATGTGGGTGACCAAAAGTACTCAAGTTAGAGCACTGAGTTCCACCTTAATCACATTGATAAGAGTTCAAAAATCATGTATAGAAAACTTGAATTTTATGCTCTCCAAAGGAAGAGCAAGTTAGTAGGCCAGCGTTGTTGTAGGTGATCAAGTCCTCAAGTTTAGGTCTTTTCTTGTAAATTAATTATAAGGCCGCCAATCTTAAGGAACAAAGTTGTTAATATTTTCACTCAAACACTTTGTCTCGACTTCCACCAAATTTCATTAGTTTTTTTTGTGGTTGTGTGTGGATGCATGAGAGAGAGCAATGAAGGAATCTTTGTCATGGATTTAATATAAAAAAAAATAGGAACAAATTTTTGTCATGGATATAAAAAGAAAGACACATATAATTAAGAAGGTCTAAAGATTAGATCAATTTGTTTAAAAGATTTGCCTGTGGGGATCATTCTATGTTGTCGGCCGAGGCAATAAATATATAAAATGATCTGATAAAAATGGATGATTAGTTGACTTCACAAGTGAGATTTCAAGGAAAAAACATAAAAGTAAACACTGTATATATATATATATATATATATATATATATATATATATAATGAAAATCTAATGAAAACTAGGCAAAATTAACAAAAATATAAAATAACATCGCAAAGCATTGGCATGATATCCAACTCGAGGAGTGGTTCTACTCTAATTTTTTGTGATACATATCTAAATACAAATTCAGAATGTGAAAACTAAGCCCTCCAAAAAATTCTCAGTTAACTTGATATACAGATTCTAAATAGATAAAGGGATAAGAAGTGACTTAACTAAATCCTTTTGAAAACAATCGTGCTCCCTAAAGATCAATTTCTTTATTGGATGTTAAAAGAAAATAAAAATCTTAATACTTGATAATTTGTGTAAGAAAATTGGAGGGCCATGCCTACGGCCTACTTCATGTGTGATATCAATAACAAATCAATCAGTCGTACACATGTTCATCTCTCATTACAGGATTTTATTTGGGATAAGCACATCCCCACAAACAATACAAGATATTTGTTTTTTTTGTTAGGGATTCTTCTGTAGGATTACATAGATGGGACCGTGGATGAATCCCTAACAAGATTACATAGATGAAACCATGGGTGATTCCAATACCCTTGGGGCGATGCACCCCTTGGTTAATGATCCTTGATTAGGTTTGGGTGTCTTCAAAAAAGATGGATAAACCATATTTATTAAAAGTTTAAATTGATCTTAGTTGAGCCTAGATTACACAATTTATGACTGGGGAGCTTGCCAAGGCCATTTCCAGGCCTTGCATTACATCAGGGATGTGAAACCCGAAAATTTTAGGTTATTAAAATTTTCTAGTTATTAGGGTAAGGAATAAAAGGCGTCAAGATTTGGGTCTAATTGAAGTATGTTTGGGAATAAAATTTTCCAATCTACCCTTAAGTTAATTGCTAATTAAAGAAGGTTGTCATATATGAAGATAATTAGATTTGATATGAAGATTATTTTCTAATTATATTTTTAGTAGATTTAAAACCCTAAGTTTGGATAAATTTAGTTTATGTTATTTGGTTTAAGATATATCAAAATATAAATATTTATTGGTGTGAGTTAGATTAGAATTTTAATATATATAAAAAAAATATGAGATAAGGTTTTGAATTGGAAACCATGCATGTGTACGGATGGAGGGCAAGAAGATATTTAACTTATATGTTTAAATATAGATAAAGAGAAGGAAATATAATGGATATATTTAATCATGTAAAATGTATATATATATATATGTATATATATATATATATATATATAAAGGATTCAGAATCTATGAATTTAAAAGAAGATAAAATAAATTAAATCAAATATAGAGAGAGAGGACGTGCTGGTGAGTTTGATTTGGTTTTGAAATAAAAAAATAAATAAAATAGGATAATGTGAAGGGTGAGTGGATATATTCATATGTCTATATATAAATTTATATATATAAAGAAGTTCGGTTTGGATAAAGTGAAGAAAATGGGGATGGATTTGCATGGCATTGGCTGCCATTAATGATTCCCTTGAAACCGCGTGAGAGAAAACATGTTTGATTTTAATGATATTTGATTCCTTATATATATATATATATATATATATATATATATATATATAAAGAATCAATTATTTTAAGGAAACCATTTGCATGGATTTTGAATTCATAAACGCCTGAAGATATCCACTTTGTCATATAGCTGCAAACAAGATTTAAAATTTGAGGATAAATTTTATCCGGAGGATTTAGATCTTCTGCGAACCCTACATATATATACATAGAGTACCGGCCTCAAACCCTAACAGCAACCTTTTGAGCAGCGGCGAGCCTCCTCTTTAAATTCGTGAGGCGGTCGCGGACTAATTACAAAACCAACAACTATCACCGTCGTTAGCGTGGAGCGTAAGGACAGGAAATAAAAGGTTAAATCGATTGAGTAGATCTTTAGTAGAGGTAAGTACTCTTGCCTAGTACCCGCCCAGTGTGGGCTTTGATTCATGTTTCTTGTAAGTATACTCGCTTACTATCCCACTCTACGAGTGTTCTTGACTTTGTTGTTTGTGCCATCTCTTTTTCTTTGTAAGTGCTCGCTTAGTGCTCACCCAAAGAATGGGTTTCCTTGGTCATTGATGATGCTTTGTTTTAAGCATGTTCTTGATTCCACGACTTCCTTGATTTCCATACCTATGCACGTTTCTTCATGTTTGGGACCTTTGTTTGTTGATCTCATGCTTGTTGACCCATTGAGCCATTGTTTTATTGTTACTACGACTTGGTATTCTATTACTTTGATTTGCATATACATTTTGTGCTCCTACTTTATTGAATTCCCGTGGTGTATGCAAGTTAATGTGTTAAGTTTAGATTTGTGATCATTTGAACATGTCTACATTGGACTTGACAAGGCCGTGGCAATGAGCCTATGCTAAGTCGGGTAGACTTGCGTCAAGACTACTCGTCGTGAAGATTCTCCCCGATTAGTGCAGATTAAGATAAGTTAAAGGGATCTCCTCACGGAGGTTCACCGTCGGATTAGGATGGTTCATTTGGCCGTAATGCATTACGTAGAAGCTCCATGACTCAAGGTCTGATAAGATAAGATAAGATAAGATGGCTGCCTGGGAGATGACAAGATAGTTTCTTGGATTCCGTGCTATGTGTTCGTGGTGTAGTGATCCGCTAATATTTGACTTTCTCTTGTTTCCTATGATATATGTGCTTATATTGGTGTGCCTCACTATTTTCTGTTATCTATATTGAACTTGATGCTTCGTTTGTACTCACTGTGAAGTATACGAGCTTTCCTTTCGAAAGCTCACCCCACTTGTCTCTTTTCTTTTCAGGATCCGAAAGTTTAGCTGATTGTGATCAGGAGTTGCGCTTGAAGGTTCGAGAACCTCGGTTCGCTTAATAGAAGACACTTTATATTTTTGTAGGACCCTTGTAGGGCCTGATTTTGTATAGACTGTTGTATAGGGTATTTTGAACCCTGATTTTAGTTACCGCTATGATAACTCTGATTATGTATATGATTTAATTGAGATATTTTATTGATGTATTGTTATCTGCTATTACATATTTAGACCTTGTATTCGAGTGGGGCCCGTCTCCACTTGGGTGCACCGGTCGTGAGCTGTGAGCGTGCGAGGTCCGGGATCCTGCCTGGGCGCTATGAGGGATGGGTTGATGTCTTGTGGCCCGGTAGGGGTCAGTTACATTTTCTCATCAAAATCCATTTCTAGTGGGCCTCGACACTTGCTCATCTCGGTGAGGTTGAGACTGCATGGCGATGGCATCTTGGGGACAACAACTTTTTCGCTTAAAGTGGAGAAGATCTTAAGGTGGGGGTGAGGTTTGCTACAATGGCCATAATAGAGAGCCTATGGATAGAGAGAAATAGATGGTGTTTTTTAGATAAACAATGTGTTTTCTTAAAACTCATTCATGATATTGATTTTTCTTATGTTATCTTGGTTAGATGCAACACACATATCGAAGCGCCTGAGGTTGGAGGTGGTCAAAAACTTTGTCAAAAAAAAAAAAAGGGGCTGTCCCACATCAAGGCCCAAGTGACAATGACAGCAAGGCATTCGAGGAGGACACGCCCATAGGCCCAAGCTAGAGCAACCAAACAACCCTTGCTATCGGAGGTTACCTTACTTTTAATGCATTCCCTTTGTAACCCGGCTATGTAACACCAACTTTTAACTAATAAATAAATGTGCTTCATTTATCTTTAAAAAAGCATATATAAATACACTTTAATTTGTTTAATCATACAGGAACAATTGTATGCCTTTGAATTGAATGATAACAGGAAGAAAATACATACAAATTAATGAAAGAAAAAAGAAAAAAAAAATTATCAACACCCTTCCTAATTTCTTTCATTGAAGCAAGCACATAAACTAAAGAGTACTCCCGGCCCATCAAGGAATGGGCTGCATTTCCACTGGGCCTGGGCTTGGACTTGGGCTTGATCTACATCAAGTCATCTCGAGATCAGGACTACTCAAACCTGCAACAGCCTATAAGAAATTAAGTCAAAAGTGGAGAGCATGTGTGTGCGTACGTATGAGGCCTTGTTTACATGCAGCCACGCTTAGGGTTTTGTGCTATATATGGTTCTAAATTCTAATTCTATCCAACTTTTATTTTTAAAGTTGATGATATAATCAAAGAATGGCAGAGAATTATATCTTATATGATTAGATTAAAGATCATGGGGAATATAATCCAAGGGAACAGCAACATAAGATTTGAAGTTAAAACTGAGAGCATCCTCCTGATTTGTTCTTCAACAGTGAAAGAAACAATGGCCAGCCAGACACAAGAGACCACTAAAGTTCATGTAGATCATGAACAGTGAATATATATGCAGCATTGATTAAAGTTAGATGTGAGAGTATAGGAGCCTAAATTAGGCATGTGGTTGGCTTCCACTTTGGTTGATGTTGCTGATCATAAAGAGGCAACTTGAGTAAGGTTTTTACAGGGGGAGTAAGATGTCAATCAAAAGACTAGGATACTTGGTATAATATATATATTTTTTTGACATAGCAGATAAATTCCTCCACAGAAGGATGTTAAGGGACGTGATCTTAGATGACGAGCACTTTTGACCTCTAATCGTGTGTATACAAATATGGTGATTTAAATATGGGAGCTTTCTGCTCTCCTTATTTCTGAGGGTGGACTTAAACCTCGGCATACGCTTCAATCAGTGAATTAGTCACAACGCGACCGAGATCTTTGTCACTAATGGTACTTTAGTGGAGACTTGGTATAATTGAAGGAGTGATTTGAGGAAAGGTAGCAGCATCCACTGAATCTTAATTTTCACCCTTCCATCAACTTCCCCTTTGTGTCCATCATCTTTATAAACCACTCTCATACTTCCTCTCTCTCTCTGTCTGTCTGTCTCTCAGTAGCATATCATTCTCATCAGCCTTCCCTTATAGGTCAAACAGTGAGTGTTATACTTTCTGAACTTCTCACTCTGAGAAACTACTGCACATTCTCATTTGATCATGGAACTCCTCTATGACATCAAATCCTTTTTATTTCCTTTATAAGCTTCTCTTCTCACTCTCTCTTCCTCTTGCCTTATCTGACAGGTAAAAGATCTAGTCTGCAGACTGCAAGGGTTAACGCTCCTCCTCATCCACATCATCACAACCATTGAACAGCTAGCTGGGTCTCTCTCTCTCTCTCCCTGTAGTCTCTGATCACATATATACACTACTCTTATTTACTATCTAGATCTTCTCCATGAGAAGAGACTGAAATGGAGCTAGCTAGCAAGCAAAACCAAAGCCATTCTGACATTCCATATTATTATTATTATTTTTCTCTTCTTTTGGTGTCATATATATATATTATAAAAGCAGGAGCCACTAAGACTACTTGCTACTAATCAACACCTTTGTTCTCTCTTCTTACTTTTATTGGATCAGCCCAAGAATCAAGGAAGTAGAAGGAGGTAAAGAAGAAAGAGATCATCACAGGTATATCCATGGAGATGGGATCAAGCCCAGAGAGCCCACCAGCCAGCTCTGATGGAGCCAAGACAACAAGCTCTCAAGCCTCTCCCTCATCATCCTCAGCTCCCTCTCCGAGCCGCTATGAATCACAGAAGCGCAGAGACTGGAACACATTCGGACAGTATCTCAAGAATCACAGGCCTCCTCTCTCACTAGCTAGATGCAGTGGAGCTCATGTGCTTGAATTCCTCCGATATCTTGATCAGTTCGGCAAGACCAAGGTTCATGCTCAGATGTGCCCCTTCTTTGGCCACCCTAATCCTCCGGCACCTTGCCCGTGCCCTCTCCGGCAAGCCTGGGGCAGTCTCGATGCTCTCATCGGCCGTCTCCGTGCCGCCTATGAAGAGAATGGTGGTAAACCTGAGTCCAATCCCTTCGGTGCTCGTGCCGTCCGGCTATATCTTCGCGAAGTCCGGGAGATGCAGGCCAAGGCTCGCGGCATTAGCTACGAGAAGAAGAAGCGCAAGAAGCCTCAGCCTCAACCACAACTACTCCCCTCTGATGATCAGCAGCATCAGCTGCCACCCAATGCCACATGATCATCCAGCTCTTGTTATCAAATGGTGAGACTTTATAAATATATATATATATATATATATCTATATCTAAATTCATGCATCTAGTACTCTACTCTATATGTGTTTCCTTGTTTGTAAGATTGAAACGGAGATCGATGGAGCTTGAATTCTTAGGAATTATATATATTGAGTTCATGAATTCGGTTGTTTGAGTAGAATTGATTTTCATTAGGTACATAGCAAGATCAGAATGTGGGGACTACAGTACCACTTGTAGTATGATAATGGTGTGTGAGAGTTCAAGTGTTGCAGGGTTTGTACTTGAGATCTTATCTATATAACAAGTTGTAGATTTGCAACATCATATGTCAATTGTCAAGTCCACTACTCTCTTGTCTTCAATTCTTTACATGTCTGTGAGTACTCTAAGGTTTTCTGGTCCACATATGTCTTCATGTTCAAGGGAGAGGATGATGATGATGATGAGGCATCAGTTTGCCCTTAAATATTTGAGCTAATTTCTGATTCTAGTTTCCTTTGTTTTTGCCTTCTCTTTAGCTTAAACTGATCAGAAAGAAGTTGGTAGGATTTCCTTAGGACTAATTTCATGGTATTCCTAGTCTTTTTCTTTTTTCCTTTTTCTAGTGAAGAGAACCAACATTTGCTTAATTATCTGATGAATGAAGTTATAGGTTAATTTGTAAACAAAGGTATATATATATACTTTCGCTTTGCTATTATTTTTTCCAAAGAAAAGATAACAAAAGGCATCATTTTCATTCATACAAAGCCTCTTTTGTAGAAATCTAAGACGCAAATGTTTAACTAATGCAAAGCCTAAGATACAAAGCCTAAGCTGTTACTCATACTTAGTAATATATAAGCAGATCTCCTTTATGGTGCCTAAAATGTTGGATGATGTCTTAGATTGATGAACAATCCCATTAGGGGATCTATATATTGTTCTAGCTAGTTTTTTCAAAGATCGATCATATCTTGATTGAGGTTTACTATTTTCATTTACTAACACACCATAACATTCAATTTAAGTTTCAGTCTGTATAGGTGAAATTTAAGAAATAGAATTAGTGCCATTGGTTCAAGAAATCAAATTAATTTTATGCAATAAAAGGCAACAAATTCCTCATTTAATTTATCATCAAAACTACTCTTTTTTTTAGCACTTTATGATAAGGATATGCATATTTTCACTGCTGTTTGTTATCACAGATGTGGTTTTGATTTTAATTTAATGGAGTTGCAGTTCACTACTTAAGTTCTCTGCTATCAGTTTCATATGATTTTGCCAACTATTGTGCTGTTTGGTTTAATTTATTAATTACAATCAATTCCCACATAGTATTGATCAATGGAAAAGTACTTACCTTTTATTGAATCACTTGTTGTACATACTTGTAAATTAGTCTGAACATAATGAAGAACTAGGAGATGATAGACAGTTTCAAATGAAAATGAACTGAAAGATTTTGATCGATTGGATCATTTGTGATTTCCATTTGATTTTTCTGAAAGTTTATATACAGTGATTCAGAATGAATGTTGTTCTCCAAATACATGCATATAATCCAAGACTTTCAATCTTTTAATTAGGATGTTAATGAGTTTGTTATGCTTCTAAACTTAAAGATGATTTGGGTAGAATTATATACTTTAACCACAAGTTTGCAATGGTAACAAAGCATGCTGTTGAACTGAAGAGATTGATCTTGTTTTTCGTAAAAATGAGACATCTTGTGGATTAATTTCCTGATAAAAAAATATATTAGTTGGTCATTTGAGGTGAAATGATTCATAATTATTCTAATGCAACAATAGTTTTGTCGATCTCTTGTGCTTCAACTCTCATGCCTTAGAATCAACATAAATGTTTATTGATTATTTGAATTTTCTTGTTGAATTATTATTATTGTTATTTTTTTTTAGAGAATCGTAAAATTTGTTCGACCCCTTATTTTGTGAGTCATATTAGTATAAATATTTTTAAAAATATTAATCTGAAAAATGTATTCTAGGGAGACAAATAAGGAGGAGATCACAGGTACCATTCGATCTAAGTAAAGATTTCTCCCTAGCTAGGAGACGTCGCATCTTATATCTTACGCTAACACTTAAAAAACACTATGGTCGTATTTTTATGTTGTACCATTTACTTTTTATCTTAATGCATGATATATAGTTGTGATCGATACATAATTTTAAAGAAAATAAAAATAAGAATTGCATTGCATCATGAAATCTACTTTGTTTTTCTTGTCATCAAACCAAGTATTTGAATTTAGAGAAAGAAAAAAAAATACTTATTATTCTATATATTTTTGGATAATTGAGATCTAAACTCAACCTAGACAGTGCCTTTTTCTTGTGGTTGTCTTCTAAATTCATGATACATAATATACACACACACTCTCACCTCAACAAATGCTTGATTTAATTCTCCCATTCATCTTATGTTTGTTTTAAAAGTTCAGAGATCAATACTCAATATAAGAAATTGAATCATCTTTATTATCCCATCATAACAGTTTAAGCAAATAGCATATATTTATATATAGTTTTTTAGATTTTTTTATATGATATTTGATAAAAATTAAAAATATAATAGTTATGTAATTATTAGTTCCTGACACTGGTTTTTTTTTTTTTTTGTCTTGGGACCTTGGGGGTGGTGCGTAGGCGTTTAGTATAATAGTGTTTTGGGTGGAAAACAGTGTCAAATAATACCAAGAACCTATAGATAATTTATCCAATATAATAGTTATAAATAAATATTAATTTTCTTAGAAAAATTCCAATGTTAAGTAGTTTATTCATATTTATAAAAAATAATAAATAATAAAAAATAAATAAAAAAAATTTATATTTTTTAGAAATTGATGTGACAGTAGCATAGCAAGTGTAGATAGGGCCGGCACCATCCTTCCCGCCAAAAAAACAAACACGTCCTGCACTGTAGAATTCTAACATTCCGTACGAGAATCCCGCGTCTTTCGCTCTGGAGAATCGCACCTCGAATGCGCATTTTAAAAGAAACCCAAAGTTCAGATGCAACCAAATGGCGAACAGCCGCTGTAGGTCCCTTTTCATGGTCACTATTCCGAGTGCGCCAATGTATTTTTTGATTTGCCTGAGTGGGGCCCGCCACCCGTGCCGCCCCACGTTTCGCATGACCCGGAGTGTCGGCGTGGAGTTCGGGGTGACGATGACGTGTCAGCTTCTGATGGGCTGAGTACGATGTACGGTGCTCTTGATGGTGTAGCCGTGAGCTGCCAGTCAGACAGCGGACCGGGGGTTTCGTCGTATTAGCTCTGAAGTTTAACTGTTTGAATTATTTGGGCTTCTTTTTTTTTTTCAAATTTACTTTTAATGCATCTTGACCGTGTTTGACCTTCCGTACGGTCAACGTGTCCTTCGGATTCATGTTAACTATTATTGCCCACGAGGGGGTGTACGGAGATCTGGGCCGTTTGTTTTAGTGTCGAGATGGGCTTGAAAGGCGGCTTTTGGGCTGCCCGGGGCCTGGCCCAAAATAAAAAAGTCTTCCGTCAAAACGGACAGCAAATCTTTGGGGGTGTACCATTCATGGGGCCCTAACAATCTTGCATGGATTGTTTGATATTTGAACAATATAATTTAAAGATAATTAAAGATTAGTTTTTTATTTTTATTTTTATCAATAACATTATTACTTTTGAGATAATTTAAATGGTCATCGTTTGCTTGGAAAACATATTTGACGAATCTGATTTGTAGAAACAACATTATTCTCAAACTATAATATATGAAAATGAGGAAGTTATATCCCATCTTCATCGTAATCAAATGGAACATCTGGATTAAGAGAAATAGATGATGCTTTCAAAACAAACATTACGTTTTCTTGAAATTAATTTGTGAAATTGATTTCTTAATGTTATCTTGGTTTGATGTAGTGAACAATTCAAAATATCCACGTTTTGAGACGATAAGGACCTGATCATGAGGAACATTAATCTTAGCAGATTGGATTGTCACTAGGGGAACAGTGATGAGGGGAACGAGGCCTCGTCAGCGACCCTTCAAGACCCAATCAGGCAAACAAATGAGTTTCAGGGCATAGAGGAGTTTTGCATTGGAGGACAAACCATTGTTTTTTTTCTTTAATATATACAAATGTAACACCCAGCTATGTATTATCTCTACTATCTTAAATAATCATGGTTTATCCACACTATTTTTCGAAAAAAGGAGAGGGGATTATTGGATTTGTCAATGTGAAGCAAAGATTGTGATTTCAAGATTTTTAGGAAAAAGTTTGTTCGTATTGATGATTATACCATAGATTGTTTTTAATTTGGTTTGAAATTTCAACATAATAATAATAATAATTAGTTGTTGTTATTTTAAAATTAGGGTTACAATTTAGAAATGTTTTCTTTTCTTATGCAACTATCAAAGTTTTACTTTATTGACATCTACTTTTATTGAAGAAACCACTGCTTACTCTTAAAACAAATAAAATTACATAATCTTATTATTATGTTGATTTTAGAAATTGATTTTGGTTTACAGTTAATCTTTTGCACCAAGGGTTTTCAACATAAATTTTATGTATTCCTTTTTTCTTTATAGAAATATATGTTTGATTTATGATATTTTTACTTTTATTTTGAGGTTGACCCTTTGAGATAACAATGATCTCTTATCCATTGTAAATTTCTTTTGGTTAATTGAAATGAAAAATTCCTTTCGAGTTGATAGAGGACGGAAAAACCCATTGCCTAGAGCTTTCTGGAAAACCCTATTCCCCACCAAGATCAAGCTCTTTGCCTTTCTAGTAGGATGACAAAGTCCTCACGCTCGTAATCAGTCAATAGGCAAGAAAGATGAGAATGAATGAACTGTATCTCTGTGATGAAGAGGAGGAAACAACATCTCATCTACTCCTACGATGCACCTACTCACAACAAATATGGAGCCATTTTGTAGCCTCTTTCAGACTAACCATCTCCCCACCCATATACAAAATTTGTTGGAAGGTGATCCAATGGCTTTAGGAATAGCAAGGGGAGCACGAAAAGGGTGTAGTCCAGTGGTAATAACCATAATATTGAGTATTTGACTAGAGAGGAACAAGAGTGTTTTCAAGTCAAACAACTTGTTTACAGGCAACTGATCCAAAATATTGACTTTTTTATACTCTCATGATTCCATACAAGTTAAAAAGCAAAAGCTTTTGGGGTTCGAATCCCTTCTTAAACAAAGTTTGGACACCACTTGGGAAGAGGAGCAACAAATATCACAAGAAGTGAACACCGATTTTGAGGATGAGACACCAGGGGAGTAGGCATAGGGGAAGGCGACCAAGTCCTTTTACTTATTTTCCAGTTTAAATACTCCCCGAGGCTCATGTAACCTAGTCCAATCACGGACTAACTCTATTTTCTATCAATAAATGTGGTTTATTTATTTAAAAAAAAAATTAAAATGAAAAATTTTAGAAATCAAAAGGATAAATCAGAAGCACTAACTTTAAAATATATGAGGATAAAGAGAATAATCACCCACTAAAGGTTACATCAATATGGATGTCAAATTGTCAATCATGCAAAAATTACTATTGAGATGTCTAATCACAGCATGGAGATCCACACAAAATAAGAAAATATAACATAAAACATGCATGTTTGTTGGTTGGGGGAATGAATCCACTTGAGACATTGAATTGGAATCTCACAAATCCAAGGAGCACTTTTATTGAATGGACCCAAACCCATGTGTTGTGTCCCTTGTTCTCTAAACTCACCCACGTGTGCATTTTACCATGATAACTAGTGATTTGATATCAAGGATGTGGACAGAGATAGAGATATATTCATATATCTACATTGTGTTCAAGTGTTTTTAGTAAATTGGTAATTAGAGGAATTTTGAAAAATATTTCTAAACTCACTCTTTTGTCTATCTTTATTTTCACATGAGGTTTAAAGTTGATAGAATATTTTCAATATTTTAGATATATTTGATGAATTTATGAATAATTTGCTATTATTATGAAACATGTGCTGTTTAGAAATAGTTCAATTGTTGTATTAGTGCATAATGTTATACTTTTTTTTTTCTAATTATTATGTTATGGGGTAAAAATAACTATAGATCCGTGACATAGTGTATACTATTGACATAGAAACCCAATTGCCTAATCAACTGTTTGATCATCTGATAGTAGAAGATGAATTTTCAGGGATGTCAAAAGCTAGTAGATAAATTTCACAAGGGTATAAAAGGAGGTCGTTCCGCATTGAAGGAATATCTTGAATTTCTCATATCTCTTTTGAGTTCCCCCTCTCTTTCTTACTTAAGCGTCATAGGACTCCCCAAATACGAGCACTCAAATCTCTTCTCTCCCACAGTGAATCTTCGCAAAGTTTGATTCGAAAGGAGAAGGTTTTGATCCCACCGAGAGAAGAAAGAAGAAAAAAAACCGTCAACTGCAACCGATCCCTTCATCGAAATCACTTGAAGAATTCTGAAATTTTTTTTATCAATCTCTTTCGTTAAACAAGATTTGCTCTGATCCCCAGGAATAGTGGATCCTTGCATCAACATTAATTATTATATTTTCTTAGTGTTCTAACTATTCTTTGATTATTACATAATACAAATTATATAAACATGGGTTTGCAAAGAAATAATGCAGGACCATGGGCCAGAATTATATAAAGCTTGAGTTGAGTAGCAAAGTAGAGAAACATATACCAAAGTGGATTCCAATATCACATATAAAACAAGTATGCAAAACAATCCACTCTAAGAAACAAGTACACCCAACAATACACAAGTAAAACTATATATATAAAAAAAAGGAAGAAAAAAAACTATGCTTGATCTTGTAGAAGCTAGCTGATGCAAACATCATATGTTCATAGAGATTGAAGGAAATACATGGATTCTATGTTTTTGCCTTGCCCATGACCCCTGCTCTTTGGCTTCTGAAATGACTGAGAATTTGCTGTGCCTGCACAAGATTTAAAAAAGAGGAAACTCTCAACTAATTGAACAATATGATTTGTTGTATCATGAGGATAAAAATACAAATTTTTGAGTATTCTATACCTTCTCTTTAGCTCTGGGTGTACCTAATTGAGAGAGTGCAATCAGAGGTGGTACAACTCCTTCTTGTAGCACTATACTGCATAATTTCTGGCTGTTTATGCACAATTGGAACAATGCCGATGCTGCATTCTCCTTTCCTCGTTGTGATCCTGTTTCCAATGTCTCAACTAGCCAAGGAATGCCGCCTTCCTGAGCTATAGCTGAGCGACCCTCAGGAATTGTTGCTAGATTCGACAAAAGAGCCACAGACTTGTCAGCCATGCCTGTATTTGGGTCCAGCATCTCCACAAGATTAGCTTCACATGGCACCGGCTTTGACAATCCGAGCTTTGTTCTCATGGTAGATAGATAGGTTGAACAATGCGGCAGCTGCATCTTTTTTTCCTCTTAGACTTCCAAAGCCTAAAAGATAAACCAGAGCTTTAACTGCACCGGTACGCCCAATTTTGACTTTGTACTCTTCCAAGACTGAGAGGCTGAATAAAGTTGCCGCTGCATTCTCCCTGGCCTCTGTGTTTCCAGACTCCAGTACTTGGATGAGAGGTTCGATCGCACCCGCTTCTGCTATAAGTACCTTATTGCTATCGTTGATGGACAAGTTCAATAGTGCAGTGACAGCATTTTCTTGAACCCGTTTTATCTTTGAGTAAAGCAAAGAAACTAATGGTGCAATAGCACCACATTCTGCAATCAAGTCACGGTTATCTTTATCATGCTTTGCTAGAAGTCTCAGCTCTGATGCAGCAGCTGACTGTACTTGAGGAACTCGACTTTGTAGATCCTCAATCAATTTCTGAACTTGGGAAATAATGGTGAGGTTGTCAGATTTTGAACCCAAGAGAGAGGACTGAGGTACGATATCGATGTTGTGCCGATTCTTGAAGCTGCAGAGCTGATCTTGAGAAGACCATGGAGAAGTGTCAGCATCTTTGTGCAAGGACACAGTTGAAGGGCAGGTAATTTCTTCAGACAAGCTAACCTTTTCATCAAACTTACTTGGTATATCAATGCTAGAAATGGTACTCGACATAGATTCACTCTTGCTATGGCAGCAACTTTGCTGATTCACTGAAGCACAATGCTTCAAAAATTTAGATTATCTGATATTATTTGATCATGCTTAACAATGAAAGACTGTTCTCCACCACTTACTGGAGAGGCTTCAGATTTCTGAATCTCTGCCTGAGCTACAAATTCAAAGAGATGATCTTGAACCTGAATCTCTGTGCAGTGAACCCATGCGGAAGCTATGGCTCCCCGGGGCTCAAGTCTTCTAAAAGCTCCCATAGGCAAGAATGGAAAAGAGATGCTTTCTGACAGAATAGAATCAGATAGCTTTATGTTGTTCTCCTCACACCAATTTGCAATCAATGCCTTGACTGTGTAATTCTGAATCAGATTGATGTGATCAAGTGGTTGACGGGTATTTGGGCAAATTCTCAGGCCATTTGTCGAGCCACTTCTGTATGAAAAGATCGCTCATATGTCTGTCCTGAGGCCACAATTACCGGATCCACCATAAGCTCTAATATGAGAGAGGGCAGCGGAAATAAGAAGGGATCGGTATCCCATTTAAAAATCCAAGCTGCTCTATATTTGCCATGCAATGGCGAAAATGGGAGACAAGCCTGATGATTTGGTATATTTGGTCTGCATCCTTTATCTTCTTTTTAAGTTCAGCTCTAATTCTTTCCTTTTCAAGAGCTATACTTTCTGTTAGGAATTCTTCGTTTGATGCCAAACCAAGTGTTTCCATTATCCTTATTACATCTTCAAGGCTTGGTACTATATTTTCAGATTGATCTTTCAGAGCAATTTCAATGAGTTCTGATGTCAGGCCTTGTTCTACAGATTGAAGTTCCTGCATGCAATGCTGAATCCAATTCTGATATCAACTATAATTCATACAATCAGAGGACAGCGAAAAAAAAAACAAAAAAAAACATAAACAATCACCTACAACAAGACAAAAGTTAGTGTATTGGTCACTTGATAATTACCTGGATGCTAGATGAATGTGAAGAGAAAGACGATGACTGTTGTAGTTCACTCAATTTATTGCATATCTCTGATGAAAACTTTTGGACCTTCAACAATATTGGCTCAGTTTGTAATACCTGCATAGAGTTCCTAATGTTAGCTGCATCAGTGAATTCTCATCAAATAACTCTAACAGAAATTTCAGCTAGTTCTTAACAGGGATCTATCAAAAAGCTGAAACATTCCAAACAAAAAATTCACATTCTTAAGATAAACTTCTAAATGCAGTGAACTTAATTGATAAATTTTGAGAAAAAAATGAACTAAACAAACATCGATCTTTAGAGGCCAACACCATTGAGGAAGTGAAAGAGGTGTTCTTTGCAGATCTTCTGCCAAAAATATCAAAGACCCATTGATTAATAAATGGTAGGATTGATGGAATTTCAAGTCCAAATAAAAGGCAAATCATGTCAGGACAGTTGTCAACTGATCAATGAGATTTTATAAATGCTACGCTCTCAAATAATGACATATTTTCTTCACTTCTCATTTGATAATGCAAGTAATCTACTGGATAGCAGATGATCTAAAAAGCAATAAAGCACTTCTTACACTGCATATTTTACTCATCCTTTGTGGCCGCCTCTCCAAAATTTCTCTAGCCTCATTTACCACTGCATCGAGCTTCTCAACTGCATTAGTGAGTTGTTCATCCATAAGAATTTCAGAATTAAAGGCTTCATCAAGAACAACCTTCAACAGCTTCAATATTCCAACCATATTTCTGAAGTCCTTCATGCCTGCAGATTTCAAGTTCTGGCAAGCGGCGAAATGAATAAATCGAGAAACACTGTTAACCAGGCCGCCCAAAATTTCTCCATCCAGAGCACCTATTTACCGAGTAATAGCATATTCTCAGTAATGAAACAATGCCAGAATGCTCATCAACATTCTCAAACAAAGATAAAACTATACCCTGTTGATGTTTAGCATAGTTCCTATTTTCAACATTGGTAATGAAAAAATGGGAACAGTATGCTTATTTTCAACACAGAGAAATTGCAGAACTATTTTGAACTTGGAATTGGAATTCATTTATAACCAAAGAGCTTTGAGATGCCATCTTCAGCTTTAAGATTGATTCCTTACCTAAAATAACCTAGAATGAAGATTCCCTTAATTCAGTGAAAACAAATCCATAACTTAGTTCCAAGCATCATGATTCATCCCTAAATCAAATAAACAGATGGCCAAAACTAACTCAGAAAAACCTAATGAATCAACAATAACCATTACAACCCATTCTACTCATCAAAATTTCTCCTTTTTATAAAGACCCTTCCAACCATTTAAGTTCCTCCAGCACCCAAAAAAATCCATGCTTGATGCCTTTTCCACACAAAAACATTCCATGCATATCTAAGAAGGTATAAATGAACAATACCTCTGTCCATGAGGATGAAAGCAGCAGAACAGACACTGATCCAAGAAATCCAACACCTACTAACTACACACTCCTTAAACCCTGATGAAAAAACCCCAAAACAAGCTCTCAAGCAGCAGACAAACAGAGAAATGGAGAGAGAGTGAGAGAGAGAGAGAGAGAGGAAGGAGATGTTGGAAAAGGTGGCAAAGGACCCCACCCATGTTTATTATTGCAGTGGAGTGCAGTTGGAACTAAACTAGTTAGAAGAGAGACATGCCAAAGTGAAAACTGGAAAGTGTTAAACATAATAAATAACTAAACTCCAAGATCAACAAAAAGCTCGTTTCTTTATTTAAGTTTAACAGATGGATTGGATTCTGTGAGGATTGCAAAAAGACACAGCTGTATTATTATTTTATTTTATTTTATTTTTTGACCAGGATGACAAGCACCCTCCCATATAAGTTAAATAGGACATGCGCAATAATTCGGATTACCACGGATTTTACACAATACAGTTTATTTATCGCTTGAAGGTTTCATATAACATATATTTATTTTATCACTCATAGCTACATAGAACCCATACGAAAAAGACTCACATATATACGTGGGCACCCCACTGGGTAACCCATGCCCTACGTCCTCATCTTATACAACAAGGATTCGACCCCAAATCTTCTGATTGTTGAACCCTTTACGCAATAGATCTTTACCGCTCCGCAAAGAAGCCTTTGGCTTAGATTTGGAAGAAACCCAAACCATAACAAATTGATTTTTTTCTTTTTTGTTTTTTTTTATATTTTATTTTGTCCATTTTCCCACAAATCCAAACACTGGTTAGAAGATATTGTTCCCTCTATTACATCCATGCTCTCGTGGTGACATCTTCTGAAGATGCTCATGTCTTTGTATTGCAGCTAATGTTCTGTCACTGTCTTTGTGTTTGTGCTGTCCATTTCTCCAGCAAGGAATGAGCAACAAATAAAGCTCTTCTTTGTTTACATTAATTTTAAAAGTTAGATTTTATATTACTCTCTTTATTATAATTTTAAACTTTTATTATCAGTATTTAATAAAAATATTTCTTATTCTCGGTGTACTAATGTCTAATGTATAAAAGTAAATAATAACCTTATATTTCTCTAAATTCTTCTTTTTAATTAAATATCTAATTCTTGAATCACATAAAATTTAAGAGATTCATGGAATTTAAGAATTTATAAGAAATAGTAATCTAGTCTTTTAAAAAATAATAATCAATTGACGAGGCCCAGAAGGGAGGTTAGGGACAAAGGAACGAGCTGACGAGGGACATCGAAGAGCTGAGATTGCTAATATATTTCATGTAAAACCTTCAATAGCAACACATTCATTGTAACATTTTTTTATGAACTTCTACTATTATAAATAAATATGATTTATTTATATTATTTAAAAAATAAAATAAAATAATAATCAATATGTATAAAAGAGTATACCCTTTTGTTGGTATGGTCAACATGAAGGGATAATGAGAGGTTTTTTTTTAAATTAAATAATGATAAGAAAGATCTAAAATTACAATAAATGAATGACTAGCTTCCTCTGTTATATGCTAAAAGAAAACCTAAAAATAAATAATAAAAACAATTGGCAAATTAGTTGTGCTTATGATTAGAGTTGGTTGGAACTGGTCAACCCTTAGCACTTGTGCTATTATTATTATTATTATTATTCATGAAATGGTTAGCAATGAGCTGGATTAATTGCCTGATTTAGTGGAACTCCTGTTGTAATTCAAACCTCAGCATGAACTGAATAATTGCAATTATGAGGCATGAATGCAGTGGTTCAGAATAGTCCAACAATTGGTCACCTGTTTGTATGTGATGAATGATGAATCCCAAGCCTGTCAGCCACTTGATTGCCTATATTTGTTAATCTTCACACTGGACTACTAGATTGCATTTCTTAAGAAGCGAGCAATGAAAGCCCTCGTCAAACGCAGTCTCACCCTCATTAAGAAGGAGCACATGTCGAAACTCTTAAGAGCGGACTTTGAAGAGAACGACCTTGAAGGCTCCAGCCCATCCCTCTCCTGCAAAACACGGGAGTTTGATGTAACACTTGGTCCAACAAGAGACCCCTGTACTCTAATTTTAACACCTAAATAAATAAATATGATTTATCTATTTTTATCCAAAAAAACAAGAAGCTAGAATTTGACCAACTGCATTGAAGCCTATTGGTATTCGGGTCCCTTGTTAAAGTGTGGGGTTCTCCTATGGAAGAACTTGGGATTGAATTCTCACTCTTGCAAGGTGGGGTGGGGTCAGATTGTTGATGTTCTCCTGTAGAATAACATAGGATCGAGCTGCCACGTGGGTGATGATGTTCTCTTGAGAACTAACACAGGATTGAGCTACCCTGCTTGTATACATCATTGACTTCCCACGTGGGGGCGCTTGTCGTGGAGGAGATTTTTTCTTTTTTAATTTTTTATTTTTCAGGTGTTGCTGCTTTAAATACAGAGCATATCATGTTTTGCCAAAAGCTCCCTGTGCTTCTGTTAAAGATGTGGAAAGTGTTGGTAGAGATATGAAGGGTTTGATTGGATTGAAGTTTCAGTGTTGCAGTAAATCCAATCTAATCTGATTGCAAGCAGATAAACATGAACATTCAGTTGGTTCAAGTGATAGATCATTAAACAGAAATATGACAAGAATTACTACCAACTGCATCCTTTACTGATGAATCATAAAAACTCATTCAACAGACGTAAAATTGGGGACAATTGAGTGAGCTGTTACATCAATTCAGCATCAACCATAGATACCGACAACAACAACATAAAGATCTTATTTCTAATGTACGAAGATCCACTGTATGTATTCTTGATAACAATTGCATTCCTGACAAACATCAGAGCATTGACAATCTTTAACAACACAGAGAATAAAGCCTTTATGATCAACCAGCCATTCACATCTCCAGCCTAATGGCCATGGAGAATTCAGTCCTATAGATCAACAGGAGCAACCGTATCACCTATAAACAAGAAATATTAGTCCTGTATTTAATTCCAATGTTTCAAGGTTTAATCTTTCGAGGTTGCAGAACAATACCATACACCTGTAGATGTTGTAGTATTGATGATCTTCAAAAGCTCATCATACAGAATAAATCCTTAAATTTTTCTCGATCTAGGCACCACAAATGGGGCATTGCAGCTCCTTGGTTTTAATATCATTCAAACAAGACATGCAACCGGAAACATGCCAACAGGGATCACAGATCCCCTCAAAAGGGGATGCCAAGCATATCACACATGAAAGTTTAGTATCAGCAGTCGACTCAGCACTGTCTTTAGCTTCATTATATCCAGGTTTAATTGTTTGATTGTTCGTCCACGGTGTGCTTTCATTGTGAGTAACATTATCCGATACTCTTCGCCAATTGTAAGTGTTGCCATTATCAGAACTTGATTCAAATTCAGGAGAGGAAAGCAATTGATCGTTCTGAAAGGAAGTGCTTATACCCCTAACCAACTCTTCAAGTAAATCAGGCATGAGAGGGCCTAGATGATAAGTTGTGTGGAGCCTGATCATACTCGACACCCAGCCACGCTTTTGAAAATTTTTTTATAAGGGGTATTTTGGGTATTTCCACTGTATTAGGGTTTCTGATTTTCCCTATATATTGTTAATCCTTGTAAAGTTTTTTGTTCTGTTGTAATTAGTGAAAACAGCCTGCGGCTTTGAACGTAGCCCTATTTTGGGGTGAACCACGTAAAACTCTGTGTGCTTTCTTGCTTGTTTTCTTTTGTTTGTTCTTGCTTGTCTCTCACGATCTGAAGGAATCCCGCCGAATTCCTAACACTAGAGATGTAGATGAAGCCTGTGGATTGCCCCACTGTTGGCTGCCAGCAGGGCCTCTCCGATTGATTTTGTATATTCTTAATTGAAAATGGGGTATCATCTAGCAATCTCCATCCATTGTGAGCAGCAATAAATGATGAATTATTATGATAAATTGATCCACTTTCGGGGTGGGGTGGGGGAATCCCTCAGCTGTATAGCCCTCGCAAAAGAGGCATTTAAAGTTAAACCCCTGACTAACTCTTCAATATGAGCAGCTGTTGGAATGCCTAGAGATGTAATTGAAGGTTGTGGTTTAACCTGAAATTGATTGGGGAACACAAAAAATTTTAGCAATGTTTTGCCCCAACAGAATGCACTTCCTAAGGAAGACGCAAAATAATGTGAAATGATAAGTCATTGCTTCTTCTTGAAGAGTAGCATGATAAGCTAACAACAATGGCATTCGTTCGTTTAAAATAAATAGATATTGGCACTTATTTTGCATGATGGAGTTGTTAGGCATCAGTAAAAATGGGGAGCATTGCTTCAGGAACAGTTATGGAGGTTTTAGCGGTTTACCAACTTTGAAGGTTCAAGGTAAGAAATCAATGTAATTACCGGGAGAATTCCCTTGCATTCCTTGTAGAACCGCTGTACTTGTTGTTTGTCTCCTTTATTTTTTGAAAAAAACGTATACCGTGTATCTGCACAGGAGCAAAGCTTATGTCTTAGTAGCTAAAATGATTCGTCAAACAAAGATGGCAATCCTTGTTTAAATGAACTGAAGGCTTCTTTTGACCAATGTATGTGCCTATTCCAACTTTAGTTTCTTTGCTTGATGCATCAAACTAGGATAACAAGAGAAAATTAGTATCGTGAATGATTTGTAAGAAAAGGTGTTTGTCTTGGAAACATCGCTTATTTCTTTTGTATTTCATGTGATTGCCATTATCGTAAGCTCTCATCCCCTATTTAAGGTTTTGTGCACATTGTTGGTGAGAGATTTGGGGCCTCAGAGGTCATGAAGTGAGTTGGGAGCATAATCTAATCCATACATGATTTGGTAGTGCTCCTAGATGCTTTGTGTAAGGTGCAATTGAGGACGAGGTGTGATATAGTCTCTTCTTTCATTTCACACAAGAAGCATGATGTGTGGGTCCCCCTCCCACACACACACACCCATTTTCTCTTTTGTAGATTTTGCAGGGTAAGTATTATATTTTCCAGTGCCAACCATGTGAATATCTTGATTTTCATGGAATATGGGGATCTCCAGAAGCGCGTCTTCAGGTCACTTGTGATACCTCTGTCTATTCAGAATTTGTATATTGATTTAACCAAGAATATGGTGGAGCTTGTGAGTTTCCATTCCCTTTGGGCTTTTCCTTGTAGATCTGCTAGGTTTTAATGAAGCAAGTCATAGTTCAATTCTAGGCTTTTCCTTGTGATAATGGCCCTGGTTTTAAGATGGGGTTTCTTGGGCATCTTCTTCATTGAAATGTCAGGGTATAACTTCATACCAATGTTGACTTTTTGAGAATTAAGGGTTGAAGAGAAAAGAACAGGTCCCACGATGATTGTCCCTGAATCCAGTTGTCAAACCAGATATTGGTGGTTTCCTCATTCCCTGGATAGGTTATGATATTATGTAGGACGGTCACTCTTTTTTTGCATATTCTTTTCCAAAAGTAAGACGCCTGAGTGGGCACCTTTTTTTAGGCATAGAGAAAACCTTTTCTGAAGTAGTTATCCTTTATGATCTTAAGGCATATCCCTACTTTGCCCACAAGTCGTCTCTACCACCACTTTTCTAGGAGTGCCACATTGGAGTGACGTAGATTCAAGATTCCCCATCCGCCTTATTCTTTAGGTTGGCATAGTCACTACCATTTTACTTGGTGATATGCATGTGATTTTGTGTCTTCTTCTTTCCAGAGGAAGTCTCTTCGCATACTATCTATTTGATTGATGACTCATTCTAGCAGTCGGTAGATGGACATCCAATGGATGGGGATTGTGGATAGCACGGAGTTGATTAATATGACTCTGCCCCAAATTGATAAGAATTTTCCTTTTTTAGGACCCATTCTCTTTTCAATATTTGAGATGAGGCTATTCTAATCTTCTTATACCCTAAGGTATTTAAAAGGTAATGCCGCTATCGGGCAGTTAATGATTTGGGCAATTTCCTGGGGTGAGTGCCCCTGTTTCTTTATTGGGATTATGACACTTTTGGAGAAGTTTATATGTAGCCCAGAGAATCCCTCAAATAAATAGAAGATTAGCTTCAAGGTTCGAAATTGGGTGAGGTCTTCTGTGCAGAAGGCCAGAAGATCGTTTGCATACTGTAACGTTGTGATAGCTTGCTCACCGGTGGATCCTAAGTAGATTCCTTTGTATATATTAGCCCTGGTTGTCTCCTTGAACATGGTATCTAGCACATCTATAGCCAGGGTAAAGAGGAGAAATGAGAGTGGGTCTCCTTGCCTCAGCCCCCTCTTGCTTCTTACATATCCTATCAGTGCCCCATTAATGATGAACTTTGATTTGGAGCTTACAAGTACTATTCGGATTCATCCAATCCATTTAGGGCCAAATCCTCTTACTTATAGCACCTCCAAGAGGAGCTCCAATCGATCGTATCAAATGCTTTCTTAAAGTCAATTTTGATGAGTGCTATGTTGGTGTTATTGTGCTTCATCTTATAGATAAGCTCTTTTGTTGCCACTATGTTATCATGTATGTCTTCTTTTTATGAAGGTCGTCTGTGAGTCATCTACTAGATTCCTAATTGCGTTCCTTAACCAGTTTGCTAGTATTTTGGTAATTATTTTTATGGAGCTATTCAGCAAGCTTATAGATCGGTAGTCTTTGACCACAGTTGGTGTGATGTTTTTAGGTATTAGAAGTATCTTCGTCTAATTCAACCTTTCTATGTTTGCTTCTCCTGGGAAAAAGTCATCAAATAATTTGATCATGTCTGTTTTGAGGAGTTCCCACCTTTGTTGGTAAAAAGTCATTGGGAAGCCATCGGGTCCTAGGGCCTTGTCTGTTCTCAGTTCTATAATGGCTCCTTTGATCTCTTCTTCGCTAAATGGGTATCGAGTTGAGACAGATCATGTTGGGATTTGTGCCTAAACAACCTCTCCCAAGAGGTCTTGTACCTTATTTTCCTTACCGTTCCAAAGAGAGTGTTGAAATGAGAATTGATTATTGTATGTATCTCTTCTAGGCTTGTTATGGTAGTTTCCCCCTCTTAGAGTTGTTTTATCCTGTTTTTGTTCTTTCTTTGGTTGGTGATTGCATGGAAGAACTTAGTGTTCTTATCTTCTTACCTCAACCAGGTTATTCTTGATCTTTAGCGCAAAAGGTATTCTTCTTCAAAGATGATTTTCTCATATTCTAGACGTGTCAATTCCTCCTCTATAAGTTTTTCTGTTCTGAGCGTTCTTTTCTCCTTTGCCATGTTTAAGCATACAATGGCTATCAATAGGTCTTTCTTTCTTGTTTTTCTGTGTGTTGAGTGCGTTTTTATGCCATTGCCTGAGCTTTGTTCGCAACGAAGTTAGCTTTTTGGCTATGATGAAGGCTTCATCGCCCCTTCATTCCTGTGTAGCCACCATTCTTTAACCATTTCCCAAAACCCTTTTTGTTCCCCATTCCTTGTTAAAGCGGAAGATGAAATACTAGGGGTTGTGCTTTCCACAATCTAAGTTTATAGGGGTATAATCATATCAACCATGGGGAGAGCTATTTGCCGCATCCGAGGAACCGAAGCTATCCATTCAGTGGTGAGTAAGAACCTATCCAGTCTTATATATACTGGTGATTCCCTTCCATTGGTTCATGTGTATTTTTTATCGAATAATGTGGGGTTGAAATCTCGTATTAGATGTTCCAACCCCTCTTATTCCTTTATGTTGTGTGGGATGGCGTTTCTATCTTCCGTGAGTCTAATTGTGTTAAAATTCCTGCAAAGAAAAAACTTTAAATGCAAGGATTTGAGGCAAGCCATATTCACTTGGCATTCTAGGTGTTCAAATCCAAATGGTTGCAATCCTCAACTTTTTAGATGAAATAAATCTCTATGAGAAGGACAATATTCCTCAGTAAAAGAAGATAAAATTACGTTTACACCCCAAAATATATGAATTACATATATACCCCTGGGTTCTACAAATGTTTGTATAAATACCCTTATGGTCAAAGTCAACCACATATATTTTTTAATATACATATATATATATTTATCTTGGAACAGAGGTTAAAAATGAAGGTATTTCATTTTATTATTTTTAAAATTAAAATTTTAACTCTAGGGGACTATATGCAAACATATACAAAACATTGGGGGTATACACACAATTGTGAAATTTTCTGGGATATATACGCAATTAGATAAGGGTTAAGGACACTTTTGGTCCCTGAAAAAGGTACAATTGTTCACTTTCATCCCTGTATTTTCATTTTGTTCAATACAATCCTCAGATTTTGCATTTTGGTCAAATACGCAAATTCCTAGACGGCGTGGCATGCCAAGTGGCATACAACTAAATACATGGGGGTATATTTTGTTTTTTGTAATTAAAAAAAGATGTATTTCGCTGACATGGTATGACACGTGTCCATATATGCTGACGTGGCATGCCACGTGGCATTTTTAAAAAAAAAAATTCAAGATTTTTTTTTGCATTTTTTTAAAAAATTTTGCCACAGGCATGCTAACATGGCAATTTTTTTTTAAAATAAAAAAATTCGGTTTTTTTTAACATTTTTTTTAAAATTTTTTTTTGTCACGTGGCAATTTTTTTTTAAAATTCACTTTTTTTAAATTTTTTTTGCCACATGGCAATTTTTATTTTTTAAAATAAAAAAATTCAGTTTTTTAAACATTTTTTTTAAATTTTTTTTGCCACATGGCATGCTGACGTGGCAATTTTTTTAATTTACATTTTTTTAAAATTTCAGAATTTTTTTAAATTTTTTTGGCCACATGGCATGCTAACTTGGCATGCCAAGTGGTAAATTTTTTTAAAAAAAATTCAGGATTTTTTTATCACATTTTTAAAAAAATCCTGAATTTTTTTTTTTAAAATTCCACATGGCAAAATTTTTCTTTTTTTAGAAAATTTCACGATTTTTTTTAATTTTTTTAAAAAATTGGAGGATTGTTTTTAAAAATTTTAAAAAAAATCCTGCAATTTCCCAAAATTTTTTTTGCCATGTGGCAATTTTTTTTTAAAAAAAAATTCAGGATTTTTTAAAAAAAGTAAAAAAATCCTGATTTTTTTTTAAAATTTTTTACCACTTGGCATGCCAAGTTAGCATGCCATGTGTCAAATTTTTTTTTTAAAAATCCTGAAATTTTAAAAAAACTTGCCACATCAGCATGCCTTGTGGCAAATTTTTTTTAAAAAAATGTTAAAAAACTAATTTTTAAAATTTTTTGCCACATGGCATGCATGGCAAAAAAAAATAAAAAATGTTAAAAAAATTGAATTTTGTTTTTTTTAAATTGCCACGTGGCACGCCATGTCAGCATGCCATGTGGCAAAAATTAAAAAAAAATGTTTAAAAAACTGATTTTTTTTTTTTAAAAAAAATTGCCACATGCCATGCCAGCATGCGGCAAATTTTTTTTTAAAAATGCAAAAAAATCCTGAATTTTTTTTAAAAAATGCCATGTGGCATGCCACGTCAGCATATATGAACACGTGTGATGCCATTTCAGCGAAATACATCTTTTTTTAATTATAAAAAATAAAATATACCCCCATGTATTTAGTTATATGCCACTTGGCATGCCACGTCGATTCTAAGGGACCATATTTCACCAAAACGCAAAATACAGAATCAGTATTGAACAAAATGAAAATACAAGTGATGAAAGTGAACAATCAGATCTTTTCGCGCCAAAAGTGTCTTTAACCCTAATTAAAATTAAAAAACATTAAAAAGAAAAAAATACATAGAAACGTACTAGTTGCATTGTCTAAGATAATTAGTGCTGGATCTGCATGGCTTGTGTCAGGCTCTTCAATATAAACATCCCTAAGAGCAATAATCGGCTGGGCAGTCTGTAAAGAAAATCCCTCAGTCAAAGGGAAAAAATAATGTCAACAATTCAATAGCTAAATTCATCATGAAAGAAAATATTTTCAAAATTTTGGATGTCATGCTGCGTTTTCTTTAACTTTTAAGGCTTCCAAAACCTCAAACGCTTTCTTAAGTCTGAAGAATCTTTCACATGTTTAAAATTCTAAATCAAAAGAATGATTTTACTTCATGTGTTTATCTAAAGCTTGAGGTGCTAACTCTTTTCAAGTGTCCAAGGAATAAAAGCACAGGCAATTATAGCATATAATTTTGAACTCATGCTTGATATAAGATGCAACAAAGGAAGGATGATAGATAATATTGTTTCTTTACAACACCTTCCAGTCAGGATAAATTGCAAGTTCTAACTTGAGAGTATTCATCGAGTTGTGATAACCACAAGGTACAACCACAGCCCATCTGCAGGAAAAAAAATTACATATCCCTTTGGGATCTCATCAGTCAGATGCTCAAGACTCCAAATTAAAAATGCACTCTTCAGATATGTGACAGATGAACCAGAAACATGCCTGTGTTTATAATGAAAATGTTGTTGGGATGATAAAAATAAATGAACACAAACAAACCAAAACAAAAATATAACAGTTGAAGAATGAAGATAGATGGAGATGAAGGATGAGAGATGAAATGCAGGCCTTCAATGGCGGCTGATCTCTCTTTCTATTCAAACTCAATTAACCCTAACATTATACAAGTGTATATATACAATTTATATCGGATTCGGGTAAAGTGCAAACCCGACCCGTTAAGAGTTTCAACACTCCCCCTCAAGTTGGTGCATATATATCACACATGCCCAACTTGGATACAAATTTTGAGAACACATGTCCTGCTACTGCTTTGGTGAGTATGTCTGCTAACTGGTCCTCTGTTCTGATTGGTGGCACAACAATGATTTTCTCATCGATCTTTTCTTTGATGAAGAATCGATCAACTTCAACATGTTTTGTTCGATCGTGTTGAACAGGATTGTGTGCAATGTTACGAGCAGCTTGATTGTCACAAAACAACTTCATCGGTTCAGTGTTCTCGAAACCCAAATCCTTCAATAGATTCTTGATCCATAACACTTCACAGATTCCCAATGCCATTCCACGATACTCGGCCTCCGCACTAGAGCGAGCAACCACATTTTGTTTCTTGCTTTTCCATGTGACCAAATTACCTCCCACGAAGGTGAAGTAACTTGATGTAGAACGTCGGTCATCAATCGCTCCACCTTGTCGCATCTCAGATATATCCCTCGACTCGAGATGGTTATTCTTCTTGAATAGTATCCCTTGTCCCGACTCCGCTTTGAGATATCGCAGATTCCTCATCACTGCATTCATGTGTTGTTCTCCAGGATTATGCATGAACTGGCTAACCACTCCCAAGGCATGTGCTAGATCAGGTCTGGTATGGGCCAAGTACATTAGTCTGCCAACTAACCTCTGATATCTGCCTTTGTCCACTGGTACACGGTCCAATTCACTCCAAGCTTCGTGCCCTCCTCCAATGGCGTATCAACCGTCGATGTACCAACATGTCTGTCTCTTGTAACAAATCTAATGTATATTTTCTTTGGGACAAGAAAATTTCAGATTTACGTCTGGAGACTTCAATTCCCAAGAAATACTTCAGAAAGCCTAGATTCTTCATCTTAAATTCTGTCGATAAATATTTTTGAAGTGCCAAATGTTCTTCTGCATCATTCCCCGTAACCACCATATCATCAACATATACAATGAGAGCTGTGATTTTGCTCCCTTTTCGTTTTATAAACAGTGTATGGTCAGAATTGCTCTGCTCATATCCAAACTTCCTCATAGCATCTGTAAATCTACTAAACCAGGCTCTCGGAGATTGTTTGAGTCCATACAGGGACTTATGTAGTCTACAAACCTTCTTGATCTGAGAAGCCGAAACATTGTATCCCGGTGGTAAGTCCATGTATACTTCCTCCGCCAGGTCTCCATGTAGGAAGGCATTCTTTACATCCAGTTGATGCAAGGGCCAGTCCAGGTTGGCTGCTAGAGACAGCAGTACACGTATTGTATTGATCTTGGCTACGGGCGCAAACGTCTCTGTATAGTCGATCCCATATGTTTGTGAGTACCCCTTTGCCACCAGCCTCGCTTTATAGCGATCAATAGTACCATCTGCTTTATACTTCACAGAATAAACCCATCTACACCCCACGGGTTTCTTACCAACCGGCAAGTCAACGATCTCCCAGGTGGCATTCTTCTTTAGTGAGCTCAGCTCCTCATTCATTGCTTCCTGCCATTTGGGGTCAGCCAAAGCTTCCTGCAAACTGTTAGGAATAGATACAGTGGATAATTGATGGGTAAATGACTTGTTTGATTCCGACAGGTGATCAGTAGACACATAATTACTCATAGGATATTTCACTTTATTTTTTGGATCAGGCTCATAGTTGGGTTTGGGTATACCTCGATTATGACGTGGAGGAAGACGCTGTGGTGGTGGGATGTCCAGGCCTGAAGACGATTGGTTATCATTAGCACAGCTTGTTGGCAGCTCTGATGATCCTTCAATTTGCAGGTTTGTATCCGTCATCGGCTCCTGTGTCACTGACTCCTCTGGTTCGATGTCATTCTGTGTGGCATCACCATTAGTCTCATTCGATATATCAACAAGATCTACAGTGACTGTGTCGGGGACTTCACTGTAGTCCAGAGCCTGAACTTCTTGCCTCCTCTCCCCCTGAAGTGAAGGCTCGGGTGGTGAATAATACATATCACACTCATGGAAGGTCACATCCATAGTAACAATCGTCCTCCTAGAAGGCGGGTGATAACAACGGTACCCTTTCTGGTGTAATGCATACCCAACAAACACGCACTTCAGAGCACGAGGTTCTAACTTGCTCCGTTGGTGGGGATGAAGATGAACAAAGGCAGCGCATCCGAAAACACGAGGAGGCAAATTGGAACTAGGTGGTGAAGCAATAAGAACAGATAGTGCAGCTTGTGGTGTCTGAAAATTCACCGTACGGGAGGGTACACGGTTGATCAAGTAAGCTGCAGAGACAAGAGCCTCACCCCAAAAGGATAGTGGTGCATGCGCCTCAATTAAGGAGGCACGAACCACATTGAGAAGGTGGCGATTCTTCCGCTCAGCAACACCATTTTGTTGGGGGGTATATGGACAAGTTGTTTGATGAGTAATCCCATGATGATCGAGAAACCCACGGAGATCGGAATTCACATACTCACGCCCGTTATCACTACGGAGAACTTGGATCGGCGTTTTATATTGAACAGAAACCATTTTGTGAAATTTCTGAAAGGCAGAATTCACTTCATTCTTCGATTTCAAAAGGGACACCCAAGTCATACCAGTACAATCATCAATAAAAGTCACAAACCAATATGCACCACCGAGGGTAGCAATTTTAGATGGACCCCACACATCGGAATGCACCACCATAAAAGGAACAGAACTTTTACTGAAATTTGGAGAAAAAGTACTACGATGACTGTGGGCCAGTTCACAAATATCACACTTAAATTGAGAAACATTACACTTGGAAAATAAACCAAGAAAGAGTTTTTGCAAGTATCCAAAAGAGGCATGTCCTAGTCGACGATGCCATAACCAAATATCTGAAACAGAACCAGTCTGGGGCTTCTCTTCATGCGGACTTCCAACTGAAAGGGCTTGCATCAACCGCTGATTACTATCTGCTTGCAAGTCCAAGTAGTAGAGCTGATCTCGTTTAGTGCCATAACCAATCGTCTTCCGAGTCTGGATATCCTTAAACACACAGGAAGAGGGCCAGAAAATGACAACACAATTAAGGGCAGTAGTTATTTTGGAAATAGATAACAGGTTATAGTCAAGGGAAGGAACAACAAGGGCAGTATCAAGATGGAGGTTGTTAGTAAGAGAAATGGTGCCTTCCCCAATAACGGGAACAGAGCTGCCATCTGCAGTAGTCACAATAGTTTGAGTAGAAGGATTTAAGGATTTAACCAGGTTAGAATCAAACGTCATATGTGTTGTAGCACCCGAATCAATTAACCATGTACTATTCATAACAGAAGCAGAAACCTTTAAAGCCTTACCCGTTTTACCTGCAGTGGAAACAAGGGTGGTTGCGCTCTCAGCTCCCAGTGTTGGATCATCCTGGGCATCAGCAACGGAAGCTCGGTTCTTGTTGGAACGCGAGTTACGACCCTTGTCCCAGCCTTCAGGGTACCCAATAAGCTCAAAGCACCTCTGTTTGGGGTGCCCAGTCTTTCCACAATGCTCACACTTGCCCAGATATCGTGAGGAGCGATCGCCACCGCATTTAACTAGGGACGAGTAGATGAGCCAAGTGACCAGGAGTACCTACAGCAACCATTGCTTCAGTCTTGTCTCCCTCAGTCTTCATAGCTTCCTTCCTATCAGACTCCCGACGAACATAAGCATAGGAGGACTGTAGACCAAGTGGGGGATCCTTGCGGAGAATTTCACCACGGACCTGTTCATACTCATCATCAAGACCACCTAAAAACAAATAGACTCTTTGTCGTTCCTTGGATTCCATGTAGATCTTGAGGTCTTTGTCACAAGACATGGTAATCTTGTTGTAGTGATCCAGCTCTTGGAAAATTTCAGTCAATTCTCCAAAGTAGATAGATACCGGCCTGCCATGTTGTCTGAGACGGTAGGCCTTCTGATTCAGGGTATACACCCTCACTTCATCATTCTCATCAAAGAAGGCTGTCTTCAAAGCATCCCAAATCTCTTTTGCAGTTGGTAAGCGGAGGTAGCGCTTCATGATTTCAGGCTTCATGGAAGAGAGGAGCCAACTCTTAACTCTCTGATCCTCAGAAAACCAGTCCTCATAGCTCGGATCGTCTTCAGGTGGGGCTTTAACTGTACCTCGAAGATATCCCATCTTCCCCCGCCCGGCAATATGCATCTCCATAAGCGGAGCCCACAAATCATAGTTCCTTTCATCCAAAATTAACCCAATATTAAAACTGGAACTCTCCGATTGAAGAACAACTCTGGGAGCATCACCGGAGGCCGCTTTCCATTGATCACCCATGATACTTAGCTGAACACAGTAACAAGTTTTGTTTTCTTTTTTTTTTTCCTTTTATTTTATTTTATTTTATTTTTTTCACACGGGAGAGTAGGAGCTCGGTGAAACAACCAATTTAATGAGATGATAAGATTGATGTGACAACTCTATTCAAATTTTGGCAAAGACAATCAGTACACTTGAATAAATCCTGCATTTCAATAAATACTTAGATGTGATCAAGTATGTTTCAAGGATGTCCCCTGCCTTCTCCTGGCTGCCAGCCTTCTTCAAGCTTCGACGCAACACAACAGCTTCAATGGCTGGGATCAAAGTAGCAGCACCTTCTTGACTTCTTCAAGCTCCGACGTAGCACGCTACAGCCGAGCAACAACACCGCAGAACGCTGGCCGAGGTAGATTCGCCGACCGCATGCCTTCAATCTAAGAAGACACCGCAAGCATTCCAAGCCCCAAAGACGCCATAGCCCAAGAAATAGTAGCTTCACCGGACACTTGGTGGTGTAGACCCAAGCAACAAAGAATGTACCCCGGTGCGAAAAATCATCAAAAAACAGTGAAACTACCCAAAAACAGCAGCAACTCCGGATCTCAGTTCGTGGCTGCTCCCCTTGCTTGAGATCTTCAACACAGTGGAACCCCAAAGCAGGTGGATAGGTGGTTGCTTGCTCCCCTTTCTTCAGAGAAGAAGCACAGGTTCGCCGAAGCTCGTCGTCGGACCTTCACAAGGTTCTGATACCAAGTTGAAGAATGAAGATAGATGGAGATGAAGGATGAGAGATAAATGCAGGCCTTCAATGGCGGCTGAACTCTCTTTCAATTCAAAACTCAATTAACCCTAACATTATACAAGTGTATATATACAATTTATATCGGATTCGGGTAAAGTGCAAACCCGACCCGTTAAGAGTTTCAACAACAGTAAAAGTGCATACATTTTCCTTGATAACCTTCGAAGAGTTGGTGTTTCCCACGAGCTAGGCCCAGAGAACAACCACATCCAGCCAGAGAATTTGTGGATGTGATGCTGAACACAAAAATTGAGCTAATCATCTTGGCTACTAGAAATACATAATATGTAGACAAAAGATTCACAGTTCATATTTACCTCTATCAAGCGAACCACAAGGGCACGTCCCCTTTGTCTTCCCAGATCAAGTGCAGTCTCACGATCATCATTCATCAGAAAAGGATACTCTGAGATTGAAGACACATTTTATGATACATATTAAACATGACAGGACCTGACCTTTTTATCTGTGTCTGTGTGTGTCTCATGATAAAAAAAAAACTCCAATACTAAATAGTAAATATAATATGCTGAAAGTTTTTCAATCTTTTTCTCTTCATCCCTCAAATTCTGGTCAAATTAGGCAGAATCTAGAAATTAAAAAAAAAAGAAAAAGGAAAAAAGAAAAGTAGGCCCCTCTTTTTTCCTTGTATACATGTGCAATATGGTCATTGATAGATCTACAAATACATTTGTTTTCCCTTGTCAATTACATGAATATCATAAAAATTGAACAGAAATTATACATTGTTATAAAAAGTATTGTTCTAAAGAGAGAGAGAGAGAGAGAGAGAGAGAGAGAGAGAGAGAGGGACCTGTATGATCAAGAAGAAGACTAACAGTTTTTCCGATGCCTAATCCTGCAGCATGATGCAATGGAGTCCCTCCATGTCTCCCTGCAAGATATAAGCAAGATAAGACCTTACAACAAAACCCATCATATAAGTACAAAATTAGCTTTATCTAAATATTCCACAAAATTCACTATCCCTGAAACATTGTATGCATTATATAACAATCTGCATATATCCTGTATATCAAAGTTACTGAGCTTCTAGTTGAAGATGAACATGGCAAGAATTATTAGATAGATTACCAGGGCGGTAAGCATTGACATTGGCACCCAATTTAATCAAAGCTTCAGCAGCGTGAAAAAGATCAGGACTTGAGCATGCTAGAATCAATGGGGTCCTTCCTTCATTGTCGACATACTGAACAGATTAAACCACAGTCAAAACACTTTATATAAAACCTAAAATTTCCTTCTTTCATTGTAATTCAACAAAAGAAAACCTAATCTTAAACATCAAAATATTACAAAAACCAATAAAATAAAACCAGTCTTTAACAACAACCAATGCTTTAAAAATAAACAATCTTTCATTCGTTTACCCTAAAAAAAAAAAAACAAACTTTAACATCTAAAAGCAGCAATAGAATTACCTCAAGACCGGCACCCTCCCGGACGAGGGCTTTGATCCCTTCCACGTTCCCACAATCGACCAGTTGATAGACGAGCTCATCCATGGATTCATAAACAGCCATCCAAGCCTCGAACTTATTTCGAAGATTGAAGAACCAATCGCCAACAATGTCCGATCTTTGACAAGAATAGAGCCTAAATCCTACTTAGGGTTCCATTGATCATGAAAACAATCACAAAACCCCCTCTAATGCGAAACTAAGCAGCCATTGACCGGGGACGCCGCCAGTTCAGTCGCGCGCTAAAAAGTAAAAACCAAACCAGAGATATAAAAATGGTGTTATTTGCAAACACACCCCTGTAAATAGAGAAATTGCAAAATACTCCCCCTGAAGTTCACAATTACACACACATCCCCAGATAACCCACAAATTAGCACAAGCATTAATGGTAGACAAATTCAGTTTTAAAAACAATATACACTTGCTTTTATTGAAACAAATTTTCAAAATAAGAAAATAAAAAGAGAAACAAGCAGTTTGGTATATGAAAAGAAATGGTAGACTTCTACTTTGATCTTTAGACTTAATATAGTGCATCACATTGCATTTGGATGACTAGTGATTGATTGATTGATTCTGTTCATATTTTTGCAACAATGAAGCACTGGAGAAAATACTATTGATGAATGTTCTGATGAAGGTGTAACAAAAACTCAAGCAGTTCAGCAATACATGACAAATGTCTCAACTAAGGAAAAGAAACTGAGGCATTTGATGCAAAGACAGCCAGTTTCAGTACAGTTTAGCCTTTTCTTTCCTTCAATGCTGCATGAATCATCTCTGCTTTCTGTTTGCAATCGGAGAGCTCCTCTGCGCTCAGACTTTTAAGAGCAGAGATGTGAAGAACATCTCCATCATATCTGCAGACAGTTTGGCATAGTTTCACCAGGTGTGCGAGAACCGCTACGAGTCTCATGCATTTCCATGTCTTTAAGCTATGAAAGCAGTCAGGTTCAAATATCCTTGCATACTTCCAGGTCTGCAAGCATCTGTTCTCTTGCGGGCAATACACAAAATCAGTCAGAATTACTTGTAAACAATCAAGAGCAGTTTCTTGTTGAGGGCAAGAGGTGAGCAGCGCGGAGAGTAGATTGACAGCATCGCATTGCAATTTTTTACCTACACTCATGAACAGAGGGAATGCATGTAGATTGAAGCATTCCAGGTAGTGCCCAAACAAGTAGTCCCTCAATTCCCTGTCTATTGAGATCTTCTCATGCATGTAAAGAAGACCAGTCAATCCATTTTTGAAGATTTTATTTCTCTTAAAATTGGAGCAGATCTCTTCAAGTGATTCCTTGCTTGGTATATACCATCTGTATGGAAATTCAAAACCATAACTAGCAAAGAATTTATCCTTGATTTGAGTCCATGAGCAAAGATAGCTATTCGGCGTCATTGTGAAGAGTCTGAGAAGAGACATGGCTGTGTAAGTGGTAGCACATACAGCTTGGAAGGCAGGATCAGAAATGGAGTAAAGGTGGATAGAGGCATTCCACTGAGGATCAAACTGCTGAGGGTCATTAGACAAGATAAAAGGTACATCATTTTTTTTTTAATAAGGGGATAAACCCCACCCAACCCAGATAGGACACGGGCAGGAAGGACCATCACGGGGCTCCGCGGTTAAGCGGCCCGACCCACGTGACTACCAAGTCCTACGCGATGCACTCCGTCACCACAAGGATTCGAACTCAGTTCTACTACCTGGATGCGGAGGACCTTTGCCGCTAGACCTCTCGGCCTTTGGCGATAAAAGGTACATCATTGTCGGTTGCAGTTGGGTCTATTTTGGGGAACATGTGTCCCATAGTGGTGGGGCATATGAAGTTCCAGGCAAAAAGTAAAATTAATGCAAGTGAATTCTCTGAATTCTCTGAATTCCCATTCATTATCATTCGCAGAAATTCTTCGCCATGGGAAAATAGGAGAGAAAATTCAAGCCTTCTAAGCTGAACACCAGAACGCCTCATAAGCTTGTAATCAGTCCACAAAGTTTCGTTTTCATTTAGACCTGCAAGCATTATGGCGAGTAGCAAATTAACAAGATTAATCGTTTAGCAATTCGTAGTTTGATTGATACTCATCATACCATGTTGCATTGTTGTAGGACCAGTAAACCATAGTCTGGGTGTGTTCTCATACTTGTGTACCCTTTCTATTTCAAATGCGTTGGCCTCCAGATGAGGGGCCTGACCTTCCATCGCTTCTGATTCTTAACTGCAGGTATAAAAAATGATGAAACTATTGTCTGTTTATAAACTAAGCAGTTGAGTAGATGATAAATTTTCATGTTTCTTTTGGTATCTTGACAAAATTGTGTAGCAATTCTTTGAGAAAGTAATATTATTGGATGAACACACACACACATACAGCTTCTTTTAGAGTTTCTAGTTTGGAGTTGAAAGATTGATTAGATCGATTGTTTTCGTTAAACAAGTAATGGCTGAAGAGGAATGTAACAATTGGCATCAACTCGAGTTTATGAGGATTTTATTTCATTCAAAGAATCTTGTAAGTTTATAATAATAGCGCCAAGAAGTAGTGATGTTGATTTGAAGAACTCAAGAAGATAAAAGAAAATCCAGAGAAAGACAAAGCATGTCACAATGTGATAAATTAATGGTTCATTCATTGAAACAAAATTCTTGTGAAGATTGCCACAGTAACAGAAACTTAAATCTTGTGAAGATTGCCACACTAAAGCAAGAACCCTTCTGATTAAACATTTGATCAACACTGCAGTTCCTCATTCTAAAAAGCTAAAAGAAGAGAAGAGATAAACAGATCAAGATCTAGGAATAATAGTATATCTAAATCAAACCACCCTAATAATCAAATGCTGAAGCAAAACAAAGCAAGAAAAAAGTGAGAGAGAGGGCGAGAGGGCATAGATCAAGAGAAACAGAGAAGAAGAAGCATGATATTTGACACATAAAAGAAGTTATTTATTGAATGAAAACGAGAGTGCTATAATATGAGAATCAAATTAAGAAGGGATATATTGGCTTTGAGAAATACCTGATGTTCTTCTCTCTAGGCCTCAAGTCAAGCCGGGGCTAGAAATCAAAAAACCAAGAAAACAAAGAGTGATCAGAGTGTCTCTCTCTATTTGAGTTTGTATATAAAAGACATTTCCCGCCACACGCTCCATAGAAGTTTTTTTTTTGATCGAAATGAGCTACAGAGTAGCTATGGATTAAAAAAGAAACTGAGGATTACATCGTCTATCATAGTAAGACGAACTAAGCATTCAGCACTTATAACAAAATAAAACAGTTTAACCAAACCTTAAACAAGCATTCAAATAGCCACAAAAGAGAGAAAAACAGCTTAACTAAAACTTAGCTAATAAGGATCAAGCCGTGAATCCATCAAGGCCCCTTCCCTCCGATCCTCTTCTTTCCTTTCTTTTTCTGGACAGCTCCCAGGATCTGAAACCCCTTGCGAGATCGGGACTCCTTTCGTACGCTTTTACAAGCTCCCGTGATAGGGACGCATCATCATCCGTTCCCTCCATCTCCGAATCCTCCTCCAAGTACTCTGGATCATGTCGAAGTCCAGAGGAAGCTTTATGAGCGTGGAGAGCTTGATCAATTCGTGCCACAAGCATCCGATGATCCTCATTAGGGCTCACATCTCTCTGATCCAATGAGGACAATAGCAACAAGGGGGGGAAAGAGACAGCTTTTCGCTTCCCTTTGACACTCCCATCCACATCCTGATCTGCAGAACCACCCGTCTGAACTTCGAAAGGGCACGCTTCAGGATTCAAACCAGGGTGGCGTGAAGATGAGGGAGCGCCAGATTGAGAAGACCTACTGATCCAAATGAAACGCCTCGACCACTCGCTTCCATCTCAAAACCTACACCCATCGGGCGTGTTGAGGAGGGGATGCAGCGAGGATTTGAAAGGACTGGCCCACCACGACCTTGGCTACCGCCTCGACCCCGCGCCTCACGGTGGTCACTTCCCACGTGACTACGCGTCACCATCTCACGATCAACAATCTCCACGTGGCGAGCATCCCACACCGTAGCCAGCTGACCTCCACTGGTGTCCATAGGCGTCGTGCGCGGCACACGTGCTGCCGAGTCCCTAGTGCCGCCGCGACTAGCGCCTCCGCGACCTCCATCTCGACCACGCCGGCGGGGGGGAGGGTGAAGCCATCCGAATCCAAGGTCCTCATCCTTCGCCATCTCCACAAGAGGAACAGGCATGGCGTTCTCATCACATCGAACAGTCCGATTCAACGAAGAAACTTCATTGTTCTGGCCAGTCACCGGTGGTTGTTCAGAGACATGCTCTCGCCGGCTAGAACAAGACCATGATTCGTGGCCCACTATTCCACACTGAAAACAGAGATTTAGGACTCGTTCATACAACACCATCACAAAGGTTCGTTTGTCCCCATCCTCCAGCCAGAAGCCACGCTTCAAGGGCGCAGATAAGTCAATCTCCAGACACACCCTTGCAAATCGCGTTCGAGAGAGGGAGGTCGTGCATTCATCGATCTTAACCAGTTTGCCGATGGACGCCAATGGGTTTCCGGTGAATCTCCATCCCAAAGTAGTCCACCTAAGGTTATGGAGTCGAACCCGTGATTAGCGCTCTCGAGTGAGCTTCGAGAACTCCTGCTCAAACCAGTTGCCGTGGAGCAAGTCAAGGGTGACGCCATGCACCGCCGTGGACCACCCTGTAAGGAGCCGATCCTTTACACCCTCTCGAATCACAATCAATGAGAAGGAATCCATTCGGCAAATCAGAAATAAGAATGTTAGTCCCCACCATCTTCCACATCTCCTGAAGGGTAGACTAGACCACTTGGAACGGCGGAGCTTTGCCGAGGAGTTTCCCGTACAACGCATTTTGGAACCTAGCTTGAGCTCGTTCCTTGCTACCTTCATCCACCCGAACAGAATCAATAACAACCCTCTTTAACTTTTCTATCACTGCAGCATCAATCGGGAGGGAAGATGCTGCTTCACCGGCCGCCGTGGCCGACCACCTCAAACTGTGATGTCGGCGTGGGGGGAAGGGGCGACCTTCCCCATCGTGACTCTCCACGCCCATCGATGCCCCCATTTGGCAGTGAATTGTAAAAAGTGGCCTCTATTGTACCACTTCGTCTCTCCGCATGCCTTCCTCCTAAAGCACCAACCACTGGGCTTACACGCTCCATAGAAGTTGACCGTTAGGGGAAACCAACCAACGCGGGAAACCGAGCCTTGATGTTTTCATTTAACTTTTACTCATAATAATAGAGATAATTCCTTTTCAAAAAAAATAAATAATAATAGTGATAATTTTTTTTCAAATTAGAAATGAAATATTGTTATTAGAAATGAAGTCTCTGGTTGAACCATGAACTTAGTTCATGGCACAACATGCAGTTATTATTTTAAAATAAAGCTTCTTTTGAAGTATATTAGGGCTCTTCCTGTTAAGCTCCACCTTAATTTTCTTAGCAAAGCTACATTAAACTATTGAAGGTTTAGGGTTCTTCATCTGCCTTGTTCCTCAGAAAGCAACTCTCGCACTCCATACCTTGCAGTGAAGGCTCGATCCCGATCCATCCACTAAGATCGAGACCCACCTCTTAAAGCGCGAACCCGTACCAATAGACTCAAGAGGTCACGTTGATTAGCTGACATAGTTATTCCCGGCTTACTAAGCGATATGTGTGTGACTTAGTGTCCACGTCTATCTAGGATGTATTGCAGAAATTTCGCCACTTACCCACTCAGTAGGATATAGATTGACATCTAGCGAATTAATATTATATATTGAAATCTAGCCATTAATTTGGTATATGAAAAGAAATAGAATCAAAAGAGGACTTCTATAAGAATTTCAGACAAAAATTTTCAGGCATCTATTTTGATCTTCTTTACACTTCATATTATACATCACATTGTATTTGAATGACTAGTGATTGATTGATTGATTCTGTTCATATTTTTCCATAGATGAAGCACCGTAGAAAATACTATCGATGAATGTTCTGATGAAAGTTTAACAAGAACTCGAGCAGTTGAGCAATACATGACAAATGTGTCAACTAAGGAAAAGAAACTGAGGCATTTGATGCAAAGACAGCCAGTTTCAGTACAGTTTAACCCTTCTTTCTCTCCAATGCTGCATGAATCATCTCTGCTCTCTGTTTGCAATCCGAGAGCTCCTCTGCACTTAGTCTTTCAAGAGCAGAGATGTGAAGAACATCTTCATCATATCTGCCGACAGTTTGGCATAGTTTCACCAGGTGTGCGAGAACCGCTACGAGTCTCCTGCATTTCGATGTATCTAAGCTATCAAAGCAGTGAGTTTCATATATCCTTGCATACTTCCATGTCTGCAAGCATCTGTTCTCTTGTGGGCAATGCGCAAAATCAGTCAGCATTACATGTAAACAATCAAGAGCAGTTTCTTGTTGAGGGCAAGGGGCGAGCAGCGCGGAGAGTAGATCGACAGCATCACATTGCAATTTTTTACCTACACTCATAAACAGAGGGAATGCATGTAGATTGAAATATTCCAGGTGGTGCCCAAACAAGTAGTCCCTCAATTCTCTGTCTGTTGAGATCTTCTCATGCATGTAAAGAAGACCAGTCAATCCATTTTTGAAGATTTCTTTTCTGTTAAAATGGGAGCATATCTCTTCAAGTGATTCCTTGCTTGGTATATACCATCTGTATGGAAATTCAAAACCATAATTAGCGAAGAATGCACCCTTGATTTGAGTCCATGAGCCAAGATAGCTATTCGGGCTCATTGTGAAGAGTCTGAGAAGAGACACGGCTGTGTAAGTGATAGCACATATAGCTGGTATTGGAAGAACAGGCATGAAGTAGGACTGGATAGGGCGTTCGAACAAAGGATGAGGGCGACGCTGATGGACTGTAGACAAGCTTGAAGGATTTACATCCGCGCGAGTGGCAGTTGGGTCCATTTCGGGGAACATGTGTTTCCAAGTGGTGGGGGAGATGGTGTTCCAGGCAAAACGTAAAATCATTGCAACTGAAAACTCTGAATTCCCATCCATCATCATTTTCAGAAATTCTTCGCCGTAAGGAATTATGAAAGAATCTTCAAGCCTTTTAAGCTTGACACCAGAACGGTTCATAAGCTTGTTATCAGTCCACAGTTTCGGTTTTGTCTAGACCTGCAAGCATTATGGAGAGGAGCAAATTAACAAGATTAACAATTTAGCAATTTGTTGTGTGATTGATACTCATCATACCATGTTGCATTGTTGTAGGACCCGTAAAACCATAGTTTGGGTGTGTTCTCATACTTGTGTGCCCTTGCTATTTCAAAAGCTTTGGCCTCTGGCTGAGGGGCCTGGCCTTCCATCGCTTCTGATACTTAACTGTAGGAATAAAAATTATGAAACTAATACTCTTTTCTTCTGTCTGTTTATAAACCAAATGAGGAACAAGAAGCAGTTCAGAAGTTGATAAATTTTCATATTTCTTTTGGTATCTGTCGAAATTGTGTAGCAATTCTTTGAGATATCCTAAAGCAGAGGGTTGAGAGAAAAATAATATTATTGAACACACACACACACAGCTTCTTTTAGAAATTCTGGTTTTGAGTTGACAGAATGATTACATCAATGGTTTTCTCCAAACAAATAAATCAAGGATTTTATTTCATTCAAAGAATCTTGTAAGCGCATAATAATACGTCAAGAAGTAGTGTTGTTGACCAACGCACCCACCCTATCGGTTCCGCTCCTCATAGCGTTGGCCTCGACTTGCGCGGTTCCGCACGGGTGCGCGGCGCGTTCGAGACTCTCTCCTTACAAGGTGATGGGGAAGCGCGCCAGACGCAAGGCCGCAAGCTGCCCCCTCCTCGACGGTCTTTATGGCCATTGTCAAAAGAAGTAGTGTTGTTGGATTTGAAGAACTCAAGAAGATAAAGAAAATCCAGAGAAAGACAAAGCATGTAACAATGTGATAAATTAATGGTTCATTCATTGAAACTAAAATCTTGTGAAGATTGCCACAGAAACATAAACTTAAATCTTGAGAAGATTGCAACACTAAAGATATGTAATAAAGCAAGAACACTTCTGATCAAACCTTTGATCAACACTGCAGTTCCTCATTCTTGAAAAAAAAAAAAAAAAAAGAAGAGAAGAGATAAACAAATCAAGATCTAGAAATAATCATATATATATATATATATATATATATATATATATATATATATATATATATCTAAATCAAACCAACCTAATAATCAAATCTTTGCCGACAAAACAAAGCAAGAAAAAAAGTGAGAGAGAGAACAAGAAGGCATAGATCAAGAGAAACAGATTGAGAAGAAGCATGCTATTTGACACATAAAAAAAGGGATTTATTGAATGAAAACGAGAGTGCTATATATGAGAATCAAAGAAGGGATATATTGGCTTTGAGAAATACCTGATGTTCTTTTCTCTATGCTTGATGTCAGGGGCGAGAAATCAAAGAACCAAGTCTGTGGATAAGGAAAGTGTTTCATAGAGTGTTTTCTCTTCTGTTTATGTTTGTATTTATAAGCCACAACGATGGCATTTCGCGCCACACGCTCTTGAGGAGTTTACCGTTATAGAGTGTTTCTTTTTTTTTTGATAAAGTGGATAAACCACAGTTTATTTATAAATTAATTTAAAAGGAGTTCATTACATTGCTCATGCAACGAGAAATAAAATACATCTATAAGCACTCTCTCTTGCCTGAGATGTTGCCTCCTTTTGCCTCCTTGATCTACCCCATCATGCTTGCTTGTGTTGTGTCCTGGGTTGGTGGTGGGTCATCCTCAAGCGTATCGCCACCTTCATCAGCCTGTCCTAGCGTATCCAAGGTGAATTGAAGACTGCGCTTTACTAGGTTTCCAGCCGATTCCAACTTTAGCCGTTTTGCCGGAGGAGCTGAATCCAACCAAGAGATAAGGAGGAAAGTAATATCACGGATAATTCTTGAACAAGCGCGTTGTTTGTCTTGGAAGCATCGTCTATTCCTTTCCCCCCAAATACTCCAGGTGATTGCCATCACGGCTAGATCCCAGCCTCCTCGTAGGGTATTGTCCACCCCAGAGAAGGCAACCGTGGTTCCCCAGAGAGCATGTGTTTCGAATCCAGATGTTCGTAGACCAAACATCCTCCCGAAGTGGTTCCAAATTTGCACTACCAAGGGACATAAGATCAGCAGATGTGTTACGGATTCATCTTCTGTTTCACACAGGTAGCATCTTGTACGTTCTCCCCTCCATTTTCGTTTTTGTAAATTATCGAGTGTGAGGATCCGGTCTTCTTTTGCCAACCATGCGAATAATTTAACCTTAAGGGGGCATGGTTGTTTCCAGAACCGGTTCTTTAAGTCGCTCCGGATCCCACCATCCACTCTAAAATGATACAGGGATTTCACCGTGAATGTTTTGTTAGGTGTGAGTTTCCACTCCCTTGTATCAGTCACGAAGGGGGTTGGATTGAGATTCAAAATTGTCTGCTTAATCAGGTCAAAGCCTTCTTGTTCCTTGTTATTGAGTGGCCCCAGCTTTAGGAGTGGCATACCCCTTTGTAGATTGATTCGTGCTTCTTGAATGGTAAGATGTTGTTTGATTGATAGTTCATATAGCCCCGGGAAGATATTGCATAACGAGAGTCCCTCCCACCAATTGTCCATCCAGAGGTTGGTAGTTTTCGGGCCTCGGCCCCCGGTTTGACCCACATATTCGCCATTGTTGGTGGGGCTTCCCGGCAGATGCCTTTCCAAAACGGGGATGCTCTACTCATCGTCGGCTTGTGGGGGTCAATATACCCTCTTCTGGAGTAGGCTTCATGAAAAATCTTCTGGCAGATACCTGCACTTCCTGTGAGGATCCTCCACCACCATTTTCCCAACAAGGCCCCATTAAATGTTCGGAGGTTCAGGATTCCCCAACCTCCATTTTCTTTAGGCCTGCATAATCTGTCCCATTTAACAAGGTGGTAGCTTCTTGTTTCTTTGTCCACTCCCCTCCATAGGAACTCCTTCCTGATACCATCGATTTTTTGGATAACCCATTCCGGGAGACGGTAGGCCGACATCCAGTGAATTGGTATTGTGGAGATAACTGAGTTCAAGAGTATGAGTCGTCCCCCTAGTGACAATAACTTCCCCTTCCAAGTCCCCAACTTGCCCCTGATTTTCTCTATAAGGATATTCCAATCTTCTCTTCTCGGTCGGCCTCCAGACAATGGTACTCCCAGATATTTTACTGGCAGGTTGGCTCTTGCACAATTTAACACTTGTGTGAGGGCTTGGATATGTTGTTCTGGAGCCTTGATCGGAATAATGACACTTTTGGTGTAGTTAATCTTTAGCCCCGAAAATCCCTCAAAAAGGTAGAAAATGAGCTTCAAGATTCGGGCCTCCGATAATCCCCCTGTGCAGAAGACTAGGATGTCGTCAGCATATTGTAATGACGTGACAGTGGTCTCCCCATTAGTCCCAATTGGGATTCCCCGATAGATGTTGGACCGGACGGCCTCTGAAAGCATCGTGGGTAGTACATCCATGGCCAATACAAAGAGTAGCGGGGATAGGGGGTCGCCTTGTCTTAAGCCTCTCTTGCTCCTTATATACCCCGCCGGCACACCATTTATAAGGAACTGTGCTTTAGAGGTATAAAGTAGGGAACGTATCCATATTAACCATTTGGGTCCGAATCCCCTAGCTTGGAGAATTTCCAGGAGGTAATCCCAATCCACCGTGTCAAAGGCCTTCTCCAAGTCGATCTTGATAAGGGCCCCATTGTTGTCTCCTCCCTTCATCTTGTGGATTAATTCCTCGGCTGCTATTATGTTGTCATGTATCAGTCTGCCTTGGATGAATGCTGTTTGGGAGTCATCCACTAAGTCCCCCAAGACTCCTTTGAGTCTATTGGCTAGGACTTTAGAGATTATCTTGATGGAACAATTAATCAAGCTGATTGGTCTGTAATCCTTTATGGCCTCCGGGGTTTCATTTTTCGGGATTAGGAGGATGTGTGCCCAGTTTAGGCGTTCCAGATTAGCCGTTCCTTGGAAGAAGTCGTCAAAGAGTCTCAGTATGTCTTCCTTTATGATATTCCACCCTTGCTGATAGAAAGTCATAGGGAAGCCATCCGGCCCTGGAGCTTTGTCCGCTCCTAACTCTCTGACTGCCATTCTGATTTCCTCCTCCCGAAAGGGTTGCTCCAGGTGATCCAGGTTCACTCTCCTTTTGCGTTCGAACAGGCGATCCCAGGAGGTTTTGTACCTCATCTCCCGTTCGGTCCCAATCAGAGCAGTGAAATGTCTAGAAATGGCCTCGGTAATTCTTATTGGATCCGTGATGGTCAGACCCTCTACCTGGAGTTGAGTGATCCTGTTTGTGTTCCTTCTTTGACTGGCGATAGCATGAAAAAATTTTGTGTTATGATCCCCTTGTTGTAGCCAGTTGACCCGAGACCGTTGTCTCCAATAAGCTTCCTCCTCTGAGATGATCCGTTCATATTCTCCCCTGTGTACAATTTCCTGATTTAATTCTTCCACCGCGTAGGATCCCTAGTTTCTTTATGGGTGTCCAAGACTTTGATAGCCTCTAGAATTCCCCTCTTCATTTCCAACTTTTTGATTGAGGGTTTTCCTTTTTCCAGCAGATTAGGACTATCCTTGGTGAGTTTCAGCTTTTTGGCCACGATGTAGGCTCCATCCCTCGCTAGTGAGTGCCCTTGCCAATCCAAATTTTACCATTTTCCTGCAAAGCCCTTCTTCCTTAGCCCACTCCCTATCGAATCGGAATGGGGATGGATGAGGGGTGTGCAACCCGCATTCTAGGCATAGCGGGGCATGATCTGACCGAACTCTGGGCAGCGCAGTTTGCCATATGCGTGGGAACTCAAGGACCCATTCAGTGGAAAGGAGGAATCTGTCTAGTCTGGCGAAGGCTGGTGATTCACGCCCATTAGACCACGTGTACCTTCTCCCTAGGAGGGGGGGATCAACAAGGAGGAGATCTTGTATCAACCTCTCGAAGTCCTCCCTCTCCCTTATCCCGTGTGACGAAGAGTTGGCCTCTTCCAGTCTCCGGGTAGTGTTGAAATCCCCGCAAAGTAGCCATGGACCATCCCATCTTCCTCTGATTTCCCTGAGTTCATTCCAGCAGAGTACTTTCAGGGTCGGGTTGCATGGAGCATAGACCGTAGTGATCATTCTTGAGATTTCTGGATTTGCCTTGTCAGTCAGGATTACTGTAACTGCAAATTGGTCTCGAGTCATACTATGGAGGTTGTATTTGGAGCTGTTCCAACCAATACAACAACCACCTCTTGTGTTCGCCGCTGGGAGCTCTGCGCGTTTGTCGAACAGAGTTCCACCGATGGTTCGCCATATACTGTTGCTTATGTTAGCTAACTTAGTTTCCTGGAGGCAACATATATCTGCTTTGTGGAGGGAGAGGAGATCCCGAACCAGGTAACGTTTCTTTCTTTTACCCAGTCCTCGAACATTCCAGGAGATGACTTTCATTAAAAAAACAGGTATGAGCCCGGTTGTTTCAATTAGGGGTGTTTGGAAATCCTAGTTGATTTCCTGCCACTCCCTTTCTCGCTCCTTCTCCCTTTCCCGTATATGTTGAACATAAGAAGCCTTTTGTTCTTCGGATGTACCAAGGTCGATCCCAGCCTTCAGTGCATTGCCCAGGAGTTCCCTATCTTGCCAATCACAAAGTGTTAGGGTAGTAGGGGTAAGGGGAGGGTCATTACCTTTCATATGATGCTTCCTCCTGGAGGTGGATGGAGTGATGAATCCTTCTTTCTCAAGTCTTTTAGTCATTGGCTTCTGGATCCTTCCGCTTCGACGGATAGCTTCTTTGGAAAGTGCCAACGATACTTTATGCTTGGGTCGATGTTCCTTCCTTTCTTTGCTGACGGGGTCCTCCTGTGTGCCTTCCTCCATTGCCCCTTGCCCCACAGGTATGGTGCCTGCTAATATGCCTTCCCATGCTTGGAGCTTGTTGGGGGTGTGTGGTAGTCGTTCTTGGGAAAGCTGTGGTGTGTTGGATAGGCCTTGAGATGTTGGGCTTTTTTCCAAGTTGGGTGTTAGGCCCATATTGTTGTCCTCATGTCTTCCTATGTACTTGCGATCAGCTAGGATCTCGGGGCCCTCCGCACATGAATCATTGGAGGGTGTTATGGGGTTATTTTCTTCTAAGAAATCCTCACTAGTAATGTCCATTGGATCTTTGGCCTGCATACTCCCATCTCCACTCAGTTGGGCTTTTCCCATTTCTTGCATTTCCAGATCAATCTCTCTTTCCAATCTTTTATCTATAAAAACATCCACAATTTCACCATCTTCATTAATTCGTTTTCCTGGATTGGAGTAAGCCGTAAGTTGCTTTTTTGTGTTCCCATTCAATTCATCATTGACTTTGATTTTAATATTAACATCCTCATTGTCTTTAATGTTTGAAAAAACCCCTCCATTCTCATTGTTAACCAGCATTACATGTGCCTTCCCTGCTTGCCACTTGGCGATATTCTCATCCTCTTTTTCATTTGATGCTTGGATGTGCTTCAATAGTGACACGTTTCCTTGATTTTTCTTCTTAGCTTTAAAAATTGAGTGTTGGATCTCCTGTTTCCCTGTGAGATGCGACCGAGTCCCATGCAGCGCCAACGGTTTGAGACGCCACGTGTTCTTTGAGGTGTGTGTATTCGAAGCTGCTAAGGACACAAGTCGCACTTGTGAGTTGTGAGAGGAGCTTTGGAATCCCAGCCACCGATCCCCTCCCATCCTTGCCGTTCGTCCTCTTTGAATCCCCACCGTCCGATTTCTGAATAGTCCCATCATACGCCCCTCTTCTCTCGTCTGACGAACTCTGTACCCTGTGCGTCGCGGCGGAGCAGGTGACGTGAGCTTCCATGTTGCCGTGCGTTTGGAGCCCCTCGCCTGACCGGGTATGTGACTCAGGTTGGTCCGTGACACACGCTGCTTGGGGTGGAACCGGTGTAGCGTGGCTGATCTCCTCCCCAAGCGAAACGTGTTCTTCCACCTCCTCGAGATCCGTGTGTACGGATTCTGGTCGACCGCGCGAGGGCGGCGCCCCTGTCAGCCTGTCATTCACAAATCCACGGCGGTCCGTGACCGGCCGCGTACGATCCCGGTCCTGCTTAGTTGCAGGACCGGTCCGTTCCTTCTCCCCTCGCCGGTGAGGTTCGCTGATTCGGATCCCGACCGTCGGCCGTCCTCCACCTTCACCCAGCCCGCTTCCTCTCTCCTCCTTCATCCCGGTGGTGCCGGAGACCTTCGTCTGCTTACTTTTGCATTCTCTGGCTCGGTGACCCGTGCTCCAGCAGCGTCTACATGTGATCGCCCTCCTGCAACTGTCCGCTCGGTGCCCCGGCTTCAAGCATTGACCGCAGACCATTACCGGCCCCGATGGAGTGTGGATGATGGGGGGGGAACGCCTTCTTGGTTGCAGCGGCTGCAAGGGTGGTCTCATCGAGGGGGTGGCCGCTTACTTCTCTTGTATTGGACTTTCTTCCACTCCGCCTCTGCTTTGTGGTTACTGTTCTCCAGTGACGCTCGCCGACAGTCAGCGATGAAACCATCCCTCTCTTGGCCCATGATGACGTCAACATAAGTTCTCTCTTCATGCCGTTGGTTGATGGCGACCTTGGGAGTTTGAGTGCCAGCTCGACCCCGGTCCCGGTCGCCGGCTCCTTCTTCCGGGGAGGGTACCCGCTTCCACACCCGAGCCCTTTGTGGATTGGCCTCACGGCGTGAGAGCTCGGCCTTCGAACCCGCCTCTCCTCCGGCGACCCTGCATTCACACCCATCAAATTCCAAAACCTCCTTCAGCTCCTTTACAAACCGATCAACCACCGCCTTCACCCGTTCTTCCCGTCTTGATTCCATTTGACTATTCAATGATAGTCTCTTTGGCAATTCATATAGAGCTTGTTTTCAACTTTTAATATAATTTTCACTCATAATAGTAGATAAATTTTTTATGTATTTTTTTAGGGGGAGTTGATGTCACTCAATTAAGGGTATTTGGTAAGCCATTTAGATTATCTGATTGGCACATCAGTGTAAACAAATATTTATTTTAAATAAATAAAATAATATTTCATTGAACAAATGAAGTGTTATTATAAAAAAAGGTCTCTGGTTGACCCAGGAACTTAATTCATGAGTTAATCGTCTCAATTTTCACGAAAGGATTTTTGGCCTAGCGATATTGGTTTCTTGCGTCAAATGAGTGGTCTCAAGTTCAAGCCCTCACCCTCATTGGTAGGGCTGTCAAACGATCAAATTGTTCATGAGCAGCTCGAGCTCGGCTCGGAATTTCGAGCTTTCGAGCCAGCTTTCGAAGCTCTAGCGAAACTTAGCTTGAAATTTAATATTAATATATTAATATATAATATAATATATAGTATAAAAAATTAATTTATAAATAAATTTTAAATTTCGAGTTAAATCGAGAGTTTGAGATTTCAAAAATATAATTAAGCTCTTAATTTCAAACATCAAAGTTACTGGGCTTCTAGTTGAAGATGAACATGACAAGAGTTATAAGATATATTACCAATCGCCAACAATAACCGATCTTTGACAAGAATAGAGCCTAAATCCTACTTAGGGTTTCTTTGATCATGGAAACTGTGAGTTAGATGCAGTTTGTGTTATGCGTATGTTGTATCTTGTGTTGTAACTTCTGTTGCAACTTGTTGTCTGGCTGTGACTTGTGGAGTTTCAAGTGTTGCAATCTTGTTAGTTCCGCCGGGGGTGATTATGTGACTTTAAGGATTACAACCTCACAATGAATTGGACACACAAGCAATCTCACACCTTCTCTCTCAAGCAAAGGAACAATCAATACATCAAGAGGAGAGACACAAGCAAAGCAAACCACACACAAAGGAGGCACAAGAATTGGTAACCCAGTTCGGCCTTAAAGCCTACGTCTGGGGGGCCAAGCTCGGAGGAAAAAATCCACTAAAGGTGTAAGGAAGACAGGAGTACAAGAGTCTCACTCACTCTCTCACTCTATCATAAGCACCTCCACTCCTCGATTGACAATGACCACTATCACCCTTCTCCGGAGGGAAAACTCTAGTCAGCTCACTTCAATCCTCCAAGTTCTGGTCTTATATAGGCACCTCCCTGCCTTCACGTCATCACAGCACCCGCTATCACCTTCAGGATTTTCGAAATCTCTGCGACTGCCAGATTGGACTCCTTCCACATCTGGCTATTGCAACCTAGTTGCAACTCGACTGCAACACGGCTCGGCTGACGAGCTGACCAAGGCTACAGCATCCATTGCTCTTCGACCTCGACAATACACCTCCAACCCTCCTGGTTGAGTTCCGAGTCTACTACGTCAGATCCTCCTGATCCGACCAACGCAACTAGCCGATCCACCTCTCCGTCACGTACGCAACCCATTGTCACACCTCTCCATTGGCGCGTGCACTTCATCATCATCCAAAACTTGATCTCCTCAATCACAGTTTTGGTTGTCCAATCTTCCTGATTTGCTTCCCCGCTATCTTTCCAAACCTGGACTTGATTCACCACTGGTTTGGCCTTCAGTCATGCTTCCATATTTGTTCTTCAATCATCCAAATATGGTCTTCAATCATCACCCTGATTTTGGCTTCAATCAACACACCAATAGCTTGCCAAATCAACTCCAATCAATGCATGTCAACCTTCAATCACCTTAGCCAACTTGTATGAAGCATGCATGCAATCTTCAATCGATGGAGTCTTCAATCAAAGCTTCTCCTTCCATATGTGTTGCACCCATATCAAATCTCTAATGAAGCTTTTCCAATGAAGGCTTCAATTATTCTTCTCCATATGTAATCTTCAATCAATCACCCTTTGATGTAGTCTTCAAGCTTGGATTGATCCAACCTTTGATGATGCTCGCATGAAGTCTTCAAGTCAACTCTCGATCAAATGTGTTGAGCATGCAATCACTTGTATGAAATCTCCAATCACATAATAGCTCTTAATCAATGCAGCATACTTTCCAAGTCAATCCATATCTCCAATCAAGCTTCCAAGTATATTGAAATCCTTGCCTTGCCAAGTTGGGTTGCACCAAGCTTGCTCCTAGTAAATATCTTCTCCATGCATGCCACATATAGCCTTACTATGTAGTATCCTCCATGCTTTGACTTGTGCCTTTGTCAACCATGTCTTGACCTCATGTCTTTGACTTGTCAACTGTCTTGTTGTCTTGACTTGGTCAACTCCCTTGTCTTGTCAACCTTGCCACATCAACATGTGCCATGTCATCACCATGGTGGTGTCAAGTAATGCCAACATATGTGCATTTGCACTAACAGAAACAATCACAAAACCCCATCTAATGCAGACTAAGCGACCATTGACCGGGACGCCCAGTTCAAGTGTGGCGTTAAAACCAAACCAAACCAGAGATATAAAAATGGTGTTATTTGCAAACACACCCCTGTAAATAGACAAATTGCAAAATTCTCCCTTGAAGTTCACAATTACACACACATCCCCAGAAACCCCACAAATTAGCACAAGCATTATATTAAATCCATTTATGTGCAGTTTTGATAGAATGGAAGACACATTCAGTTTTAAAAACAATGTGCACTTGCTTTTATTGAATCAAATTTTCAAAATAAAACATAAAAAGAGAAACAAGCAATTTGGCATATGAAAAGAAATGGTAAACTTCTACTTTGATCATCTTTACACTTAATATAGTATACATCACATTGCATTTGGATGACTAGTGATTGATTGATTGATTGATTCTGTTCATATTTTTGCAACAATGAAGCACTGAAGAAAATACTATTGATGAATGTTCTGATCATGAAGGTGTAACAAAAACTAAAGCACTAAAGATGTTCTTCACAAATGTCTCAACTAAGGAAAACTAGAAACTGAAGCATTTGATGCAAAGACAGCCAGTTTCAGTACAGTTTAGCCTCTTTTCCCATCAATGCTGCATGAATCATCTCTGCTTTCTGTTTTGCAATCCGAGAACTCCTCTGCACTTAGATCGTTAAGAGCAGTGATGTGAAGAACATCTGCACCATATCTGCAGACAGCTTGGCATAGTTTCACCAGGTGTGCGAGAACAGCTACGAGTCTCCTGCATTTTAAATGTGCTTAAGCTATCAAAGCAGCAAGTTTCATACAACCTTGCATACTTCCAGGTCTGCAAGCATCTGTTCTCTTGTGGGAATTGCACAAAATCAGTCAGAATTACATGTAAACAATCAAGAGCAGTTTCTTGTTGAGGGCAAGCGGTGAGCAGCGCGGAGAGTAGATCAACAGCATCGCATTGCAATTTTTACCTACACTCATGAACAGAGGGAATGCATGTAGATTGAAGCATTCCAGGTGGTGCCCAAACAAGTAGTCCCTCAATTCTCTGTCCATTGGGCTCTTCTCATGCATGTAAAGAATACCAGTCAATCCATTTTTGAGGATTATATTACTCTTAAAATGTAAGCAGATCCCTACAAGTGATTCCTTGCTTGGTCTATACCATCTGTATGGAAATTCAAAACCATAACTTGCAGAGAATTTATCCTTGATTTCATTCCATGAGCGAATATAGCTTTTCGGCCACTTTGTGAAGAGTCTGAGAAGAGACATGGCTGTGTAAGTGGTAGCACATATAGCTTGGAAGGCAGGATCAGACAAGTAGAGGGGATATAGGCATTCCACTGAGGATGAAAATAATACAAGATATAAGATACATCATTGTCGGTGGCAGTTGGGTCTATTTTGGGAAACATGTGTGCCCCAGTGGTGGGGGATATGATGTTCCAGGCCAAAAGTAAAATCAATTCAGCTGAATACTCTGGATTCTCTGAATTCCCATTCATTATCATTCTCACAAATTCTTCGCTGTGGGCAAATAGGAGAGAAGATTCAAGCCTTCTAAGCTGAACACCAGAACGGTTCATAAGCTTGTTATCAGTCCACAAAGTTTCGGTTTCATTTAGACCTGCAAGCATTATGGCGATTAACAAATTAACAGGATTAAACGTTTAGCAATTCGTAGTGTGATTGATACTCATCATACTAACCATGTCGCATTGTTGTAGGACCAGTAAACCATAGTTTGGGAGTGTTCTCATACTTGTGTACCCTTTCTATTTCAAATGCGTTGGCCTCCAGGTGAGGGGCCTGACCTTCCATCGCTTCTGATTCTTAACTGCAACAACAACTAATGATGAAGCTGTTGTCTGTTTATAAACTAAAATGAGGAACAAGAAGCAGTTGAGAAGATGATAAATTTTCATGTTTCTTTTGGTATTTTGCCAAAATTGTGTAGCAATTCTTTGAGAAAGTAATATTATTGAATGAACAAACACACAGATTCTTTTCGAGTTTCTATTTTTGAGAATGATTAGATCAATGGTTTTCTCCAAACAAGTAATGGCTGAAGAGGAATGTAACAATAATAGTGTCAAGAAGTAGTGTTGTGGATTTGAAGAACTCAAGAAGATAAAGAAAATCCATAGAAAGCCAAAGCATGTAACAATGTCATAAAATGGTTCATTCATTCAAACAAAAATCTTGTGAAGATTGCCACAGAAACAGAAACTTAAATCTTGTGAAGATTGCGACACTAAAGATATGTAATAAATCAAGAACCCTTCTGATTAATCCTTTGATCATATATCTAATAAAAATAAAAGAAGAGAAGAGATCATAAACAAATCAAGATAAAAAAAATAATCATATATATCTAAATCAAACCACCCTAATAATCGAATGCTGAAGCAAAACAAAGCAAGAAAAAATTGAGAGAGAGAACAAGAGGGCATAGATCAAGAGAAACAGAGAAGAAGCATGCTATTTGACACATAAAAGAAGGGATCTATTGAATGAAAACGATAGTGCTATAAGAATCAAAGAAGGGATTGGCTTTGAGAAATACCTGTTCTTCTCTCTACGCTTGCGAAGCTGGGGAGAAATCAATCAAAAAACCAAGAAAACAAAGTCTGTAGGCGATAAGGAATGTCGTAGAGCGAGCAGAGTGTTTCTCTTCTGTTTGTGTTTGTATATATAGAGAAGTTGACCGTTAGGGGAAAACTACGCGTGGAGCCCTTCTTTTTTTAAATATTTGCTTATATTTAAAAATATTTGTTACGCCATGTAGACTATCTGATTGCCACATCAGTGTAAAAAATATTTGCTTATATTTCTTTTATTAAATAAATAAAATAATATTTCATTGAACAAATGAAGTGTTATTAGAAATGTAGATGAGCTAATTGCCCCAATTTTCAATTTATAATTGGAGCTTTGTTTGATTAATTTCTTAATTCTATTTTAATTGAGAGAAAACAAGTTGAAAGGCGAGGTCTTCGCCGGAGATGAACAGAGATGAAGGGTAAGCAGACCTTCAATGGCGGCTCCTTCAATATATTTCAATCTCAAAGAATAAAACCCTAAGAATACATATGTTTATATACACCTACCTAATCGGATCCAGGTAAACCTAAACCCGACCCGTTAAGGTTTACAACACTCCCCCTCAAGTTGGTGCATATATATCACACATGCCCAACTTGGATACAAATTTTGAGAACACATGTCCCGCCACTGCCTTAGTGAGTATGTCAGCTAACTGGTCCTCTATCCTGATTGGTGGCACTGCAATGATTTTCCCATCGATCTTTTCTTTGATGAAGAATCGTTCAACTTCAACGTGTTTTGTTCGGTCATGTTGAACAGGATTATGTGCAATGTTGAGAGCAGCTTGATTGTCACATAACACCTTTATCGATTCGGTGTTCTCGAAGCCTAGATCCTTCAACAGGCTCTTGATCCACAACACTTCACATATCCCTAGCGACATACCACGATACTCGGCCTCTGCACTAGAGCGAGCAACCACATTTTGCTTCTTGCTCCTCCATGTGACTAAATTACCTCCCACGAAAGTAAAGTAACCTGATGTAGAACGCCGATCATCAATCGCTCCTGCCCAATCTGCATCCGTATATCCCTCGACTCTGAGATGATTATTCTTCTTGAATAGTATCCCTTTTCCGGGACTCCCTTTGAGATATCGTAGTATCCTCATCAATGCATTCATGTGTTGTTCTCCAGGATTATGCATGAACTGGCTAACCACTCCCAAGGCATGTGCTAGGTTAGGTCTAGTATGCGCCAAGTACATCAGCCTGCCAACCAACCTCTGATATCGCCCTTTGTTCACTGGTACCTGGTTTGGATCCACTCCAAGCTTCAGGCCTTCCTCCAATGGCGTATCAACCGGTTAACAACCCGACATGCCCGTCTCCTATAACAAATCTGTATATTTTCTTTGAGACAAGAAAATTTCAGATTTACGTCTAGAGACTTCAATTCCCAAAAAGTACTTCAGAGAGCCTAAATTCTTCATTTCAAACTCTGTCGATAAGTATTTTTGAAGTGCCAAATGTTCTTTTGCATCATTCCCCGTAATCACTGTAAGATCCAAGATTTTAAGTGAAATAAAGGATTTAAAAAAAAAGGTTTCTATTTGCCTTTAATTTATTTTGTTATTTAAAAGAGCTGCTGATCATATTTGGAATTAATTTGAATTGATATGATGAAGGGGATTTAATTAGCTAATTTCCTTAATTAAGTTGATTTGGAGTCATTAAAACCCTTTTGGTAATTTCTTAAATATTGAGGACCTACTTGTGATTTCATGGAAATTGAGGAGGAATAATGTAATAGGTGTGATATTGTTAAATACATATAATAATAAGAATGAATCATGATTAAGTCAACACGTGCATCAATGGAAACTGATGTTGATTGATGATATTTTATAGTATATACAAATATATACAATTATTTAATAAGGAGATGTTTTAAATTCTTTTCATCCATGTACCCATGCACGTGAAAGTAGGCATAAGGATATATTATTGGTAAATTTAAATATATGGGGATATGGTGATATATATATATATATATATATATATATATATAGAGAGAGAGAGAGAGAGAGAGAGATATCTAACCGATTCTTTCCGAAGAACGCGTTCGTGGCCAGCTGCAAAAGAGGTTTAAACCGAATAGATAAACCTCATCTAAGATTGAAACATTTATCGGCAAGCCTCTATATATAGATGGGTAGTCCCAAACCCTAGCCAATCCATTGTAGCCGCCGTCGTTTCTAGAGAGAAGAAGGGAGGACGGGAAGGCGACTGACGGCCACCACCGACGAGATCGATCCACGATCGTCTACGCGTGTGAAGAAGGAGAGGCCGGTGCACATCTGAAGGCGTACAGGCCTGGTGGAGCCTTGACCAGGGAGGAGCGCCACCACTGCCCGGTGAGTTCTTGACGCCCTGTCCATGAGACTTTATTCTATGCATATATAGTTCATTAGAGGTCCTTTGAGCCCATGCTATCGGCTTGATTGGGGCCTGATAACCAAGGGTGGGTGTAGGTTGAGTCCAAGATCTGGTTTGATGTTGGTTGTGAAGAAGGATTAATGGACTTTATAGAGGCTGTAGATCAGTGAGGTCTTATAAGTAAGAGTGAAGTTCGTGATTATCTTGAGATGCCACATAGAGTTCTTGATAATTCATGAGAAGGTTCTTGAAAGTCTTTGATGGATAGGTTCTTGATGGTTAGTGATGTTCTTGATAGCCTCTTTAATTAATCTTGGGGGATGGGTGGTTGCTGTCATGTTGGGACTGTGATTTAGATGGATAGAGTCTGAGAAGGGGTGATGCTTCTGTGATGAGGAAGCTTGTGTGAGTCCCTTGAGACTCTATTTACCATGTTCTGTGTGTAGAGCTAGATGATTTGGTAGTGAAATGATGTAGTTAAACCTTTGAGGTTTCATTAGTGGATAGTATGAGATGAACAAAGTTTTACAGTGTCTGTTCAAGGATCAGTTTAAGGAATTTGATGGCTCTGTGCTTGATGGTGAGATAGAGGATGATTCCGGGTGTACATGTGTGAATCTTGAAGGTCTTTTTGGTTGAAGTACTATAGAGTTCTTGGCTTCTGGCAGGGGGTTTGTAAAGTTGGGTTGATACTATGGTCTTGGGTCCATAATGATGGTGATGGTGATCAAGTTTTAATAGATGGAAGTTTGCCCAGGTCTGGCTTCTGGTAAACTTGAGGATTCTAGGATAGTATCAGTGTTGAAGCCTCTGTACAGGTGCAGGATGGCTGTTGGGTTTACTTTGGAAACTCCGTCATTTTATGCAAGAGTAGAGGGGATACCTTGAATAGTCTTGTTGTTTAGACTTTGATAATTAATCCCTGTAAGTATGTTGAGTTTTTATGTTATAAAGCTTGCTGTAGAGGAGATGGTGATTTTATGATTCAATGTAAAAGCATATAGGTTAATTGGTTGAGTTTTGGGCCATCTTGGTGGGCCGGAGGTAAAGGGTGGATCCTATGTCATTTATAGTTTAATTAAGAGTATTACTCTATTTTATTGGACGGTAAAGTTAACTAGAAAGAGAGTTAGACTTATTTAATGGGCCGAACCTAATTAAATGTCTTGAATAGTAGGTGATATTAATTATTCGCGTAACACTCGAACGCATGTTAAGTTGGAACTCGTGATTACCAGATGTTGATGGGGAGCGTTGATCTTCGTCGGGACAGATACGGTGCAGCGATTGGATTGCGTTTAGAGGTAAGTGTCTTTGCCTAGCTCCCACCCAGTGATGGGTTTCTTTGACCTTGCTGTTACCTGGATTGGTGTTTCTTTGTTGGTTTTGTGCTTGTGTGTGTTGTTATGATGCCTTGGTCCTCTGTTGTTGATTCCATATCTGTTGGATGGTTTGTTGCTTCCATATCTGTGGATTGGTTGCATGTATAAGTTTTGATGTTGGATGCTTTCGAAAGCATGCTACCGCGGTGGGACATTCTTGTGAGACTCATTGGTGCTGCGTGTTTAGGTTGGGTTGGTATGCGTCCGGATTGGGTAGGGGTACCCATGGAGCATAGCCACCTGTCGTCCGGCACTTGACCACTGAGGCGCACGGCACTTGTACTGACCATGGAGGTATGATTGGATGTGTATAGGGGGCCCCGTTTCATTGGCTTGTTGTGTTGACTAATTGTCTTAATTTGTCTATCTTGACTTTTTTGAACTGTGCTTATCGTGATTTCTCTGCAGGGTACTTACTGAGCTTTCCTTTCGAAAGCTCACTTCACTTTCTTTTTTCTCTTCCAGGTTAAGAGGAACAGGTGACTCAGGGTTTGGAGCTACGCATGGGACTGGGATAGGTTGGAGAGGTCCGAGGACCTCAGGTTGTGTGTGAGAGTATCACTTGTAGGACCCTTATAGGGCCTAACTCTGTATAAGATATTATAGGGTATTTTGAACCCTGATTTTGAATTCTGCATTTGTGATAACTCTGATTATGTATATGATTTAAATGAGATATTTTATTGATGTATTGTTATCTGCTATTACATATTTAGGCCTTGTATTCGAGTGGGACTCGTCTCCACTTGGGTACGGCCGGTCTGTTGACGTGCCCGAGGTCCCGGGATCCGGGTCGGGGCGTTACAGATATCATCCACATATATATATGATGAGAGCTGTGATTTTGCTTTCTTTTCGTTTTATAAACAAAGTATGGTATGAATTACTCTGCTCATATCCAAACTTTCTCATAGCATTTGTGAATCTACTAAACCAGGCTCTCAGAGATTGTTTGACTCCATACAAGGACTTATGTAGTCTACAAACCTTCTTGCTCTGAGAGGTTGAGACATTGTATCCTGGTGGCCAGTCCATATACACTTCCTCAATCAAGTCTCAATGCAAGAAGGCATTCTTCACATCTAGTTGATGTAGGGGCTGATCCGGTTGGTACTAAAGACTGGCAATTACGTATGGTATTGATCTTAGCTACGTGCACAAAGCGTCTCCAGTAGTCGATCCTATATGTTTGTGAATATCCCTTCGCCACCAATCTTGCTTTATCACTTCACAGAATAAACCCATCTGCACCCCACAGACTTCTTACCAGCTGGCAAGTCAACTATCTTCTAGGTGGCATTCTTCTTTAGTGAGCTCAACTCCTCATTCATTGCTTCTTGCCATTTGGGGTCATTGAAAGCTTCACATAAGCGGTAGGAATAGATCTGATTGGATAATTGGCAAATGACTTGTTAGATTCCGACAGGTGGTCAGTAGATACATAGTTACTCATAGGATATTTCACATTATTTTTGGGATCAGGCTCATATGTGGGTTTAGGCATACCTCGATTATGACGTGGAGGGAGACGTTGTGGTAGTGGGATATCCAGGCCTGAAGACGATTGGTTATTATTGGCACAGCTTGTTGGCAACTCCGAGGATTCTTCAATTTGCAGGTCTGTATCCACCGACGGCTCATGTGTCATTGGCTCCTCTGGTTCGAGTTCATTCTGTGTGGCCTCACTATTTATCTCCAATGTCTCATTTGATATATCAACAAGATCTACAGTGATTGTGTCGGGAACTTCACTGTAGTCCAGAGCCTGAACTTCTTGCCTCCTCTCCCCCTAAAGTGAAGGCTCGGGTGGTGAATAATACATATTACATTCATGGAAGGTTACATCCATAGTAACAATCATCTTCCCAGAGGGCGGGTGATAACAACTGTACCCTTTCTGGTGTAAGGCATACCCAACAAACATGCACTTTAGAGCACGAGGTTCTAACTTGCTCCGTTGGTGGGGATGAAGATGAACAAAGGCAACGCATCCAAAGACACGAGGAGGCAAATTGGGACTAGGTGGTGCAACAGTAAGAGTGGAGAGGGCATCATGCGGTATCTGAAAATTCACCGTACGGGATGGTACACGATTGATTAAGTAAGCTACAGAGACAAGAGCCTCACCCCAATAGTATAATGGGGCATGCGCTTCAAATAAGGAGGCATGAACCACATTGAGTAGGTGACGATTCTTCCGCTCGGCAACACCATTTTGTTGGGGGGGTATAGGTGCAAGTTGTCTGATGAGTAATCCCATGGTGGTCGAGAAACAGATGGAGATCAGAATTCACATATTCACACCCATTATCACTAAGGAGGACTTGGATCTGCGCTTTATATTAAACAACAACCATTTTGTGAAATTGTTGGAAAGCAGAACTTACTTCCTTTTTTGATTTCAGAAGAGACACCCATGTCATACTAGTACAATCATCAATAAAGGTCACAAACCAATGTGCACCACCTAGTGTAGCAATTTTAGATGAACCCCACACATCTGAATGCACCACCATAAAAGGAACATAACTTTTACTTAAACTGGGAGAAAAAGTACTACGATGACTGTGTGCCAGTTCACAAATATCACACTTAAATTGAGAAACATTACTCTTTGAAACAAACTAGGAAAGAGTTTTTGCAAATATCCAAATGAGGCATGTCCTAGTCGACGATGCCATAACCAAATAGTTGAAACTGAACCAGGCTTGGTCTTCTCCCCACGCGGACTTCCAACTGAAAGGGCTTGCATCAACCGCTGATTACTGTCGGATTGCAAGTCAAAGTAGTAGAGCTCATCCCGCTTAGTGCCATAACCAATCGTCTTCAGAGTCTGAATATTCTTAAACACACAAGAAGAAGGCCAAAAAATGACAACACAATTGAGAGCAGCAGTTATTTTGGAAATAGCTAACAGGTTATAGGCAGGGGAAGGAACTACAAGGACAATATCAAGGTTGAGGTTGTTAGTAAGAGAAATGGTGCCTTCCCCAATAACGGGAATAGAGCTGCCATCTGTAGTAGTCACAAGAGAGGAAGGATTTAGGGATTTAACCAGGTTAGAATCAAACGTCATATGGGTTGTAGCGCCCGAATCAATTAACCAAGTATTATTCATAACAGAAGCAGAAATCTTTAAAGCCTTACCCTTTTTACCTGCAGTGGAAACTAGGACGGTTGCTGGCTCATCTCCAAGTTCTGGATCATCACGGCGCCACCACGAGCTTCGGTTTTTATTTATTACATGCCGAAGCTACGACCCTTGTCGGTAGCCAAGTAACGTAACCAATCAGTTCAAAACACCTTTGTTTGGGATGTCCAGTTTTGCCACAATGCTCACACTTGCCCAGATAGGGGGAGGAACGATCACCTCCAGACGAACCAGGGTGAGTAGATGAGCGATCGCGACCACAGCAGAGTGCGGTTCGCGGGCTGCCATTGCTTCAGTCTTCTCACCCTCAGTTTTCATGGCCTCTTTCCTATCGGACTCCAGATGAACATATGCATAAGCAGCCTATAGACCAAGTGGAGGATCCTTCCCAAGGATTTCATCGCGAACTTGTTCATACTCATCATCTAGACCCCCCAAAAATAAATAGACTCTTTGTCGTTCCTTGGATTCCAAGTAGATCTTGAGGTCTTTGTCACAAACCATGGTAATCTTGTTGTAGTGATCTAATTCTTGGAAAATTTCAATCAGCTCTGCAAAACAGATAGAAACTGGCCTGCCATTCTGTCTAAGGCGATAGGCCTTCTGATTCAGGGTATACACCCTCACTTCATCATTCCCATCAAAGAAGGCTGTCTTCAAAGCATCCCAAATCTCCTTTGCTGTCGGGCGACGAAGATAGCGCTTCATAATATCAGGCATCATTGATGAGAGAAGCCAGCTCTTGACCTTCTGATCCTCAGAATACCAGTCTTCATAGCTGGGATCATCTTCAGGTGGGGATTTAACCGTACCCCGAAGATATCCCATCTTCTTCCGCCCGGCGATGTGCATCCCCATGAGCAGAGCCCACAAATCATAGTTTCTTTTAGGGTTAATTTTTTTTTACCCACCTGAACTATACTGCTTTTTCACTTTGGCACTCCAACTTTTTTAAGAACCTGAGAGACCCTGAACTTTTTTTAAGTTGCAAAAAGGCACCTCTGTCAATAAGAGGGTGACGACTGTGAGATTAACATCCTAATTTTGTTATTAACTTTAACTAATTGGGAGTTTTTTTATTAACTTTAAATTAACAGTTAAAATAGATTAAGACTCCAATTAAGTTTGACAACCCTTTTCCCGCGATAAACCCCTCTGCGAGCTTCTAGGTTTTGGGACTCTTGAAGATTCTGAGCATCATTGCAGCTCTAACTCAACTCCCGTGACCGCAATGGAGAAGGCAGGGTTCCCAGGCTCAATTTTCCCCTTGGGGCGGTGAAACCTCAATCAAGGGAGCGACGTCTTCCCGGTGGCAGAGGAGAGGTCTAGTTGTGGGCAACCGGTGAGGGACGACGTCAAAGGCAAGGGTCCTCCGAAGCCGGTGAGTGGTGGCCGGGGTTTTGGTGTTTAGATTTTAAATTATTTAGTTCATATTTTAGGGTCGATTGTTCTAATTCTCAAATTTTTACCTTAAAGATTTTAGTATGGAATTGGGGTAGTGAGCTAATTTCAGTTGTTTTGGAAGGTCATTATTCATGCATAATATACATCTGATTTGTAGCAAAAATGGGACAAACATTCTCTTATACATTTGATTAAGTTGGATCAATTTCCTTATTTTCCGACCTTGTCATGTGGTTCATATGGTAATGCCCCTTTTCTTTTACTTTTTTCTTTTTTTTAGAAGGAAATCTTAAATGCTACAGCTTAAGTTTTTGTAATACATTGAAGTCTGATATGGATATTGTTGTTGGCTAATTTTGTTGGCTAAAGATATATAATACATAAATCAGGATTACAAATTCTATATCGATGTCTAAAGATATAATATTCTATATTATGAATTAATACTGAGAATCATCCTATACTGCAATTTAATGAATTAATTAATTGGCATGCATATATTGGAATGTAAATCAGGAATGCACTTTTCTTGCTTAATTGGATGTATGTCTTGACACAGTTCTTTATTGTAAATTTTTAATATTTTAGATGACATGTGATTTTAATGCTAACATGTCATTTGGTTTAATTATATTAGGTTGAGGGCCTTGAGGCTATGGCAGACAGTGAACTGCCAATGAAGGAAATAGAAGATGGAAGAGAAGATACTTTTAGTAACCACAGTGACAATGTAAGCTCCATTTGAAACACAAATTTTTTTTTAGCCTATAATATAGTTTCTATTAATCATGAATTCCAAAAAAAAAAAATTATAGGCTTCATGACAATATAGACTGTTATTGGTTTTAGCTCATACCTTTTGTGGTCTTCCATAAGTCATCTTCAATTTATTCCAAAATTGGTTTTAGTTCATACCTTTTGTGGTCTTTTAACAACCCTACTGGATAAGCAGATTGTAAAGTGCTTTGCACACCTTGAATATTTTGCTCTTCTTCTAATACCTAATCAAACTTTCTTGCTTTGGACTAAACACTATCTATTTCTTCATGAGATAATTTGGCTTGTCTTGTGAAAAGTATGAGAAAATGTGGCAGTTCTATATTTTAATATATGATAAGGATAATAGCGAATCAGAAATTTTTTTTTTTGACTATTTAAAACTGGATTTTAGTCTGTTGGACAAATCAGAGTCATATGTTGCTCCCTTGAGCTGCATTGCTACAAATGCTGATTACAAATTTGATCTCTGCAATACACTGATGAGAACTTCAGGATTTCTCCTTTTGCTATTTTGTTAACATCTGCTTTATGGCAGAATATGTTTAAGTTTGTAATAGAGGGTGGTCCTTTCTTTTTATTTTCTTTGTTGAAGCATTGCTTAGATGTGTTCTTACATCTGAGATATCAGAATAGAGTAAAATGGGCATTCCAAATTATTAATTTCTTAGGTTTCTATCCATTAGTTTCTTAATTGATTGTAAATGGGCATTCCACTTTCATTCTAAATGTTTTCTTAATTGATGTTTTAAATGTTGACCTGTGATTTGGTTTAATTTGATTAGGTTGAGCCTACGGTAGATACTGAAATGCCAATAGAGAGAGGAGAAGATACTCATATCAGCCATAGGATGGATGTTGGGGGGAAAGATGTTAATGTTGAAGGGAATGAAGAAGATGAAGAACATCAAGAGGATCCAGATTTCAGAGAATCTGATGAAGAACTTGAGGATAGGGAGGAACACCAAATGGAAGACTTATTTTGGAGTGCACCAAACAGGGATGCATATGAATCAGAACTTAGGGCATGGCTTGGTAGAGAAATTGCTGGAAGAGGCCAAGATTTGAGTGATCAAGAGTCAGATTATGGCAATGCTGAACTATTACAAAGCTTGTCTGAATCCAGTGACAGTGTTGGTGTCCAAAGGAAGAAGAAAATTAGGTTCCCACAGTTTAATGAGGAAACAGACATATATGGTGAAATTATGCTAGAAAAAGGAATGGAGTTTACAAATCACAAAATCTTCAAGCAGGTTTTGCGAGAGTATGCAATACAAAAAGGGTTTGATTATGACTTTCAACATAATGAGAGGAACATTGTTGCAGCTACTTGCAAGAAGAAATGTGGTTGGTACATTAGGGCATCCCTATCAGCTGACAAGAGGTCAATTCAGATAAAGACATTCAAGAGTGAGCACACATGTGGGAGACAAGGCCCAAGTTCAAAGATTGACTATAAATGGCTTGCAAAAAAATACATAGAGGAGATAAGGGACATGCCAAAGTTGGATAAGGGACAATGCAAGGCAGGAATTCTGAGAAAAACTATTTTCCATGAATATTTCAGTCAAGAAGAACTATGTTTTGTAGCAGTATGCTAAAGTACTCTTTGTTATAATAGAGGTGGAATTTTTTGAGTTTCTTATAAATATTGTTGCTTTAAACAACGACAGATTTTTTAATGTTGAGTTGTTGCTTCTTTAAATTAACAGGTTGTGTTTGAATTTCATGCAAAACAGAAGTTAATGGACTGCAGTCCCATTGTTGTTTCTTTAAATTAACAGGTTCATATGTACAGGTTCATCTGGCAGCTTTTTTTAATGCTGAATTGTTGCCTCTAAAATTTTTTATTTTTTATTTTTTATTTTTTATTTTATACTTCCAGCTTTCTTATGCTTTTGAAAATGTTGTGTTGACTATGATTCAAAAACTATTTTAGCTTCTTGATATTCCATAGCTCATCATACTGTTGGCAGGTAGATGCCACTAAACATGGTGGAATAGCAAGATTTATAAATCATTCATGTGAGGTAATGTGATTAATTTGGATTCTTTTGTTTACTGAGTCACAATGTTGTTGCTCCCATTGATAGGTTTCCTTGTATTTTCAACCAAATTGTTATCCAAAGGTAATAACTGTTGAAGATCAAAAGAAGATATTTATATATGTGAAGAGATCTATATCTGTTGGCAAAAAAATTACATACAACTACAAATTTCCTCTAGAAGAAAAAAAGATTCCCTGCAATTGTGTTTCCTAAAGGTGTGTACTATGGAAGAACAATTTGCTAGAAATGATATAGAAAATTTATTCTCTGAATGAACTGTTTTATTGGTTGTATGCTTGATTTCTTCATTGCCAGCTTTTTTTTCTAGTGTTTTACCAATTCTAAATATTTTGTTTGAACACAAATGTGTTTATCCTTTCACACTATTTTTTATCCATACTTTTGGTCATATCTTTTCTCTTATCAAATGGAGCTATTTGATGCACCTCAGAGGATGTAGAGAACTGGAGGGAAGGAGCAGGAAAGGAGAAGGGGAACAGAGGAGGAGAAGAAGACAGAGAATGAGAGGAATTGATTCTTCATAATCATTCATTTGTAATGTGGCTTATATAAGGGCTAGTTACAGACTTAATTTGAGCATTGTAACTTCTCTTAGACATTGTCTCGAGCACCTGGCATGCCAGGACACACCCCCTACGCAATACCATACTCCCTAACAGATTTGATTCCACCCAGTTACATGCTTTCATTCACTAATTAAACTAAATAACCAGATTAATACTACCTTATTCAACTAACATAATACGCCATTAAGGCATAACATAATCGGCAAACTTCTCTCCCGTGACCCCTTTGTTTTGTCTCGAAAGCGCTACTTTAATCGCAATCGCTGTGCTTTCGCGTGCATCTCTATACACGCCTAACTCTTATGAATTGGCTGGACAACCATGATGCTTCTTATGAATTGGCCGGACATTCCCCGAAAAGCCACGTCAAAGGGAGGAATGTGCACTCCCACTCCCATTTTCTCCGGTCGACCCGCTGAAGAAAGGGATCAGAAGAATGAACACATGTATCCAAAAATATGTTCAGGTTCCATGAAAGCTGAGCAACGGCAAGGTGGTGGATGACAATGGCACCAACAGACTCGCCGGAGAGATGCAGAGGAGTTATCATATTTCACTTAACGGTTGATGAAATAGACATTATATATATATAATAGGGTTATCATATAAATTAGTTTAAATTTAACGATTAATTTAAAATTAATAAAAAAACTCCCAATTAGTTAAAGTTAATAACAAAATTAGGATGTTAACCTCACAGCCGTCACCCTCTTATTGACAGAGGTGCCTTTTTGCAACTTAAAAAAAGTTGAGGGTCTCTCAGATTCTTAAAAAAGTTGGAGTGCCAAAGTGAAAAAGCAGTATAGTTCAGGTGGGTAAAAAAAAATTAACCCTTTCTTTTATCCAACACTAGCCCAATGTTGAAGTTAGAACTCTCTGGTTGAATAACTTGAGGGGAGTCACTAGTGTTTGTTTTCCTTGCATCCTCCATATGGTTGAATAACTTGAGGGGATTGATTGTTCTAGGGTTTAAGAGCCAACATTGGGTCGAGGGGATTTCTCTACAATGGAGACAGAGGGGGTTCCCCTTCTCTTCCTTTGTCTCACTGCGGATCGGACCCTAAAATCGCTTACGGCGCGAGAGAGAGAGAGTGCGAGAGTTAGAGTGAAATTTTTGACAAATAATGGCAGCGCGGGGTGTTACAAAATTTTGCAGGAAAATTGGCGAGGGCTACTTTCCCTCGCTATCCCTCGCAAAGTCATCATAAATTGTTTTCTATATCAATATCTTATCTTTTTATTTTTTATATATAATATATTTGTAATATTTTATTTTTCAAATATTTTGTTATAATTTAAATATAAATAAGAATTATTTTATAGATATTTTTAAAAATAAATTACAAAATATTATTATTATTAATAATAATAGTATTAGTATTAGTATTAGTATTATTAATAATAGTAATGAATAGTTTTAAATAGCGGAACATTCCATTGGTGATAACATGCAATCCGTTGGTGGTCAAATAATAATTTCCGTTGGTGAAAACATAAAAAATCCGTCGGTAATAATAATCAATTCCGTTGGTGATAATGCAAAAATCCGTCGGTGATAAATTCTAATTTCGTCCCTAATATATAACAACTTATTTTAAAACATATAAATAAAATTAATTCTTTTCACTAATCGAATTTACTCGGAGAACTATCACCAACGGAATGTTAGTTGGTGATATATATTATATTCCGTCACTAATATGTCCCGAGGTGTTAAAAAGCATTACGTTGGAATTAAATTCACACAAATTCCGTCAGTGATATTGATTTTACCAACGGAAAAAATTCCGTTGGAAAAATTCCGTCAGTGATGCTTATGTTTTCTTGTCATGCATGACAAACAGTTAAGAGAGGGAAACACCACAACAAATCAGCCCCAAGCAATCAAGGAAGAGAAATCAAGCTTGCCTTTCTTTACACCAGATCAGCCCCAAGCAACAAGCAACACAAACAAACACAACAAGAATAAACACAACCCAAAAAACAGGAGGTTTAATCAATTGACCCAAGGGGGTTCACAATCAATCAAACCAACAGTCAGAGGTTGCAATTAGTTTGCAATCAACGACACCGTCAGAAGTTGCAATTAGTTTGCAATCCCACTCAAACTCTGATGAACCAACTGTGGTCTTAGCTTTAAGATTCTTTTGTGCGACCGGAAGTTTTTGTGCATACAAAATAATGTCTGAATATAAGAAATAAAAAAGCACACAACAATCCTTTTGTATACTCTCAAATTTAATCTCTGGAGCAGAGAATTATTATTTTGCCTGCAGTTGAAAAGCTTATAACATAAAAATTACAACACCACCAAAATAGTTGGGCATTGAGCTAACAGAGCTGCACCTGGTTTAATTGCTTCATAAATAAGTAGGTACAGTTTATAAAAGAAACACATTCTGAGTGTCAACAATTTTACCAGTGAGGAGTTAAGACAAAGACATCCAATCATACAGGGATGGATGTCAACCACACAAATCGAATTTCATCAACAAAAAGCTGGAAGCTGAGTTCATCTTGTGCATGAAAAACTTTTCTTCCATTTACTATGTCCGCGGGAAGCAGCAACATGCTTGGTAGATTAGACAGGCTGGGGAAGTATGTTTTAAGTTTTGGTACTCTTCGCCATCTCATCAACATCCAACTCAATAGCAGGCAGGCATATTGAGCTAGAATTGTTAAAAACAATGAGCTTCTTTAAAAATATGATTACTAATACAACCTAGTTATGCAGCTACCTTTGGCTTCAAAGCTTCGTTGTCTGAGATCACCCAACACTGATCCTTCTCTAAAACAAAAGGTTCTTCTTTCTCATCTTTGGATGCCATCTCATACCCTTCAATTGCAGCCAATCTTCTGACAAGATAATCATCTGGCTTCTCAGGGTCTTTCAACATGACCACATCTCCAACAAAAACTTGCCTACAGTAAAAGTGAGAGAGAATCCTATAAGGCATAAAACCAAAACTGGTGAAACTTTAAAAGGAATCATTAGCTTGATTTAAATTGGATCTTTCATTTACCATTAACAGCTATGTGCACGTTGAACTTGAGTTAGCAATCGGAATTACTTCACATGTCAGAGAATACTTGTCATTGGCAGAGTCAAAAGCTAACCAAGAGTATTAGAATGGATGAATGATGCTGAATAATGTTTGTATAGAATCAAGAAAACTTGATATGCCTTATGATTTTGAAAACTAGCTATAAATAATATAAAGATGCATGTCTATATGTTTTATACTTAAGTCATTGGTTCTACTTTTTCATGCACACTTAATGGTAGTATACTTTCATGGCAAGAAAGAAATGGACACATGAGGATTCATCCCCCAGGTATATATATATAGAGAGAGAGAAAGAGAGAGAGAGAGAGATGCAGCTTGAAAAGTATTAAACCCAATTATCATACCATTCTAGGATTTTATTTTCTAATTTTACGGAGCAGAAGTTCCAAGGTTCTTTCCAAGGTTACTAAAAGGAAAAACATACAGTTTGTCCATCGTCAATAGAAATAAGAGACAAGTTAATTAAGATGACAGAAAAGCTACCTAATGCTAGTATTCCTAAACAGGCAGTGCAACTATAATTTACAATCCTGTGATCTTTACCTATTTGTTTATTTTATCATCAAAATAATAAAAAGAACAAGGTACAAAAAGTAAACCCAATAAAAAGAATGTAAGTGAGTGCAATTTGTAACAAATCAAAATATCAGCAAAATGTTCACTACAGATGTAGCAGGGTCCAATTTGTCTAGTAGAAACTTGATACATTTTAACTGAATGCGCCAAGTGGGTTTAAATTTCAATCACAATCAGAGAAGCATACAGCTACAAAAATTAAACTGAAATATTTACACTCCAGATATGAAATAATGAAATATTGCAATTAGTGTTGGAAACTACTGTGTTTTGATTCACATGAATACAAGTCCTCATGTCCTAGTGAAAATTGTAGACATGGTTAGTTTTTGTGGGCACCACACATTTCATGCACAAAACCATCAATGACCAAAAGCAGGGCCATACTATAGTTTCCAATCATCAAAACACAAAAAATAAAAAATATGAAAACCTAACAATGTTTTTACCAAACCATTGGCCCTGAATCCTGATGATAGAAAAGAGAGTTTTCTTATTGCCAATTAAACATAGAAAGGCAAAGAAGACCATCTTTGAAACTAGCAGAACCTAAACAAGGCCCCAAGGAAAAATCTGACTTTAGTTAAAATTTTAGCCTCAGATACGTAGATGATTTAGAAGACAAGTGTTTGCAAGTTCAGCCATAGAAAAATAGTATCATCAAATACCAACACCGGCTGCTATATTTCCTGAGATAAATTAAAACATCAAAGAGGGCTTAATATCATCTTGCTTGATTTCACTAGACAATTGTATTGACAGTTGGACACTACCCATCAATATAACAGTAACATGTGACAAGGAATTGTGTGAAACTAAATGAACATTTAAAAAACACAACTGTATATACTGATTGCTAAGTGTTCAAAAGATACTGTTCTTTAATCCAACATTGTCAACCGATGACGATTGCAAATAAGTTTTAAAACGAAATGGCACTATACAACTACATAAAAGAGAGTTGAGTGGTTATACGTTGGGGCCGGAAAGGGTAGCTTCCTGACAAGAAGATTACCCCCTTCTGCTGCTATTGTTGGTGCCATTTCTTCGCCCTTGTTCCAGTGTAAAAAAGTCAGCTTGCCTTGAAAGAAGTTCTTCCAAATTGCATCACTTAGTTCCCTCCTATTGATTTGACCTATATTAAACTTCTGCATAGTATGGCATGAAGGGAACTAAGCAACTAAGCAATCCATCACTATCAGTTGTTATCTTAATCCTAATGTATTACATTTGTAACCCGAATATGTAACAACTTTTAACAATCAATAAATATGGTTGCGTGAAACCCACCACCCTAAGCCTACGGGATCGTCCCATGTGTAGGGTGTGATTTTCTTCCCTAATAGTGGGCATTCAAATTTCAAATTTATGTTTTCTCCTTAATGTTATTGTTTCACTTAATAGCTTTTAAAAGTAAATTGAACTTCTGCATAGTTAGTAAACACTTCTTGACTCTATCTTGAAAGGGATATGCTATGGACAGTTTTGATTTTAAGATGTCATGTTGTTTATATTGATTTCGGTTAATAGGAGACATGTTTGAGTTTGTAAATTGTGGAAGAATTATTGATGAGCAAAAATTCTTTACCTATCTAGGTGCATGGTAGCAAGATTGTGTTATTTTTCCCTTATATTAACTGCATATGTGAGATGATTCTTGAAGTTTTTCAATGTTTATGTTGGAAATACAGACTAAAGATCTATTCTTTCCCCAAGCTTTGTTTCATTTGTTTCTTGTTTGTTAGCCACACCTTATGTTCTTAATCTTTATTCACTCTCTTCAATCAGTTTCACATAGACAATTGGAATTCTCATACCAAATAAAGTGACTTGTGATTAATATCCATTCAAAGCATTTCATATATTGGAATTCTCTAAATTAGAATTGGATGAATGCAATTTTACCCCAACTCAAAGTTGAAAATCGGCTTGATCAGATACGTCATAGTGGCCCCGTTTAAGACCGAAGCCACAAATTGAATAAGAAGCCTCCCACCTGGTCCCAACAAATATGAATTACATTAATACAACCGAATCTGAACTGATTGAGAATCACAGATAAATATAAAGCACATCAAAGATGGATCAATAAGAGTACCTGTTGATTGGCAGCACATCCAAGAAAGGTCAAAAAACCAGCCAACATTCAACTGGATGTGAAGATAAGATCGGAAAGCAGAGGCCACAAGCGTAAGATACACCGTTAAGTAAACCTCCAGGAAGATGATCATGAACCTTACTATAATTTTCTCCTTCTAAAAAAGAAAAATCAAACAAAAGACATATATACGAGATCTAAAAGATCACACAAGAATTTGAGGAGAAAATCACGTTAATGAATCCCTACCGGATACACATCAAGAAGTTCAAAGAGGAATTTCCAAATTGTTCAAAAACATATCATTCATAGAGATAAATAACTCACACAATAATCAAACAAAACAAGCAAGACTCTAAACACTAACATCTCGAAATTCTACATCAAAGACAGATCAATATCAGAAAACCTAAAACCATCCCCTGTGATTCAAGAACAGTATTCTCTACATTAATCTCAAGAGGAAAGAAACCCTGTAATGAAATTAATCAAAAGAAACTCAAAAAATGGACGAGAATTTCACTAAAAATATCAGGGGAGAGAGAGAGAGAGAGAGAGAGAGAGCCGATCGAGATCAGAATCAGAGAACTCACGCTGATTCGAAATCGATGGGAGGAGTGGAAGCGCGGGTGGTGCTTTTTTATATCCTGATGGGACTTAAGTTAAACCTCGATGTTGAAGTTCTGTGTTTTGATATCCCGCCCGCGGCATGGCAGGGCCGACTGTTATCAATGAGATACCGATCTCTAGAACCAAACCAAATAAGGAAGACTGGGAGGCACTCATTAACAAAATTAAGAGCAGAATCGGTGCATGGCAGGGCCGACTGCTATCAATGGGAGGGAGAATCACCCTGATCAACTCAGTGCTATCTGCCATCCCGAACTACTGGTTGGCTATCTACAAGTTTCCAGAATGGGTTATCCAACGCATCGACGCACTCCGTCGTGACTTCCTATGGCGGGGGCCGGAATTGCAAAAGAGCTCATATAGGCTTGTAAACTGGAAGCGATTCGGCTCAAAGAAATGGGGGGCTAGGGAATCCTCGAGCTAAGAAGCTTCAATGTAGCCATGTTGGGTAAATGGTGGTGGCGTATGCTCAATGGCAAGGCCGGTATCTGCCTCAGAGTGATCAAGCATTCATACTTCCGTAACTCATACATTAATCCTCACATGAGACCACCTGGAAGATCCTCCTATTGCTGGCGAGGGATCACATCATACTGGAAATCAATCGAGCCCGGAATTCATGTTAATGCAAGGCGAGGGAATTCCACCAACTTTTGGTTTGATAGGTGGTACAAGGGGAGTGCTCCGTTCGCAATGGCGGATACACTGAGGTCGATGATTTGTGACCCGACCATCATTGTTTTGCAAGCAAGGAATCAGCGACAGAACTAGGTGCCGCTTCTGAGGGAGGGGCCTCTCACACAAGAGAAGAACAGGGTGATGGATGATATCACGACCAGTCTAGAAACAACTACTGGGAAGGAGAAGATGAACGACTTTGGCAATTAGGGGGGGGGGGGGGGGGCGAGGACTAATCAGTGAAGTCGCTATACAACCTTTTGGTGGACGGCGGACTGAGATGTCCCATGAACTATATTTGGAAGATAGCATGCCCAACCAAGGTCAAATTATTCACTTGGTTGGCATGGGACAATAAGCTACTCACGCTCGATAACCTGATCAAAAGAGGATGGAAGGAAGGCCCAGAGGGGACACCCTGTGCCACCTCTGTGCGGAACATACAGAATCAGTCTAGCATCTCTTCATTACATGCCTTGTTGCATAGCAGATCTGGGGACACTACTGCCTACTTTTCGGAATACACTCCACACCTTGCAGCATAGAGGACATTTGGGGACTGAGGGGTAGTTCCCTGGGGAATAGGATCCACAAAGAGACCAAGGGGAGCTGGCAGATGGCAATCATGGCGATTACTTAGAGCATCTGGTGCGAAAGAAACCAAAGATGTTTCTGTGGAAAACACCGCATTTTTTCTAGAATTATCCTGGAAATAGACTTTCTTATGATATCTTGGTTTGATGCTACATCTACGGCCAAGAAACAAAGTCGATGTCTACAGAATTGATATGCTTTGTGCCTCTAAGCACATCTTTGGAAGCCGAGGTGGCGGGATTGGGGCCAAGAATGAGTGATGGAAGGGGAACCTCTTTAAGCCCCGATCTCCAGAGGGACGAAGATCCGGGATGAGGGGTGCCTTGAAAGCATTAACGGAGCAGCCACCTATGTGGCTTGGTGATCTTATTTTTTGTAATTTTTAGATTTTGCTCATTAATGAATGTGGTTTATCTACATTTTTCAAAAAAAAAGATATCCTCGCCTACCGGCTAAGCCCTCTTTGAGACAGTTGGATCCAAATGGGTTTAGATGACCTCGGATTGACCACAATAGGAGCCAAATATATTTCCTTTAGATTCTTTTTAATTTAAAAAATATATATTAAAAAACAGAAAATTAAGTTGGGATTTTAGAATTTTCTTAAAATTTTAGATTTTTTTTAATTTTAAAAAGTCAATCTATATCACAAAAGATTTTGAATTTTTGAATTTTTTAAAATTGTGGGAGTATTTTGAATTTTAAAAATTATCTATCTCGCGGGAGCATATGGATTATAGATAATTTTAATTTTTTTTTAAAAAAAAAAGATTTAACCTTTTCTATCAAACCCTTCCTATGATATAATTTTAAAAGATTGCAATACTAAAGATATGTAATAAAGCAAGAATCCTTTTTATCAAACATTCAAACCTTTAATCAACATTGCAGTTACTCATTCTAAAAAAATAGAAAAAAAAAGAGAAGAGATAAACAAATCAAGATCTAGAAATAATCATATATCTCCCAAATAATGAGAGAAAGAAAGAGAGAGAGAGAGAGAGAGAGAGGTCATATATAGAAATAATCATATATCTCCCAAACTGTTGATGCTCAAAACGGGAAGGTCCTCGACATCCGCCCTCCGCTCAGAGTTTAACTGAGAAAATAGAGAAAGAATGGTGGTAACTGGATGGTTGAGTAGGGAAACGTAACGAGCTTGGTGACGACCTCAGGGAGTCGCCATCAAGAGAGGCAATGAAACTACGGCCTTCGAGTCCTCCTTCCTGCAAGGGAAGTTCGGGGGCTTCTACTTAAGACCCTCCGATGCTCAAGTCAACAAAAGGTAATCGGAAGAGGAAGAGAAGTGGAAGGGGAGAAGAGGATTGTGTGATAAGTTGCAGAGGAAGAGGGGAAGAATCTGAGGAGGAAAGAACTCTCGCGGTGGAAGATAAGCCCAGAGGATCCCCCCATTCTGTCCGCCCTCCCGAACTTTATACCTTATGGGTCAATTTCAGACCATTGATCAAGGGGGCTCGCGGATGACGTTAGAGCAAGGGTGGGCGCCCAAAGGGCGCCCCTGCTAGGTCGTTGGTCGTAGAGTCCATCTCAGACACCAGCACGTTCGTAGATGTGTGAGGGTTCGTGCCTTCTTTATGATGGAATCTCCACGTGGCTCGATGGGAGAGATCTGGTTGGTTGTGTGATACCCACTACCCTAAGCCTACATGATTGTGCCATGTGTAGGGTGTGATTTTCTCCCCTAACAGTGGACATTCAAATTAAAGTTTTGTCTCCCCTAATAGCTTTTAAACGTAAATTGAACTTCTGCATAGTTAGTACAGACTTCTTAACTATATCTTAAAAGGGTTGTTCTATGGATAGTTTTGATTTGAAGATGTCATGTTATTTGTATTGATTTCAGTTAAAATGAGACCTATTTCAGTTTGTAAAATGTGGAAGAATTATTGATGAGCGAAAATTCTTGTGGAAATTCTTTACCTATCTACATGCATGGTAGCAAGATTGTGTTATTTTCTCTTTATATTAATTGCTTGTGTAAGATGATTCTTGAAGTTTCTTAACGTTTATGTTGGAAATACAGACTAAACATCTATTTTTTTTCCCAGGCATTGTTTCATTTGCTTCTTGTTTGTTAGCTACATCTTATGTACTTATTCTTTATTCACTTTCTGATTTTGTTGCTCTTGTTCCTTTGTGCCAAACTACATGTGGAATTCGTGGATTTCATGATTTCTTTGCTGTGTTTAACCAACGATATTGTTTTGCATTTGAATTTTTTACTGCAGTTTAGCATTGATTTATTTTGCTCTACCGAAATGCAATTAATCTGCCATGTGGCTAAGTGAGACTTACTTGATAACATAATTAGAAATAAACACTTAAATCAAAAACTCTTTGATATTATGTCTTTTTGAGCTTGCCCCCAAACTTCTGGTACCTTTTTTTTTTAACTCCAATGCAATTTTCTATGTAATGTTATTGTATTTATTTATGGTTACAAAGTTATATTGAAATGCATGTTATGTGTGTTTTCAATGTCTTTCTAGAATGGATTGCTGTTGAAAGACTTCACAGCAAGGTTTGGTTATAACTTATGGTGTGCCATACTAATTAATTCATTTCTCTTATGTGTTTGAGCAGTGCCATATACACTATGAGATGGGCAACATATACAAAGAATCCTTCATGTCCTCAGTGAAAACACCCATTTAGTTTTCTTACGGTATTTCGTTCTTTTGATGGAAGATACTAACACATTTTTTAGCTATATTTTTTTCTCTTTCTATATTTTCTACTTTTGTTTTTGAACTTTTAGAAATACTAATCCTCCTTGTTTGGTTTGACTCTAGCATGCATGATTATTCATTTGAAGAGAGTATATGCCTTTTTGTAAGAGTCCTTCTGGTTTGTGCCTGTGCAAGTGGAAACTGAAGATGATGATATGCCCAAATAATTGCAAGATATTCATGAGTATTATGACGATCATCAAGGGGATGATGACCTAGATGAGCCTCTTGCTTCATCTAGGTCATCATCCCCTTGATCATCCTCGTAATATTCACAAATATCTTTCAATTCTTCAAGCATGTCATCATCCTTAGCTTCTACTGGCACAAGCACAAACCAGGGCTACTCTTAGGATAAGGCATACACTATCTTCAAACGAATAGTCATGCATGCTTCAATCAAACCAAACAAAGAGGATCTGTATTTCTGCGAATCCAAAACCAAAAATAAACAATATAGAAAGAAAATAAAATACAGCTGAAAGACATGCTAGTACCTTCCATCAAAAGAATGAAATACAGTAAGAAAACAAAATGGGACCTTACATTGAGGACATGAAGGATTTTTTGTATAGGTTGCCCATCTCAAAATGCAAATGGTAGTTCTCAAACACAATGCACACTAGGAATACCTCAAATGCTAAGTAAAGGCCGATAGAGGTGGTTGTGATATTTGACATGGATGATCACTAATGATTTTATAATTTGGAAAAAGTTAAAATTAAAATTAGACTATCAAAGAGTGTATAAAAGCAATTTCAAAATCTATCATCTAGTTAGTTGGGAAAGGTTGTATCGCCCAAAAGAAAATGGAGGGTGGGGCATCTTAAATTTTCGGGAGTTTAATGGAGCTATGATAGGAAAATGGTGGTGGGGAATACTCACGGGAGATGCTGGCATATGCCTCCAAATCTTCAAAGACGCATACTCCCATTGCGGCTTCATAGACGCACACAAACCCATTCCTGCTCATGCATCCCCCTTTTAGAAAGGACTTTATTGAGAAAAATCGTCTATACTTACCAACAAATCCGTAAAGCTAGGAACGGAAGGATCAACAAACTTCTGGAATTGGTGATAAGGCTCCTCACCCGAAAATACACATAATAGGATTGCAACCTCTACTTCTCAAACATCACCTTAGCATCCAAGAAGCCATAGAGAGGATTAGAATAAGCAAGCCACTCCTCAAGCCAGGGCCTCTAACAGAAAAACAAGCTGAGGGATAGGAAGATCTAAAAGAGCCCTCCTCTAAATCGACACCACGCAAGTGGATACAAAAGAATGGAAGCTCACGCCAACCAAAGTATTCACAGTTAATCTCTCTACACATTCCGGGTAGATAGCAGAACCAGAAGCAAACTACAAAAGAGCTTCTGGAAGCTACCATGGCCCCTCAAGACAAAACTATTTGCATGGTATGCAAAGGAGGACAAAATCCTTACTGGACAACCTCCACATAAGAAAGTGGCAATGAGAACACCTGCAGAGTGCTACCTATGCGATATGAAAGATGAATCGGGTGTCACACACGCCTCTGTCGTGCACATATGTGACAAACATATAGAGAGCATAAAGTTTATGTCATATAAGAATTTATTTAATTAAGGGGATTATCTGCCTCATGATGTCCCATGACACTATTGATCTTAATCAGTTTATATCACATATGAATTGCTTTAATAGTAACAAAAATTTTCATTACAATGTCAACATAAAGATGCATGGTTCTGAGAAAAAAAAGTGAACTAGAAACAAGCAAATAAAATAACTGCAAAGCATGAGCTCACACCATATAAAACAATTCAACCACTTCAATACCATGTAAATAATGAAAATGTTCTCAATCAGTTTCACATAGACAGTTGGAATTCTCATACCAAATAAAGTGACTCATGATTAATATCTATTCAAAGCATTTCATATATTGGAATTCTCTAAATCAGAATTGGATGAACACAATATTACCCGAACTCAAAGTTGAAAATCGGCTCGATAAAATACATCATAATGGCCCCGTCTAAGACTGAAGACACAAACAACCTCCCAGCCCATCCCAACAAATATGAATGACATCAATATAATCGAATCTGAATTGATTGAGAATCACAGACAAATATAAATCACGTCAAAGATGGATCAATAAGAATACCTGTTGATTGGCAGCACATCCAAGAAAGGTCAAAAACCAGCCAACATTCAACTGGATGTGAAGATAAGATCGGAAAGCAGAGGCCAAGAGTGTAAGATGATCATGAACCTTATTATATTTTTCTCCTTCCAGAAAAGATAACTCAAGCAAAAGACATACGAAATCTAAAAGATCACGCAAGAATTTGATGAGAAAATCACGTTAATGTATCCACACAGGATATACATCAAGAAGTTCAAAGAGGAAAATCAGATGAGGAATTTCCAAATTGTTCAAGAACATAACATTCATAGAGATAAATAACCCAATAATCACACAATAATCAAAAAAAACAAGCAAGACACTAAACACTAACATCTTGAAATTCTACATCAAAGACGGATCAATATCAGAAACCCTAAAACCATCCGCTGTGATTCAAGAACCGCTTTCTCTAAATTAATCTCAAGAGGAAAGAAATCCTGTAATGAAAGTAATCAAAAGAAACTCGAAAAATTGGCGAAAATTTCACAAAATATTGCGGAGCAGGGAAAAAACAGAGATTGAGGATCAAGATCAGAGAATGTAAAGAGATTTGGAGGAGAGATTGAAATCGATGGGAGGAGTGGAAGCTGGTGGTGCTTTTATAAGCGGCGGCCTACGCCCTCTTCGAACCAACCGTTGGATCCCAATTGAATTAAATGACCTCGGATCGGATGGACCACAATAAGAAAGTTAATAACTTCCAAAAATATATCCTGTATTAATTAGTAATTTAAATAATTAAAAATATATCTATCAATATTATTAAGCGTAGATAAAAAAAAAACAGAAAATTAAGTTTGGGTTTTACTGTTTTAGAATTTTCTTAAAATTTTAGATTTTTTATTTATTTTAAATGACCTCGGATGGACCACAATAAGAAAGTTAATAACTTCCAAAAATATTTCCTGTATTAATTAAAAATGTAAATAATTAAAAATATATCTATCTATATTATTAAGCGTTGGTGAGACTATTTTTAATTTTTTAAAAATATAAAAAAATTGAAAATTAAGTTGGGATTTTAAAATTTTCTTAAAATTTTAGTTTTTTTTTAATTTTAAAAGTCAATCTATATCACTAAGTGGGAGTATTTTGAATTTAAATATATATATATATAGTCGGAGCATATGGGTTATAGATAATTTTAATTTTTAAAAAAAATTTTAAAAAAAAAGATTGAGATGTAACTTTTTCTGTCAAACCCTTCTTATGATATAATTTTAAAAGATCGCAACATTAATAAAGATATGTAATAAAGCAAGTACCATTCTCTTCAAACATTCAAACCTCTTTGATCAACACTGCATATCCTCATTCCAAAGAAAGAGAGAGAGAGAGAGAGGTCATATATAGAACTTATAATCAAAGAATCTTGTATTTCTCTAATAATCATATATTTCCCTAATAATCAAAGGATCTTGTAAGCGCAAAATAATAGTGTCAAGAAGTAGTATTATGGATTTGAAGAACTCAAGAAGATTGTGAAGATTGCCACATAAATGGTTCATTCATTGAAACAAAAATCTTGTGAAGATTGCCACAGCAACAGCAACAGAATCTCAAATCTTGTGAAGATATGTAATAAAGCAAGAACCCTTCTGAAGGGAGGGAGCTCTCATGTGAAAAAAACCCAACATGTCATCTGTATTTTACAGAGTCATGATGTCATCCTCCCTGTTGTTTCACAGTGAGATTCCCTTGTATATATTTACTCTTGCTGCTCTCTAAACATTGTGGATAATATGTTAGGAGCAAGGATGAATAAAAGGGAGGATAGGAGATCACTCTGAACATCCCTCGGATCTTCTTCCAAAACCATTGGTTGATCCTGGGGCTAGCTATATCTCTTGATCAAAGCCATGCTAGCTCCCACTGCGCCGTCGACTAGGAGGTCCACCGGCAGCTTCTTCTCACCTCTCGCCATCAACAGGTTCACAAGGCTCTTTGCTCCGTTTCCAACAAACTGCGCCAAACTGTTGATGCTCAAAACGGGAAGATCCTCAGTATCCGCCCTCCGCTCAGAGTTTAACTGAGAAAATAGAGAAAGAATGGTGGTAACTGGGTGGTTGAGTAGGGAAACGTCACGAGCTTGGTGACGACTGTTAGGAAATATTAAAGATTGAATGAGAAATTGATTACACAATTTTACAAAATATTGTTTATTTGAAAAGGCAATCATGTATGGATGCAATGTTTAAACGAATAGACACATCTCTCATACATGAAGCTTTGTTTCAACAAATGGACACATCTCTCCTACATGAGATGTATTGTTTCAATGAATGAGTGTGCTTTTCCAATAAGATGTGTTGTTTCGACGAATGGTAGTGTACTTTCCAATGAGTCATGTCCTTTTTCGAATAGACACTAATTTGTCTATAAATTTGGCCAAACCTTTCCAAACTCACTTCATTGTTTTTTACTCACTTCTTGCTTAAAATATTTTTCTAAGAATTGAGAGACTATTACTGCTTTGAGTTCACTGGGGCTTGCTATTTGAGTACTGCTATAGTAAGACGGAAACCGTATCTTGGGAGACAAACGCCGTAACACAACCAGTACAAATTGGGGCGAAATTTGTCTTAAGGAGATAAAATAACTAAATTCTAGACTCGGTTTTATTGATCCAACACTTGTAAGTTATTTACTGTATTATGCACATTTTTATATTTCAAGTCGTCTTGAAAGAAAAATTTATATGAATTAAATTATACTACATATTATCGAATAATAAATCCAACAGACGACCTCAGGGAGTCGCCATCAAAGAGGCAATGGAACTACGGGCCTTGGTCCTCCTTCTTGCAAGGGAAGTCCGAGGGTTTCTACTGACCCTCCGATGCTTTCAAGTCGGCAAGAGGCAATCGTAAGAGGGAGAGAGGTGGAGGGGGAGAAGAGGAATGTGTGATAAGTTGCAGAGGAGGAGGGGGAGAATATGAGGAGAAAAAAGCTCTCGAGGTGGAAGATAAGACCAGAGGATCCCCCATTCTCTTCCCCCCTCCCCTACTTTATATCTCATGGATCAATTTCAGACCATTGATCAAGGAGGCTCGCGGATGACGTTAGAGCAAGGGAGGGCGCCCAAAGGCCCTTGCTAGGTTGTTGGTCGTAGAGTCCATCTCAGACACCAGCACGCTCGTAGATGTGTGAGGTTCGTGCCTTCTTTATGATGGAATCTCCACGTGGCTCGATGGGAGAGGTCCGGTTGGTTGTGTGATACCCACTACCCTAAGTCCACATGATTGTGCAATGTGTAGGGTGTGATTTTCTCCCCTGACAGTGGACATTCAAATTAAAGTTTTTTTCTCCCCTAATAGCTTTTAAACATAAATTGAACTTCTGCATAGTTAGTAAAGACTTCTTGACTATATCTCAAAAGTGTTGTGCTATGGATAGTTTTGATTTGAAGATGTCATGTTGTTTGTATTGATTTCGGTTAAAAGGAGACTTGTTTCAGTTTGTAAAATGTGGAAGAATTATTGATGAGCAAAAATTCTTGTGGAAATTCTTTACCTATCTACGTGCATGGTAGCAAGATTGTGATATTTTCCCTTTATATTAACTGCTTGTGTGAGATGATTCTTGAAGTTTCTCAATGTTTATGTTGGAAATATAGACAAAAGATCTATTTTTTTTCCCAGGCTTTGTTTCATTTGCTTCTTGTTTGTTAGCTACATCTTATGTACTTATTCTTTCTTCACTTTCTGATTTTGTTGCTCTTGTTCCTTTGTGCCAAACTACACGTGGAATTCATGGAATTCTTGATTTCTTTGTTGTATTTAACCAACGATATTGTTTTGTATTTGAATTTCTTACTGCAGTTTAGCATTGATTTATTTTGCTCTGCCGAAATGCAATTAATCTGCGCTGTGGCTAAGTGAGCCTTACTCGATAACATAATTAGAAATAAATACTTAAATCAAAAACTCTTTGATATTATGCCTTTTTGAGCTTACCCCCAAACTTCTGGTACCTTTTTTTTTTAAAAAACTCCAATGCAATTTTCTATGTAATGTTATTATATTTATTTATGGTTACAAAGTTATATTGAAATGCATGTTATGTGTGTTTTCAATGTCTTTCTGGAATGTGAACGGATTGCTGTTGAAAGACTTTACAACAAGGTTTGGGTTATAACTTATGGTATGCCATACTAATTAATTCATTTCTCTTATGTGTTTGAGCAGTGCCATATACACTATGAGATGGGCAACATATACGAAGAATCCTTCATGTCCTCAGTGAAAGCACCCATTTAGTTTTCTTACGGTATTTCGTTCTTTTGATGAAAGATACTAACACATTTTTTAGCTATATTTTTTTCTCTTTCTATATTTTCTACTTTTGTTTTTGAATTTTTAGAAATACTAATCCTCCTTGCTTGGTTTAACTCTAGCATGCATGATTATTCATTCGAAGAGAGTATATGCCTTCTCCTAAGAGTCCCCCAGGTTTGTGCATGTACTAGAGGAAACTAAAGATGATGATATGCCTAAGTAATTGCAAGATATACGTGAGTATTATGACAATCATCAAGGGGATGATGACCTAGATGAGCATCTTGCTTCATCCAGGTTATCATCCCCTTGATCATCCTCATAATATTCACAAATATCTTCCAATTCTTCAAGCATGTCATCATCCTTAGCTTCTACTGGCATAAGCACAAACCAAGGCTACTCTTAGGAGAAGGCATACACTTTCTTCAAATGAATAGTCATGCATGCTTCAATCAAACCAAACAAAGAGGATCTGTATTTCTGGAAATCCAAAACCAAAAATAAAAAATATAGAAAGAAAATAAAATACAGCTAAAAGGCATGCTAGTACCATCCATCAAAAGAATGAAATACAGTAAGAAAACTAAATAGGACCTTACACTGAGGACATGAAGGATTTTTCGTATAGGTTGCCCATCTCAAAATGCAAATGGCACTGCTCAAACACAATGCACACTAGGAATACCGCAAATGCTAAGTAAAGGCTGATAGAGGTTGTTGTGATATTAGACATGGATGGTCACTAATGATTTTATAATTTAGAAAAAGTTAAAATTAAAATTAGACTATCAAAGAGTGTATAAAAGCAGTTTCAAAAGCTATCAAAAGCAGTTTTAAAATTAGACATGATATTTTGCTCTGCCGAAATTCAATTAATCTTCTATATGGCTAAGTGAGCCTTACTCTATAACATAATTAGAAATAAACACTTAAATAAAAAACTTTGATAGTATGTCTTTTTTTTTTAATTCCAATGCAATTTTCTATGTAATGTTATTGTATTTATTTATGGTTACAAAGTTATATTGAAATGCATGTTATGTGTGTTTTCAATGTCTTTTCTCGAATGTGAGCAATTCTTTGTTGAAAGACTTTTCTGACAAGGTTTGGGTTATAACTTATGGTATGCCATACTAATTAATTCATTTCTTTTATGTGTTTGGCAAAGTGCTATATACATTCTAAGATGGGCAACATATACAAAAGAATCCTTCATGTCCTCGGTGAAAGCACCCATTTAGTTTTCTTACGGTATTTACGTTATTTTGATGGAAGATACTAACACATTTTTAGCTATATTTTTTTTTCTCCTTCTATATTTTCCACTTTTGTTTTTGAATTTTTTAGAAATACTAATCCTCCTTGTTTGGTTTGACTCTAGCATGCATGATTATTAGTTTGAAGCGAGTATATGCCTTTTAAAGTAAGAGTCCTTACGGTTTTGTGCACATGTGCTAGTGAAAACTAAAGATGATGATATGCCCGGATAATTGCAAGATATTCATGAGTATTACGGCTGATCATCAAAGGGATGATGACCTACACTACAAGAAAATAGCGATTTACCCACGGACAATTCCGTGGGTAAAACTGCCAAAATCCCTGGGTAATATATCTTACCCAGGGATTACCCACGGATGGTAATATAGCTAGATGAGCCTTTTGCTTTATCTAGGTCATCATCCCCTTGATCATCCTCGTAATATTAACAAATATCTTCCAATTCTTCAAGCATGTCATCATTCTTAGCTTCTACTAGCACAAGCACAAACCAGGGCTACTCTTAGGATAAGGCACACACTCTCTTCAAAAGAATAGTCACGCATGCTTCAATCAAACCAGACAAAGAGGATCCATATTTCTGGAAATCCAAAACCAAAAATAAAAAATATAGAAAGAAAATAAAATACAGCTAAAAGACATGCTAGTACCTTCCATCAAAAGAATGAAATACAGTAAGAAAACTAAATGAAACCTTACACTGAGGACATGAAGGATTTTTTGTATAGGTTTCCCATCTCAAAATGCAAATGGCAATCTTTCAAAACACAATGCACACTAGGAATACCGCCAAATACTAAGTAGCGGTACTGATAGAGGTGGTTGTGATATTAAATATGGATGATCACTAATGATTTTATAATTTGGTAAAAGTTAAAATTAAAATTAGACTATTAAAGAGTGTATAAAAGCATTTTCAAAAGCTATTATCTAGTTAGTTGGGAAAGTTTGTATCGCCCAAAGGAAAATGGAGGGTGGGGCATCTTAAATTTTTGGGAGTTTAATGGGGCCCTGATAGCAAAATGGTGGTGGGGAATACTCACGGGAGATGCGGGCATATGCCTCCAAATATTCATAGATGCATACTCCCATTGTGGCTTCATAGACGCACACAAACCCATTCTTGCTCATGCATCCCCCTTCTAGAAAAGACTTTATCGAGAAAAGCTATCTACACTTACCAACATATCCGTGAAGCCAAGAACAGAAGGATCAACAAACTTTTGGAATTGGCAATAAGGCTCCTCACCCGAAAATACACATACAGGATTGCAACCTCTACTTCTCAAACATCACCTTAGCATCCAAGAAGCCAAAGAGAGGATTAGAAGAAGCAAGCCACTCCTCAAGCCAGGGCCTCTAACAGAAAAACCAGCTGAGGGGTAGGAAGACCTAAAAAGAGCCCTCCTCCAAATCGACACCCACGCGGTGGATACAAAAGATTAATGGAAGCTTACGCCAACCAAAATATTCACAGTCAAATCTCTCTACACATTCCGGGTAGATGGCAGAACCAGAAGCAAACTACGAAAGAGCTTCTCGAAGCTACCATGGCCCCTTACGACAAAACTATTTGCATAGTTAGCAAAGGAGGACAAAATCCTTACTCTGGACAACCTTCACAAAAGAAAGTGGCAAAGAGAACACACAAAGTGCTACCTATGCGATATGGAAGATGAATCGGTGTCACACACGCCTCACATGCGTGCACATATGTGACAAACATATGGAGCATAAAGTTTACATCATATAAGAATTGATTTAATTAAGGAGATTATACGCCTCATGATGTCCCATGACACTATTGAACCCAATCAGTTTACATCACATATGAATTGCTTTAATTGTAACAACAATTTTAATTACAATGTCAACATAAAAGATGCATGGTTACGAGAAAAAAGTGAACTAGAAACAAGCAAATAAAATAACTTCAAAGCATGAGCTCACACCATATAAAACAATTCAACCACTTCAATACCATGTAAATAATAAAAATGTTCTCAATCAGTTTCACATAGACAATTAGAATTCTCATACCAAATAAAGTGACTCGTGATTAATATCCATTCAAAGAATTTCATATGTTGGAAAAATTGGATGAACACAATATTACCCAACTCAAAGTTGAAAATTGGCTTGATCAAATACGTCATAATGGCCCTGTCTAAGGCAGGGAGACACAAACGACCTCCCAGCCCATACCAGCGGATATGAATGACATCAATATAACCGAATCTGAACCGATTGAGAATTACGGACAAATATAAATCACATCAAACACATCCAAGAAAGGTCAAAGACCAGCCAACATTCAAAAGGATGTGAATATAAGATCGGAAAGTAGAGGCCAAGAGTGTAAGATACACCGTTAAGCAAACCTATAGGAAGATGATCATGAGTCTTATTATATTTTTCTCCTTCCAGAAAAGATAACTCAAGCAAAAGACATACGAAATCTAAAAGATCACGCAAGAATTTGATGAGAAAATCACGTTGTTCAAAGAGGAAAATCAGATGAGGAATTTCCAAATTGTTCAAGAACATATCATTCATAGAGATAAATAACCCAATAATCAAACAATAATCAAACAAAATAAGCAAGACTCTAAACACTAACAACCCGAAATTCTGCATCAAAGACAGATCAACATCGGTTGTGATTCAAGAACCATGTTCTCTACATTAATCTCAAGAGGAAAGAAACCCTGTAATGGAAGTAATCAAAAGAAGCTCGAAAAATGGATGAGAATTTCACCAAAAATTGCAGGAAAAAAAAGAGAGGCGATCAAGAACAGAGAACTCACATGTAAGAAAATATCATCAAAATCCAATCTTTTGCCAAGAGATTCAAAATCAAAGAGATTTGGTAGTCTTTGTTTATATCAAACACTATTCAAAATCGATTGAGATGTAACGGTTTCTATATATCAAAACCTTCCTATGATATAATTTTAAAAGATTGCAACACTAAAGATATGTAATAAAGCAAGAACCATTCCCATCAAACATTCAAACCTTTCATCACAGAGAGAGAGAGAGAGATAGAGAGGTCATATATAGAACTTTTAATCAAAGAATCTTGTATTTCTCTAATAATCATATATTTCCCTAATAATCAAAGATTCTACTAGTGTTGTGGATTTGAATAAGTACTTAAGACGACAAAAGAAAATCCAGAGAAAGCCAAAGCATGTAACATTGTAATAAAGCAAAGATTTCCACAAAAATCTTATGAAGATTTCCACAAAAACAGAAACTTTTGAATCTTGTGAAGATTGCTACACTAAAGATCATATGTAATAAAACAAGAACCCTTGTGATCAAATTCTTTAACCAACACTGCAATTCCTCATTCAAAAAAAAAAGAAAAAAGAAAAGAAAATAAGAGGAGATAAACAAATCAAGATCTAGAAATAGTGAGAGAAAACGATAGGGCATAGATCAAGAGAAACAAAGAAGAAGCATGCTATTATAGATTTGACACATAAAAGAAGGGATTTATTGAATGAAATACCGGCCTGTTCTTCTCTCTATGCTTGAATGTTGTAAAGCGAGTAGAACAACTGAAACAGAGAAAAAGATTTATAAATAAAAGAGAAGTGATAAACAAATCAAGATTGATAAATAAATTTATATCTAAATTAAACTCTAATAATCAGAGAGAGAGAGAGAGAGAGAGAGAGAGAGAGAGAGAGAGAGAGAGAGAGAGAGAGAGAGAGTGATACGAATCAAAGAATACCTGTTCTTCTCTCTACGCTTCCGAAGTTGGGGAGAAATCAAAAACCAAGAAAACAAAGTGATCAGAGTGTTTCTTTTTTTTGCGCGTGTATATATATAGAAAGTATTTCGCGCCACACGCTCTAGAGAAGTTTTGACGGTTAGGGTAAACCACGCGGAAACTGAGCCTTGATGTTTTGTTTTCATCCAATTTTTTACTCATAATAATAGTGATAAATTTTTTTTTCTCTTATATATTGGTTTTATAGGGGAGTAAATTTCACTAGATTGCATGTAGACTGTTTGATTGTCATATCAGTTTAAAAAATATTTATTTTATTTTTTATTTTTAAATAAAATAAAGTAATATACCTTCATTTAACAATTTAAATGTTATTAGAAATGAAATCTCTGGTTCAAACATGAACATAGTTCTTGACTTATCATGCAGTTATTATTTTAAAATAAAGCTTTATTTTATATATTATTTTTAGGTATATCCTGGCTCTCCTTGTTAAGATCCTCCACCATCATTTTTTTTAGCAAAGCTTCATTAAACTGTCGAAGGTTTAGGATTTTCATCCGTCTTGTTTTTTTAGTTGGTATAGTTGTTCCCAACTTATTAGGCGGTATGCGTGTGACTCAGTGTGCACGTCTCTCTAAGATGTATTGCATCAATTTTGTCAATTACCAATTCAGTAGGATATGGATTGACATCTAGTGAATTAATATTATAAATAGTATTGAATTTAATAGTATGTCCCCTTTGCCCAAAGATAGGAATTACCCTCCTTTCAAGGATACCATTTTACTTCTAATTCTCTCAATGAGTCCGTACTAGTCTTTTTTCCTTAGGCGCTCTCTAGTTATCTGAACCTCAAGATATTTGATTGACAGGATGGTAGTTGTGAAATTTATTATTTGTGTAATTTTCTTGGTGTATCTCCCTAAGTGTGTGAATCGGTATGATTTCATTCTTGACAAAGTTGATGCACAAGCTTGATAGCCACTCAAAAAGATTGAAGATTAGCTTGAGGGTTCTGAAAGAGGGAGCTCTCATGTGAAAAATAAAACCCAACATGTCATTTGTATATTCTGAGTCATGATGTCATCCTCCTAAATTTGTTTCCCGATTAGGATTCCCTCGTATATGTTTACTCTTGTTGCTCTATGAACATTGTGGATAATACGTTAGTATAGCGAGGACGAATAAGAGGGAGGATAGGAGATCACTCTGACTTAGGCCTCTTTTGTTTTTGATTGATTGAGATACCACTATGTTGTTATGTATCATCCCCCTTTATGAAGGTGGTTTGTATGTCATCTATTAACTCTTTAACAACATTCATTAGCCCTTTTGGCAAAACCTTGGAGATGACTTTTGTAGAGCAATTCAGTAGGTTGATTGGCCTATAATCTAAGATGCTTGATTGGGGACTAGCAAAATATGTGCCTAGTTTAGTCTCTTCATGCTTGTATTTCTTCAAATAACTTAAGCATATCTGTTTTGATGAAATCCCAGCCATCTGATAGAAAGTCATTAGGAATCCATCTTGTTATAAGGCTTTTCCAAGAAAGAAGGGGGTTTCAAGGTGTCATAGGTCCCCACTTTTGTGGGTGAATAGTTTGTCCCCAAGTGTTTTTATAGCGCATCTCTCTTTATGTTTCAAAGAGATTGTTGAAGTGTGATGAGATCATAGTTGTTATTTCATCAGGTGTTGTTATGATTGTTTCCCCTACTTGAAGCTGCTTTATCTAATTTCTTAATTGTTTCCAAATTTTTTTTAAAAAAAACCCGATAAACAAGCAATTTGGTATATGAAAAGAAATGGAATCAAAAAGGGTCTCCTATAAGAATTTCAGACAATAATTTTGAGCTTAACAAGGGGGTCTTATCATGCATTTATTTCGATCTTCTTTACACTTCATATTATACATCACATTGTATTTGGATGACTAGTGATTGATTGATTGATTGATTCTGTTCATATTTTTGCATAGATGAAGCACCATAGAAAATACTATCGAATGAATGTTCTGATGAAAGTTTAACAAAAACTCGAGCAGTTGAGTTGGGCAATAAACCACAAATGTATCAACTAAGGAAAAGAAACTAAGGCATTTGATGCGAAGACACCCGATTTGGATGCTGATTTAGCTTTTCTTTCTCTCCAATCTTTGCCAAGAATCATCTCTCGCTTTACATTTTGCAATTTGAGAGCTCCTATGCACTTAGTCCTTTAAGAGCAGAGATGTAAATTAAGAACACTGATCCTTTTCTAAAACAAAAGGTTCATGTTTCTCATCTCTGGATGCCATCTCATACCCTTCAATTGCAGCAAATCTTCTGACAAGGTAATCATCTGGATTCTCAGGGTCTTTCAACATCACCACATCTCCAACAAAAACTTGCCTATAGTAAAAGCAAGAGAGAATCCAGTAAGGCATAAAACCAAAACTGGTGAAACTTTAAAAGGAATCATTAGCTTGATATACATTGGATCTTTCATTTACCATTGACAGCTATGTGCATGTTGAACTTGAACATATAACTACCTTTGTAACACCCTATCCCGACACCGGGACAGAATGTCACACCAGCTGGGCCGGGGGTGCACCCAGCCCATAAGCTGTGTAATTTAAACCTGTTAATCATGGTATTCAAACTAATAAACATGATTATTAATTAAAGTATTTAAAATCTTATACAAAGTTTACAAATTTTGCGGAAGCGTTCTAAAATCTAATACATTGGATAAAGACAAACTATCCTCTTCTGCTAAGTCAGAGCCATCTACAGGAGGACTCAATCTCGTCTACCTGCACATTTCACTTGAGTGAAAATCACTATACAAGGTATAACTATAACATCGATAAAAAGTGTTCGAATAAATTCAAAACATGAAAACAGCATGCTGATCATAATAAAAATCATGGCAATGTTTAGTGAAGTCATATGACATACCTTCAAATATTTATTAAATCTTTTATCGTTAGGTCGGGAAATGATTTCCACATATGTCCTTGCTGACCAACTCAAAGCCAGTAGCCTCCACAGTTGGACCAACTCAACAACCGTGGAGGTGACATCCTATGGAATCAAATCCTTGTCATCATTCTTATTAATGTCAAATCTACAAGAGGTGATTTCCACGTATGTCCTGGCTGACCAACTCAAGCCAGTAGCCTTCACGGTTGGACCAACTCAACAACCGTGGAGGTGACAAACCATGGAATCAATTCCTCATCAACATACATGCTAGTGACTCTACACCCCTACTTTCATACAGCGGAACCAGAGTGAAAATGAGTGGACCAACTCAACACTCGATAGCTCTCCGGTCGGACCAACTCAACGACCGTGAGCTATAAATATATATACGTATACTAAGCACTCGAAGAGTACGGGAAGGGTGTTTTATTTACGGGAAATGAGAATGGTTTGAAAGCAGAGATAGTTTGGCTAGTAAAAACAGAATTATAGAAATCACCCCTTCCCTACCTAGCATACTCTCTGGCTCTGTCATAGAGCCACCTCTAGCGCAGGCGTGTATGTGAGTACGGTGTAGTGCACTAATATGTCTATGTAATATAATCTCTACTTTCATGCTTGAAAATTTATAGTATTTCATAAATGAATTTTCTGAAAATACTGAATATGATCTCTACTTTCATGCTAGAAAACTTACAATATTTATGAAAATTAATCAACTCATATCATGCATTCTCAAGAAGACAATACGAACAAAATACGAGAGAATACGGTAAATGTACAGTTGTGTTCCCTCACACCATTCCAAGTATAGTGTATTCACTCACCTGATGTCCTTAGCAAGTTCCTAGGTCTGGCTCGGTCCTGCTGAAGCTCCCGTGGGACCTTTACATTTTTCCTAGAATTAATAATAGTAACTAAGTAAACACGAAGTTCGTATTTTCCATAAATTCTATTGCTTTATAATACGGAGATTTAAGAATACAGAAAATCGTATTCTTTCTAAACTCTAACTTAAACTCGATAAGATACTATAAACTCATTAATTTCTCTAATCATGATTTTTACTTAGCATCTAATACATGTTTCTAAAGCTCATAAATACTATGATCGTCTTTCATAGCTTTAGTTCTATCACTAAGAATACGATATCATAAATATGAAAGTTAAGGAATTCGGAAATGATGAATACGAAAACCGTATTCTTAACTCGTATTCTTCTTGAATTCGATAAAATACGATATAATCATTAAGCTATCTAGCAAAATTCTTAGTTAAGTTCTATTACATGCTTCAAACATTCATAAGAATACGGGAACCGTATTCTTACCTTGTACTTTAATTAGATGCGTTAGAGTACGATGAGTTCATTAAGCTAAGTAGAGTTTGGTAGTCTCTTAACATGAAATTTGTATCTCCAATAGATTTAAAATACGAAATAGTCAAATTAAGGGATTTAACTTCTCTTCCACATAATCTCAATTTAAGAGTTCTAATATGCTCCTAAAGGGTGATTAAGTGTTAAGCATGATCTTCGTGTTCTTAGAATTAGAATACGGACTTGTTCCGATCGTCACATCACTACCTAAAAGCTTCTAACATGCTCTGTAGAAGTGATTATTTGCTAAGTATAATCATGGGAATTAAATCAAGTATTATTACTAAAGTTTTTCTACGAAAATTCGGCAGCACCTCCTCTATTTGGAGGGCCCCGTGAATATACAACCATTCACACATATACTCATAAACTATTATTACAATTCCATAATTAACACCCACATAAAATTTCACATCCCACAACTCTACAATTGAATGAACCATCATAATCTTGGCCTAGATCACAGCCTGCACTTAAAACAATTCATCAATTGGCTTAGGAGAACTCACTGAGTTAATAGGGTGGCAGATCAAGGTTCCATATGGAGTTCTTCGATCCCCGGCGATGCTCTCAGACGGTCGGAGCTCAGGCAGAGCTAACTGCAAAGGGAAAAGGGCATGCCGGCCCAAGGGAAGAGTGAGCATCGTCGTTCGTCGGTGCTCGCGAGCAGGGAAGCAGCAGTGGGCGGCCTGGTGACACGCGGAAGGCGGCGCGGTGGCTGTCGGGTGGAGATCGTGGCGTGGGCACGTAGGTGTGGCTGCAGCTCGCTGGCTCGTGGACGCAACGAGGGGGCGGCTGGTCTGCAGGCCTGGGTACGCAGCACAGGCAGCCGGGAGTCGTGGGGGCGGCGAGGATGATGGCTAGGGTAGGGGGGGGGGGGAATGGGTCCAGTCGAGAGAGGGAGGGAGAGTGAGAGAACCTTTTCTCTCTCTCTCTCTCCTTTCTCATCTTATAAATTATATATTGTTTATTTAATTAAATAGTATTTTAACCATGTGACATTCTAATTGAATAAATAAACTTATCTTACAAATATGGTCAAATACCCAATTTAGTCCCTCTATTATTACGATTTGTCCCTTTGGGTCATACAATCTAGCGTCTTTTTGGTCTTTAATTTTATATTTGTGCTTTTAAATCACTCCTTTCGAAGTTTATAGGGACCAAAAAGGCAAAAACATAAATAAAGGGGCCAAAAGAAATAAGGATTTAAAAGACACAAACATAAAATTAAAGGGACCAAAAAGGCATGTTTTATATTAGAGGGACCCAAAGGGACAAATCGTAATAATAGAAGGACTAAATTGGGTATTTGACCTACAAATTTCATTAAATTGACTTATCTTAATGTCTTTGATTATTTTAACTTATCCCCTAAGATTGTCTCATGTCTATTAATTCCCTTAATGAAATAATATTAATCTATATTCTTTATTTCCCATGATTGTAATTATCTTTAATCTCTAATTAAATTAACTCATCATTTCAATAATGTCACATGCTTAAATTTGTTAACTCTCATCACTCTCATATGGTTGGGTTGGGCCCAAGCCAAAAATTGTTGGCCCATTCTCATTCCATTTGTTTACTTTATTTTTAAACTCTTGTTTTTGAACCAATAACCCCCGATTTATTTTTAGAAAATTAAGAAATAATTACTAGAAAAACTGGGGCGTTACAACCTTAAACACAATAAAGATCATTGATTCTTAAAAAAATGAGTCAGCAATTGGAATTAGTTCACAAGTCAGAGAATACTTGACATTGGCAGAGTCCTAGGCTACTAAAAGGAAAAACGTACAGTTTTTCCATCGTCAATAGAAATAAGAGACAAGTTAAGATGACAAAAAAGCTACCGGATGCTAGTATTCCTAAATAGGGCTGAAACTCCATACTGCCAAACTGCCCAAACCGCTCCAAACCAATCCACCAAAACTGTTGGTTTTCAAACCGTTGAAACTGAAAAAAAAAAGTGATTTGATTTGGTTTGAAATCGATTAATATTCCGGTCAGTTCGGTTAGAAATTTAAGAAATACGGTTTGAACCGAATCGAACCGCATATTCTCACATTTTTTTTTTCAATTAATTGAATAACTTGAAAATTAAAATCATGTTTTCCATTTTCAGTTTTCATTTCTCTTCCTTTTTCCTTTTCGTATCTCACTCACGCTCGCTTTCCCATCCATGCCATTTCTTCGCCCTTGTTCCAGTGTAAAAAGGGTCAGCTTGCTTCCACATTTATCAAGAAAAAAAAAAGTCAACATGCCTTGAAAGAAGTTCTTCCAAATTGCAACACTTAGTCTCTTCCCATTGATTTGATTGGACCTATTATTGTACTTCTGCATAGTATGGCATGAAGGGAACTACTCAACTAAGCAATCCGTTGCTATTGGTTGTCATCTTAATCCTAATGTATTATTTTTTGTAACCCAAACATGTAACACAACTTTTAACGATCAATAAATATGGTTTATTCATCTTTTCAAATATATATATATATATATATAAATCATATTTATTAAAAATAAATAACAAGAAATTAACATTATATAAAATAAAATAAATAGAAAGCGTATTAGTGCCCCCGATGTATGGATAACTGACTACTCAGACTTGCTATCCTAAAGGGGCACCTCATGCCTGAGGATTGTTGTGGTTCTTTCCGACTAAAGGTCAAACTCTTTTTAAGGAGAGACTCCATAGTCAATAGCTTGAGCCACTTGTGTTTATATATATATATATATATATATATATATATATATATATATATAAATAAAATTCTAATAATTATGAAACTTCCGAGGGTATATATGCAAAAAATAAAAATAATAATAAATATCACAACTTTGACTTTTGATCAGGTCACCTGTGTCCATGGATTTGAAATTTTAATTAAATATTAAAATTTCATTTTAAGAATATATATATATATATATATATATATATATACCGTTTCTCAAGGCACCATCTGGGAAACCACTTGACCATGGCCCCTGTGGATAAAAGGAGTAGGCAAGGAGATAGAGAAAGGGGGAGAGCCGAAGAGAAGATGGCGACCAAAAATGAAGAAAAAAGGAGATGAAGTTTCCCCGAGTCTATCTCTGATGGCCTTCTTAGAAGAAGACGGGCGGGTCTACCAGTTGTGATCTGAGAAAAAGGCCTTGAGAAGACAGAAGGCTCTTGAAGAAAGAAGGAGAAGACCCCCTTTTGGCTGCTCTCCGCTGCTGAGGACAGCTGCTCCAATCGCAGCCGTGCCGCTGAAACCTTCTCACCAAGCCCTATTGAAGCTGCCAACAAAGGCCCCCGGTAGCGGCACCTCCGCCAGAACAAGCGTAGCAGCGGCCTGCGCGGCGGCAGACGGCTCCACGAGCACGCATACACCTCTGCCCAACCGGTGGCTCACAGGGGCGTGCAGTAGCGCCTGAGGCGCCTCAGAGCAGCGCACATATGCTCACAGGCATCCACAGGCACGTATAGGCGTGCACAGGCCTGCATACATCTCTGCCCAGCCTGCAGGTGCGCACAGACGCTCACAGACGCGCACAGATGCTCACAGGCGCCCACAGGCACGCACAATACACCTCCACCCAGCCTGCAGGCACTCACAAACACTCACAAACGCTCACAAACGCACACAGGATCGCATAGGCACGCACAGGTACGCGCACACCTCACCCCCACAGTGTTGCGCACGCCGCCCGGTCTGCCAGTCTACTCGCATGCCCCTCCTCCAGCCCCCAAACTTGATGCCGCACCGAGGCGAAAGGCTGCGTTACCGTGCGGCCGCTGCTTTGCCACCATGAAATTTGCTGTGCGTCTTGATCTTTCTTCGCGCACTCTTGCGGATGTTGTTGGCTGCTTTGCCCTTCTTGCCGCCGATGTTGATGATGTACTGTTGGTTGTTGCTGATGGCATTGCAAAAGACGCTATATTGCTTCTTGATTTTGTTGTCGTCGTTGCCATGAAGCTACATTAAACTCATTTATTTATTTATTCTGTGTATTTGAGTTGCTATATTGTTGCTGCTGTTTTGTTGTAGAAACAAGAAAATGTGAAAGGAGAAGGAGCTGCTGCTATCATGGAGAAGAAGAGACTACCGCCATCAAGGAGGAGAAGGAGCTGCTGTCATCATGAAGAAGAAGATTCTTTCTCTCTTGCATTTGTTGTCTTTGCTACCTTGAGTGATGAGAAAGTCCTGGACTTGCTGCTGATTGGTATCATCCCCGCATCCTGATGAAGCTGTTGCCTTTTGATGGTATCTAATCCATGTGTGAAGCTGGTGTTGCCATTAAGCATGTAAGCTGTTTGAAGCTCTAAGTCAAAAAACTCAAAGGAGACATGACATTCGTTCTTGTAAAAGAGGAAATTCATAAATTCAATTTAGCTGCTATTGTGCAATTGAGGTTGTTGCTGCTGTATGAAGGGAAGAGAATGCCAAAGAATCTATGTTGCTGCTATTGTGTTGGACGATCATGTTTATTGTTGCTATGATCCAATTGCTAATGATTTGTAATTAATACTCCTGATTCTGTTCTGGAATCAATTGTTGAAAATATAGAATAAGTTATCTTCGAACACTTCGATCAAGTTGCTGGTGGTCGTTATTTGTCAATTTCATCGATCTGGATAATAATCTAGTTATGAGGTGCACACCAGATGTTTGTTGAAAAGTCGCAATGAAGTAAGAAGGCCCTTTGTGGCACCTATATATGAAATATTTGCAAAGCTTAGTAGCTTCATATTCTTATCAGTGAGTCAGCAGTCCCTGATTTCTGGGAGAAAATAATTTGATGATGCTATTACCAATCTGAATCAGCAACAATGGCAAACTGCAAAGAACAATCAAAGACCGCACTACAGTCTCTATAGTTCTACCTTGCATTTTTTAAAGGTTCTCGACATTACATGCTATGACCCCCGCCACTGTAAATATATGTCATGCTGCCTAATGTATCATGGTGACGTCATTCCCAAGGATGTCAATATGGCTGCAAAACAGGCCATACATTAAGCTACTGAAAAATTACTATGGGGTTGCTGCAATAGCTTTGCAAAAGTTGTAAAATTTGTAAAGAAATGCATTCAATGTTATGCCAAATACCTGGTTATGTAAATTGCCCAATAGATGTTTGAGGAAATGCCTCAATGAAGTACCACAAAATGGTAACAAAGCTGTTAAGTTGCAGCTGTGCAATTATTGATTTTTACTGCTTCAGAATAGAAGTAAGAGGAATTCCCTGATGATGAAGACACTCATATTACTAGACCCTCAAGTCGCAACCTGCAGGAAAGGGAATTCGGCATGCTGAAGATAGAAAGAAGCCAGTTCCTGCAATTCTGCCAGCTCGACTACCCTCCATTCAAATGTCGATAACTTTTGATATGAAACTCCAATTGAGGTGAAATTTGCGGCATTGGAAACTAGACTTCCACATATTTCCAACCATGTATGGTACAGTTCCTATCAGTGTCCCAGTTGGTACAGATTTTGAGGGAAAGAGAGGGAAATTCCTGCAGTTTGATCAGCTCGACCACCTTCTATTCAAGCGCTGATTACTTTTGCTAGAAAACTCCGATCGAGATGAAATTTGTGGCATCGGAAACTAGACATCCAGGTTTTTCGAACCATATATGGTGTGGCCCATATTGATGGCCCAGTTGGTACAGATTTCAGTTACAAGGCAGGGCAAGACTGCTGTAAACTTATTTATGGGCTATTGGTGACCATGATGTGTATCTTGAGGCGGTGGTACAACGGCATGAATTCAAAGGGGATTGCGAGGCGGAAAGAGGCATTCCTAGAAAATCAAATAAATAAATAAATAAATAAATAATATGTATGAGTATCTTATGATGATGTAATGAAAGTCATGATAAATAAAGATTATGTTCATATTGTGTTATTCGTTGCCTCTACTTGTACTCTTTTGGCCTTAATCGGAGATTCCTAGGACTTTGTCTGGGGTAATTAATAATTGGGGCTTGCCTTTATTAGGAATGGAAGAACCCACAAATCAAAACAAATAAGACATTTGTGATTCGATATATCGTCTAGTGTCTCTTCACAGACACGATGCTAGGCGGGTATTTTCGATCCCACAACTTGGTCACACGAGCTACATCAAATCAAGAGGACAAAAATAAATCAATGAAAAATAAACACATTTGTTATCTTGAAAACATATTCTAATCATCTTAAGCCAAATGTTTCAAAGAATGGCCATTAGTGACCAAATCTCATCCCATCTATAGAGTTTTATTAACATAGATGGTAGGGGGAATAGGACCCCAAAGATCTTCCATCAAGTGTCACAATCTCATAACACTAAACAAGTTACAGAAAATGGTTTCAAATACTACTTGTGAACCGACAAAGCAGAAGCAGGTGGTTGACAGAATCATTTTTATTATTAAAATGAAGCATGTAGTCTGCATTCATCTCCATTTTATATATTACAAGAAAAATGAGAATTTTTCCAATAATAACAATAATCTTTTATAAGATTTTCCACTAAAGAGGTGGAGGATACGAACCACACCTGCCAAATTATGTTTTACATCAAATTAACCTGTTGACGTATCAGACATAACTCAAGAATAAAAAAAGAACTTCCAAACATTGAACAATAATTTACAGGACAAGTTGTAATCGATTCTCAATCTCTTATGAATTATTTTTTAAATATATCTTACATGTTTGTTACTCCTAATGACATAAATTCAAAATTAATAATTCGTTCAAGATCTCTTTCAATGAATAGATATGTTTAGCCACCCTAATAAAAACATTTAAAAAATAATAAAAAAACTATCAAACAAACAAATAAATAAATATATAAATAGGGATGTTGACCGGAAGGAAGGCTCTTAGTCTTAGGAAATGGATCCCATTTGCTAGCCACAAAGTGTCCAGTGAAGAGATCAGACAACTCCTCATATGAGGAAATGGATCCCGTTGGTAGGTGAGAGAACCATGTTTGGGTCGGGCCCCTCAATGTCGTCAAGAAAACTCGGCACAAGATCTCATCGGGGGCCCTATGAAGCAACACCATGGCTTTAAAAGACTCCAAGTAGTCCGTTGGATCTATGGTGCCATTGTATGTCTCCACCGACAACATCCAGAGCCCCGCAGGTAGAAGGACTTTCACAATCTCCTGGGTGAAAGGGGAGATATGTCAAGGGATGTTCCTCAGTTTCCCTTTGACCGGAGGAGAGATTACCTTGTGGTGAGGTTGGAGCAACTCCTCCGATCGGGATCGTGGTTGGGATGACCCCATGCTACCGGGAGAAATGGTACCCTTTTCCTCGTTGAACGCCTGGGGCTCCTCGACGCGATCCGATGACCCCTGTCCAGTTCCAAGCGACTCCAGTAAGCGTTCATTATGCTGCTCCGGAGACGGATAGGCCTAGCCTCACTCCTGAAGGGCCCTAGTGAGTATCTCAAGTTGTTTCTGGAGCTACTGGATCTGAACATCCCTCAGATCTTCCTCCAAAACTATTGGTTAATCCTGGAGCTAGTTATGGCTCCTGAAGCCATGCTAGCTTCCGCAGTATTGTCAACTAGGAGGTTCGCCGCCAGGTTCTTCTCACCTCTTTGCTCTGTTTCCCACAAATGACGCCAAATTGTTGATGCTCAAAATAGGAAGGTCCTTGGCATCCACCCTCCCCTCAGAGTTCAACTAAGACAATAGAGAAAGAATGGTGGTAGCTAGATGGTTGAGTAGGGAAAGCTCACGAGCTTGGTGACGACCTCAGGAAATCGCCATCTAGAGAGGCAATGAAACTCCGGCCGAAATCGGGTCCTCCTTCTTAAAAGGGAAGTCCAGGGGTTTCTCCCTTCGATGCTCAAGTCAGCGAGAGGTAATCGGAAGAGGGGAGAAGGTGAGGGGGAGAAGATGAATGTGTGATTAGTTGTAGAGGAGGAGGGGAAGAATCAGGGGAGGAAAGAACTCTCAAGGTGGAAGATGAGCCCAGAGGATCACCCCATTCTCTTCCCCCCTCCTCAACTTTATATGTAAAATCCAGGATTTTAGGGGTTAAATTTTTTTTAGCTATTTGCTTTAATTGTGTGGTTAAAAAGGGAAGATTCCTAAGTTGGGTTATAATTTAGGAGTTTCGATTTGTTTTAAAGAATTTCTATGAATGATTGATTTTTAGTTCTCGTTAATTATTTTATGGATGAAAAAATTCTCTAAACTTGGAAAATTAGAACTATTGGGATTTAATTGGATTTAAATCTTGAGTTAGTTAATTGGGTTGATAGAGGACTGATATGTGAATTCAGAAATTATGAGGACTTGGAGTAAATCATCCCCCTCTCACGTTAGGGACTAGATAGTGATTTTTGAAAAGTTGGAGGACCAGGAGAGCATTTCCTTTCTTTTGAGGAAGTTATGCGGTGAGGGACTTGTGTGTAAATAAAGGAAAATACAGGGACTTATTTGCGTAATGACACATTAAATGCTATGGTTGGACCTGGAGGTATATATTATATTTATATATATATGGATTGTTTTAAAATTAAAAAGAAAGAATATATCTTAATATATATGATTAAATATTAAGGATAGGAATCAATGTACAAATAAATAGATAATTATTTATAGTTAAAGATTAAAATCGGATATTTTGTCTTTTAAATAAGATTATATATTTTAGAAAAAAGAGATAACAGTAATAATGATTAAAATATAATTCTATATACTGATGAAGATTCGGATATGATGCAGCATGAATTCAAAAGTAAATTGATAGGATGCATTAATCACGTGAGTTATGTATTATTATATTATACATATGGTTTTGATAAAGTAAAGCATGCACGTCAGATCCTATATATATATATATATATATAAGTATATGTATATAGAGAGAGAAAGAGTTATAGAGAGAGAAACACCCCAACTTGATATTCTCCGCTAATCTCGTGTGGCCAGCGGTATGAATCGTTTGAAAATTTTGGATTAGCCCTATCAATAAGATTTAGGATCCCCCATGATCTCCCCACGAGTCTATAAATAGAGGACCGACCTCAAACCCTAGATATAGTTTCCGGACGGCAGCGGGCTCCTTCTTCGTGGAAGACAAAGAGAAGGAAAAGTGATGTAAATCTCATCCGAGCCGGAAGCGGCTATGTCTTGGCGGTCTTTGGTCACCGGAGGTCAAGTGTAAGCGTGTCGTGGGGCCTTACTTGCATACGGGTAAGCTCGACCTACATTAGATGGGACTGTGGAGTGTTAGATTTGCATGCATAATTATTAGAAGCATCAAGGTATTCATGGGGATCTAAACCTATTCTTTTTGTAACCACTTGAAGATTATTTATTTTTTTTATTATTATTTAAGAGTAGTTTGTTTCAATGGTGTGATACTCGGTTATTTAACAGTGACGAGGAGGTGAGGCCTTCTCTCTTGATAGATACCGTAAGAGGGTGGGTGGTTGTAGATTGAGATAATAGACCAGGGTGGCATGCATGGGCATTCAATCAGTGCACAGTTGTGAGGGTGCAGAGAAAACTATGGCAGAAGGATACCTTAACTTGTGTAAGAGTGGTGCAGCTAGAGTCTTAGCACAGTGAGAGATTCATGAGGTTTCTGGGTCTTGTAATAAGAGAAAGGTTAATGTGGTCTCAACTATTTCAGCATCATGTTTTGGAGGGAGATGTGTGGGATAATATGCCACCTAAAAGCATGTATTATTGTATGGGTTTTGTGAAGGATAAGCACAGGTGGGTGTATTCAAAAATTTGTTTAAGTACTTGGCTTGGATTTTGAGAGCATAATCTATTGAGTGAAGGGTTAGTAAAACATATTGGCTAAGGATCAACTTGCTTTAATCTCATGCTTGCTTAATGAAGGGGATGATGAAATCTTTACTAGATATGTGTTAGTTTGGATTATGGATCTCTGTGATTAGAACTGTGGCCTTACAGTGAAACCCTTGAGCTCTGTTAATGAGAGATTTGGAAGCTTGAGTAATATTGTGAGGGTCCATGCATGGGTTCTAGAATGATAATAAAACAGGAAGTGATAATGGGACACTCTCTGTTAGGTCTTAGTTTATGGATGCTCATGAGGTGTTGTTACTAAAACTATGAAAAGATTAAAGTTGATTCCATGTGTTCAAGGGTTTGGGTTGATTCATTCGCAGTAATTGGTAACCATTAGATTTGCAAGCATGAGCCATGGAAAGGATTTTTATGAAAAAAGTGCTAATTAAGTTAATTACTTTTAATAAGACCTTGTTATAATGTTGACCGGGTTAATGTTAACGGGTTAGTCGGGTGAGCAAGATCGGGTTTATAAATGGGCCGGGACCATTTAGTTGAACATGCATTGTAGGCGTAGTTGTTCTTAGACACGCGTGTTTATTGAGATTTGACTTGTGGTTACTAGATATGGACGAGGAGCGAGGAGCTTCGTCGGGACAGATACCGATCATTCTGTTGGATTGCGATTTGAGGTAAGTTACTCTTGCCTAGATTCCACCCATTGTTTGGGTTTCTTGTTTTGTTGAATGCTGGTTGTTGGCATGTCTTTCTTTGTGATACCTGTTGTTTTTGGATACATGCACATACATGATAATTATTGCTCTCTTTCCTCGTATGTGTGTGATTGATGTGCTTGTGGTAGTGTTGTTACTACCAGTTTGTTTGGAATGCTTTGTTGGGCTTGCCCACCCGTGGGCCGACACTTGACTGTAGGCACTCGTGGTGCTCGTGTGCAGCTAGGTAGGTATGCGTCAGTGGGTAGGCGGCTTTCGTGAGCATAGCCTCCTGTTATGCAGCATGAGACCATGGAGATCTGCTTGATACTTGTGTCTTTGGCGGGTAGGTGTGTCGCCAACCGAAGTTTCTTCTTCCTCGCCGGATTCAGTGAGGCGTGTGAGCTCCGGATGATCGCGAGGCGTTAGGGGCGGGACACCACTGGCGTTAGGCATTCCCGGCGGAAGGGGCGATACTCTGGTTGTCCCCGCTTCGATGGGGTCGATCACTGACCATGTCGACATGAGAGAGGTGGCGCTACCGAGGAGCCGGCAGGGTTAGTCGGTAGCGGCCAGATCTTTGTGTATTCTTGTGGGGGAAATCATTGCTAAGCTTGTTATTGGAATTCTCTTCCAGAGCCCCGAGGGCTGTTGTCGGATAGGAGTCGTGCCGTTGCTGATGTTTGTGGTAGACTCCTAGGAATTGTTTGTGTGGGGTGTAGCCCCTTTGTTTGATGATTCTTTGATTGCTGATATCTTGTTTCATCTTATGGCTTTGAGATCCTTGCAGGGTACTTACTGGGCTTTCCTTTCGAAAGCTCATCACTTTTTCCCTTCTCTCATTTTGGTCACGAGGAGTAGGTGACTTGAGCTCGGGGAGGCAGCGAGAGTCGGGGTGGGATATTTCTTTGAGGTCGGAGGACCTCTTTTCAGTTCTTGTGTGAGATATTGGTTTATGACCCTGTAGGGCCTGGTGTTGTTTAGGGTATTGGACCCTTGTACTTTATTTTCCGCATTAGCACTCTGATTTGTGTTTGTTTATTTTTGGATTAATAAACTTTTGAATTTATTTTGTTATCTGCTACTGTTTACTTAGGCCTTGTACTCGAGTGGGGCCCGTCTCCACTCGGGTACGGCCGGTCTGTTGACGTGCCCGAGGTCCCGGGAACCGGGTCGGGGCGTTACATTATACCTCATGGGTCATTGTCAAACCATTGATTATGGGGGCTCGCGACTGACGCTAGAGCAGGGGAGAGTGCCCAAAGGCCTCTGATAGGTCATTGGTCGTAGAGGCCATCTCAAACACAACAATGCTAGTGGACGTGTGAGGGTTCATATTATGTTGGAAATACATACTAAAGATCTATTTTCTTTCCCAGGCTATGTTTCATTTGCTTCTTGTTTGTTAGCTACATCTTATATACTTATTCTTTATTCACTTTCTAATTTTGTTGCTCTTGCTTCTTTGTGCCAAACTACATGTGGAATTCATGAATTTCTTGATTTCTTTGGTGTATTTAACCAACGATATTGTTTTGCATTTGAATTTCTTACTGCAATTTAGCATTGATTTATTTTTCTCTGTCGAAATGCAATTAATCTGCCATGTGGCTAAGTGAGCCATACTCAACAACATAATTAGAAATAAACAATTAAATGAAAAACTCTTTGATTGAGATTCATTATGTCTTTTTGAGCTTGCCCCAAAACAACATAATGTTATTGTATTTATTTATGGTTACAAAGTTATATTGAAATGCATGTTATGTGTGTTTTCAATGCCTTTCTGGAATGTGAACGGATTGTTGTTGAAAGACTTTACAGCAAGCTTTAGGTTATAACTTATGGTATGCCATACTAATTAATTCATTTCTCTTATGTGTTTGAGCAGTGCCATAGACACTATGAGATGGGCAACATATACGAAGAATCCTTCATGTCCTCAGTGAAAGCACCCATTTAGTTTTCTTACGGTATTTCGTTCTTTTGATGGAAGATACTAACACATTTTTTAGCTATATTTTTTTTCTCTTTCTATATTTTCTACTTTTGTTTTTGAATTTTTAGAAATACTAATCCTCCTTGCTTGGTTTGACTCTAGCATGCATGATTATTCATTCGAAGAGAGTATATGCCTTCTCCTAAGAGTCCCCCAGGTTTGTGCATGTACTAGTGGAAACTAAAGATGATGATATGCCCAAGTAATTGCAAGATATACGTGAGTATTATGACAATCATCAAGGGGGTGATGACCTAGATGAGCATCTTGCTTCATCTAGGTTATCATCCCCTTGATCATCCTCATAATATTCACAAATATCTTCCAATTCTTCAAGCATGTCATCATCCTTAGCTTCTACTGGCACAAGCACAAACCAAGGCTACTCTTAGGAGAAGGCATACACTTTCTTCAAATGAATAGTCATGCATGCTTCAATCAAACCAAACAAAGAGGATACAGATTTCTAGAAATTCAAAACCAAAAATAAAAAATATAGAAAGAAAATAAAATACGGCTAAAAAGGCATGCTAGTACCATCCATCAAAAGAATGAAATCTGATAAGAAAAAACTAAATAGGACCTTACACTGAGGACATGAAGGATTTTTCGTATAGGTTGCCCATCTCAAAATGCAAATGGCACTGCTCAAACACAATGCACACTAGGAATACCGCAAATGCTAAGTAAAGGCTGATAGAGGTTGTTGTGATATTAGACATGGAAGGTCACAAATGATTTTATAATTTGGAAAAAGTTAAAATTAAAATTAGACTATCAAAGAGTGTATAAAAGCAGTTTCAAAAGCCATCAAAAGCAGTTTTAAAATTAGACATGATATTTTTCTCTGCCGAAATTCAATTAATCTACTATATGGCTAAGTGAGGCTTACTCGATAACATAATTAGAAATAAAATCTTAAATAAAAAAACTTTGATATTATGTCTGTTTTTTTTAATTCCAATGCAATTTTCTATGTAATGTTATTGTATTTATTTATGGTTACAAAGTTATATTGAAATGCATGTTATGTGTGTTTTCAATGTCTTTCTGGAATGTGAACGAATTGCTGTTGAAAGACTTTACAGCAAGGTTTGGGTTATAACTTATGGTATGCCATACTAATTAATTCATTTCTTTTATGTGTTTGGGCAATGCCATATACATACTGAGATGGGCAACATATACAAAGAATCCTTCACGTCCTCAGTGAAAGCAACCCATTTAGTTTTCTTACGGTATTTCGTTCTTTTGGTGGAAGATACTAACACATTTTTTAGCTATATTTTTTTCTCCTTCTATATTTTCTACTTTTGTTTTTGAATTTTTAGAAATACTAATCCTGCTTGTTTGGTTTGACTCTAGCATGCATGATTATTCATTTGAAGAGAGTATATGCCTTTTCGTAAGAGTCCTTCTGGTTTGTGCCTGTGCTAGTGGAAACTAAAGATGATGATATGCCCAAATAATTGCAAGATATTCATGAGTATTACGACAATCATCAAGGGGATGATGACCTACACTACAAGAAAATAGCGATTTACCCACGGACAATTCCGTGGGTAAAACTGCCAAAATCCCTGGGTAATATATCTTACCCAGGGATTACCCACAGATGGTAATATAGCTAGATGAGCCTTTTGCTTCATCTAGGTCATCATCCCCTTGATCATCCTCGTAATATTCACAAATATCTTCCAATTCTTCAAGCAGGTCATCATTCTTAGCTTTTACTGGCACAAGCACAAACCAAGGCTACTCTTAGGATAAGGCACACACTCTCTTCAAACGAATAGTCATGCATGCATCAATCAAACCAAACAAAGAGGATCCGTATTTCTAGAAATCCAAAACCAAAAATAAAAAATATAGAAAGAAAATAAAATACAGCTAAAAGACATGCTAGTAGCTTCCATCAAAAGAATGAAATACAGTAAGAAAACTAAATGAAACCTTACACTGAGGACATGAAGGATTTTTTGTATAGGTTGCCCATCTCAAAATGCAAATGGCACTGCTCAAACACAATGCACACTAGGAATACCGCAAATGCTAAGTAAAGACTGATAGAGGTGGTTGTGATATTAAATATGGATGATCACTAATGATTTTATAATTTGGTAAAAGTTAAAATTAAAATTAGACTATTAAAGAGTGTATAAAAGCATTTTCAAAAGCTATTATCTAGTTAGTTGGGAAAGTTTGTATCGCCCAAAGGAAAATGGAGGGTGGGGCATCTTAAATTTTTGGGAGTTTAATGGGGCCCTGATAGCAAAATGGTGGTGGGGAACACTCACGGGAGATGCGGGCATATGCCTCCAAATCTTCAAAGACGCATACTCCCATTGTGGCTTCATAGACGCACACAAACCCATTCTTGCTCATGCATCCCCCTTCTAGAAAAGACTTTATCGATAAAAGCTATCTACACTTACCAACATATCCGTGAAGCCAAGAACAAAAGGATCAACAAACTTTTGGAATTGGCAATAAGGCTCCTCACCCGAAAATACACATACATGATTGCAACCTCTACTTCTCAAATATCACCTTAGCATCCAAGAAGCCAAAGAGAGGATTAGAAGAAGCAAGCCACTCCTCAAGCCAGGGCCTCTAACAGAAAAACCAGCTGAAGGGTAGGAAGACCTAAAAAGAGCCCTCCTCAAAATCGACACCCACGCGGTGGATACAAAAGATTAATGGAAGCTTACGCCAACCAAAATATTCACAGTCAAATCTCTCTACACATTCCGGGTAGATGGCAGAACCAGAAGCAAACTACGAAAGAGCTTCTCGAAGCTACCATGGCCCCTTACGACAAAACTATTTGCATAGTTAGCAAAGGAGGACAAAATCCTTACTGTGGACAACCTCCACAAAAGAAAGTGGCAAAGAGAACACACAAAGTGCTACCTATGCGATATGGAAGATGAATCGGTGACACACACGCTCCTGTCGTGCACATATGTGACAAACATATGGAACGCAAAGTTTACGTCATATAAGAATTGATTTAATTAAGGAGATTATCTGCCTCATGATGTCCCATGACACTATTGAACCCAATCAGTTTACATCACATATGAATTGCTTTAATTGTAACAACAATTTTAATTACAATGTCAACATAAAGATGCATGGTTCTGAGAAAAAAAGTGAACTAGAAACAAGCAAATAAAATAACTTCAAAGCATGAGCTCACACCATATAAAACAATTCAACCACTTCAATACCATGTAAATAATAAAAATGTTCTCAATCAGTTTCACATAGACAATTAGAATTCTCATACCAAATAAAGTGACTCGTGATTAATATCCATTCAAAGAATTTCATATGTTGGAAAAAATTGGATGAACACAATATTACCCAACTCAAAGTTGAAAATTGGCTTGATCAAATACGTCATAATGGCCCTGTCTAAGACAGGAGACACAAAGCGACCTCCACCCCATACCAACATGATATGAATGACATCAATATAACCCGAGAATGAACTGATTGAGAATTACAGGACAAATATAAATCACATCAAACACATCCAAGAAAGGTCAAAGACCAGCCAACATTCAAAAGGATGTGAATATAAGATCGGAAAGTAGAGGCCAAGAGTGTAAGATACACCGTTTAAGCAAACCTATAGGAAGATGATCATGAGTCTTATTATATTTTTCTCCTTCCGAGGAAAAGATAACTCAAGCAAAGACATCTGAGTAAATCTAAAAGATCACGCAAGAATTTGATGAGAAAATACATTGTTCAAAGAGGAAAATCAGATGAGGAATTTCCAAATTGTTCAAGAACATATCATTCATAGAGATAAATAACCCAATAATCAAACAATAATCAAACAAAATAAGCAAGACTCTAAACACTAACAACCCGAAATTACGCATCAAAGACAGATCAACATCGGTTGTGATTCAAGAACCATGTTCTCTACATTAATCTCAAGAGGAAAGAAACCACGTAATGGAAGTAATCAAAAGAAGCTCGAAAAATGGATGAGAATTTCACCAAAAATTGCAGGAAAAAAAGAGAGCGATCAAGAGAACAGAGAACTCACATGTAAGAAAATATCATCAAAATCAGAATCTTTGCACTTTTGCCAAGAGATTCAAAATCAAAAGAAATTTGGTAGTGCTGTTTATATCAAACCCTATTCAAAATCGATTGAGATGTAACGGTTTCTATATATCAAAACCTTCCTATGATATAATTTTAAAAGATTGCAACACTAAAGATATGTAATAAAGCAAGAACCATTCCCATCAAACATTCAAACCTTTCATCACAGAGAGAGAGAGAGAGATAGAGAGGTCATATATAGAACTTTTAATCAAAGAATCTTGTATTTCTCTAATAATCATATATTTCCCTAATAATCAAAGATTCTACTAGTGTTGTGGATTTGAATAAGTACTTAAGACGACAAAAGAAAATCCAGAGAAAGCCAAAGCATGTAACATTGTAATAAAGCAAAGATTTCCACAAAAATCTTATGAAGATTTCCACAAAAACAGAAACTTTTGAATCTTGTGAAGATTGCTACACTAAAGATCATATGTAATAAAACAAGAACCCTTGTGATCAAATTCTTTAACCAACACTGCAATTCCTCATTCAAAAAAAAAAAAGAAAAGAAAATAAGAGGAGATAAACAAATCAAGATCTAGAAATAGTGAGAGAGAACGATAGGGCATAGATCAAGAGAAAGAGAGAAGAAGCATGCTATTATAGATTTGACACATAAAAGAAGGGATTTATTGAATGAAATACCGGCCTGTTCTTCTCTCTATGCTTGAATGTTGTAAAGCGAGTAGAACAACTGAAACAGAGAAAAAGATTTATAAATAAAAGAGAAGTGATAAACAAATCAAGATTGATAAATAAATTTATATCTAAATTAAACTCTAATAATCAGAGAGAGACAGAGAGAGAGAGAGAGAGAGAGAGAGAGAGAGAGAGAGAGAGAGAGAGTGATACGAATCAAAGAATACCTGTTCTTCTCTCTACGCTTCCGAAGTTGGGGAGAAATCAAAAACCAAGAAAACAAAGTGATCAGAGTGTTTCTTTTTACGCTTTGCTTGGCGTGTATATATATATAGAAAGTATTTGCGCCACACGCTCTAGAGAAGTTTTGGCCGGTTAGGAGTAAACCAGCTTGAAACTGAGCCTTGATGTTTTGTTTTCATCCAATTTTTACTCATAATAATAGTGATAAATTTTTTTTTCTCTTATATATTGGTTTTATAGGGGAGTAAATTTCACTAGATTGCATGTAGACTGTATGATTGTCATATCAGTTTAAAAAATATTTATTTTATTTTTTATTTTTAAATAAAATAAAGTAATATACCTTCATTTAACAATTTAAATGTTATTAGAAATGAAATCTCTGGTTCAAACATGAACATAGTTCTTGACTTATCATGCAGTTATTATTTTAAAATAAAGCTTATTTTAAAGTATATTTTTTTTATATATTATTTTTAGGTATATCCTGGCTCTCCTTGTTAAGATCCTTCACCATCATTTTTTTTAGCAAAGCTTATTCATTAAACTGTCGAAGGTTTAGGATTTTCATCCGTCTTGTTTTTTTAGTTGGTATAGTTGTTCCCAACTTATTAGGCGGTATGTGTGTGACTCAGTGTGCACGTCTCTTTAGGATGTATTGCATCAATTTTGCCAATTACCCATTCAGTAGGATATAGTTTGATATCTAGTGAATTAATATTATAGATAGTATTGAATTTAATAGTATGTCCCATTTGCCCAAAGATAGGAATCTTATTATTTATGAAATTTTCTTTGTGTATGTCCCTGGGTGTGAATCGATATGATTTCATTCTTGACAAAGTTGATGCACAGGCTTGATAGCCACTCAAAAAGATTGAAGGTTAGTTTGAGGGTTTTGAACCGAGGGAGCTCTCATGTGAAAAATAACCCAACATGTCATTTGTATATTACAGAGTCATGATGTCATCCTCCTGGTTGTTTCCCAATGGGATCCCCTTATATATATATTTACCTTGTTGCTCTGTGAACATTGTGGATAATACGTTAGTAACAAGGACGAATAAGAGGGAGGATAGGAGATCACTCTGGCTTAGGCCTCTTTTGTTTTTGACTTATCGAGATACCACTATGTTGTTATGTATCATACCCCTTTATGAAGGTTGTTTGTATGTCATCTATTAACTCTTTAATGATGTTCATTGGCCTGTTTGGCAAAACCTTGGAGATATTTTTGTGGAGCAATTTAGTAGATTGATTGACCTATAATCTAAAATGCTTGATTGGAGACTAGCAAAATATGTGCCTAGTTTAGTCTCTTAAGTATATCTATTTTGATGAAATCCCAGCCATTTGATAGAAAGTTATCAGGAATCCATCTGGCCATAGGGCTTTCTCGGGAAAGAAGGGGGTTTCAAGGTGTCATAGGTCCCCACTATTGTGGGTGAACAATTTGTCCCCAAGTGCTTTTATAGCTCATCTCTCTTTCTGTTCCAAAGAGATAGTTGAAGTGTGATGAGATCATAGTTGTTATTTCATCCAGTGTTGTTATGGTTGCTTCGCCTACTTGAAGCTGCATTATCTAATTTCTTAATTGTTTCCAAAATTTAAAAAAAAACCGGATAAACAAGCAATTTGGTATATGAAAAGAAATGGAATCAAAACGGGACTCCTATAAGAATTTCAGACAATAATTTTGAGCTTAACATGGGGGTCTTAACATGCATCTATTTTGATCTTCTTTACCCTTCATATTATACATCACATCGTATTTGGATGCCTAGTGATTGATTGATTGATTGTTTGATTATATTCATATTTTTGCATAGATGAAGCACCGTAGAAAATACTATCGATGAATGTTCTGATGAAAGTTTAACAAAAACTCGAGCAGTTGAGCAATACATCACAAATGTATCAACTAAGGAAAAGAAACTGAGGCATTTGATGCAAAGACAGCCAGTTTCAGTACAGTTTAGCTTTTCTTTCTCTCCAATGCTGCATGAATCATCTCTGCTTTCTGTTTGCAATTCGAGAGCTCCTCTGCACTTAGTTCTTTAAGAGTAGAGATGTGAAGAACACTGATCCTTCTCTAAAACAAAAGGTTCATCTTTCTCATCTCTGGATGCCATCTCATACCCTTAAATTGCGGCAAATCTTCTGACAAGATAATCATCTGGCTTCTCAGGGTCTTTCAACATGGCCACATCTCCAACAAAAACTTGCCTATAGTAAAAGCAAGAGAGAATCCTATAAGGCATAAAACCAAAACTGGTGAAACTTTAAAAGGAATCATTAGCTTGATATACATTGAATCTTTCATTTACCATTAGAAGCTATGTGCATGTTGAACTTGAGCATATTACTTACCTTAAACAAAATAAAGGGCATTGATTCTTAGAAAATGAGTCAGCAATTGGAATTACTTACATGTCATAGAATACTTGTCATTGGCAGAGTCCTAGGCTACTAAAAGGAAAAATGTACAGTATTTCCATCATCAATAGAAATAAGAGACAAGTTAAGATGACAGAAAAGCTACCAGATGCTAGTATTCCTAAATTGGGCTGAAACTCCAAACTGCCAGACCGCCCAAACCGCTCCAAACCAATCATCGACCGAAACCATTGGTTTTTCAAACTGTTGAAATCGAAAAAAAAAATTGATATGATTCGGTTCGGTTGGAATTTTAAGAAATACGGTTTGAACCTAACCGAACCACGTATTCTTTTTTTTTTTAGTTAATTGAATAGCTTGAAAATTGAAATCACGTTTTTAGTTTTCACTTCTCTTCCTTTTCGTATCTCACCCACGCTCCCTTTCCCATCCATGCCATTTCTTCACCCTTGTTCCAGTGTAAAAACAGTAAGCTTGCTTCCACATTTATCAAAAAAAAAAAAAAAATGTCAACATGCCTTGAAAGAAGTTCTTCCAAATTGCATCACTTAGTTCCATCCCATTGATTTGACCTATTATTGTACTTCTGCATAGTATGGAATGAAGGAAACTACGCAACTAAGCAATCAATAAATATGGTTTATCCATCTTTTAAGAAAAAGTATATATATATATATATATATTATTTATATAAAAATAAATAAACCACATTTATTAAAAACTAATAATAAGAAATTAACATTATATAAAATAAAATAAATAGAAAGGGTATTAGTTCCCTCGATGTATGGATAACTGACTACTCAGACTTGCTATCCTTAAGGGGCACCTCATTGCCTGAGGATTGTTGTGGTTCTTTCCGACTAAAAGGTCTTTCTAGAATGTGAACGGATTACTGCTGCAAGACTTTACAACAAGGTTTGGGTTATAACTTATGGTATGAAAAACCATACTAATTAATTCATTTCTCTTATGTGTTTGAGCAGTGCCATATACATTCTGAGATGGGCAACATATACCAAAAATCCTTCATGTCCTCAGTGAAAGCACCAATTTAATTATTTTACGGTATTTCGTTCTTCTTATGGAAGATACTAACACGTTTTTTAGCTATATTTTTTCTTTCTTTCTATGTTTTCTACTTTGGGTTTTGGATTTCCAGAAATACTGATCCTCTTTGTTTGGTTTTACTCTAGCGTGCATGATTATTCATTTGAAGAGAGTGTGTGCCTTCTCTTAAGAATCCCCCTGGATTGTGCCTCCGCTAGTAGAAACTGAAGATGATGATATACCCAAAGAATTGCAAGATATTCATGAATATCACAACGATCATCAAGGGGATGATGACCTGGATGAGCCCCCTACTTCATCCAAGTCATCATCCCCTTGATCATCCTCGTAATATTCACGAATATCTTCCAATTCCTCAAGCATGTCATCATCCTAATCTTCCACTGGTACAAGCACAAACCAAGGAGACTCTTAGGAGAAGGTATACGCTCTCTTCAAATGAATAGTCATGCATGCTTCACTCAAACCAAAAAAAGACAATCCGTATTTCTGGAAATCCAAAACCAAAAGTAAAACACATAGAATGAAAAAAAAAAAAATCCAGCTAAAAAACATGCTAGTACCTTCCACCAAGACAACAAAATACAGTAAGAAACTAAATGAGACCTTACATTGAGGACATGAAGGATTTTTGGTGTAGGGTGCCCATAAATGGCATTCTGATATGCAATGATATCGCTTTGCATTTGAATTTCTTACTATAGTTTAGCATTGATTTATTTTGCTATGCCGAAAAGAAATTAATCTGCCATGTGGCTAAGTCAGCCTTACTCAACAACATAAAAAGAATCAAACACTTAAATGAAAACTCTTTGATTGAGGTTCATTATGTCTTTTTGAGCTTGCCCCCAAACTTCTGGTACCTTTTTTTTAAACTCCAACGCAATTTTCTATGTAATGTTATTGTATTTATTTATGGTTACAAACTTATATTGAAATGCTTGTTATGTGTGTTTTCATGGTCTCTCTCGAGTGTGAAAGGATTGTTGTTGAAAGACTTTATGGCAAGGTTTGGGTTATACTAATTAATTCATTTCTCTTATTTGTTTGAGCAGTGCCATATACATTCTGAGATGGGCAACATATACAAAGAATCCTTCATGTCCTCAGTGAAAGTACCTATTTAGTTTTCTTACGGTATTTCGTTCTTTTGATGGAAGATACTAACACATTTTTTAGCTATATTTTTTTTCTCTTTCTATAGTTTCTATTTTTGTTTTTGAATTTTTAGAAATACTAATCCTCCTTGTTTGGTTTGACTCTAGCATGCATGATTATTCATTCGAAGAGAGTATATGCCTTTTCGTCAGAGTCCTTTTGGTTTGTGCCTGTGCTAGTGGAAACTGAAGATGATGATATGCCCAAGTAATTGCAAGATATATGTGAGTATTACGACAATCATCAAGGGGATGATAACCTAGATGAGCCTCTTGCTTCATCCAGGTTATCATCCCCTTGATCATCCTCATAATATTCACAAATATCTTCCAATTCTTCAAGCATGTCATCATTCTTAGCTTCTACTGGCACAAGCACAAAACAAGGCTACTCTTAGGAGAAGGAATACACTTTCTTCAAATGAATAGTCATGCATGTTTCAATCAAACCAAACAAAGAGGATCCGTATTTTTGAAAATCCAAAACCAAAAATAAAAAATATAGAAAGAAAATAAAATACAGCTAAAAGACATGGTAGTATCTTCCATCAAGAGAATGAAGTACAGTAAGAAAACTAAATGGGACCTTTCACTGAGGACATGAAGGATTTTTTGTATAGGTTGCCCATCTCAAAATGTAAATGGCACTGCTCAACCACAATGCACACCAGAAATACCGCAAATGCTAAGTAAAGGCTGATAGAGGTGGTTGTGATATTTGACATGGATGATCACTAATGATTTTATAATTTGGAAAAAGGTAATTAAAATTATACTATCAAAGAGTGTATAAAATCAGTTTCAAAAGTTTTCATCTGGTCAGTTGGGAAAGGTTGTGTAGCCCAAAAGAAAATGGGGGGTGGGGCATCTTAAATCTTTGGGAGTTTAATGGGGCCCTGATAGGAAAATGATGGTGGCTAATACTCACGGGAGTTGCGGGCATATGCCTAAAAAACTTCAAAGACGCATACTCCCATTGTAGCTTCATAGACACACACAAACCCATTCATGCTAGTGCATCCCCCTTCTAGAAATGACGTTTTTTTGAGAAAAGCCAACAATACTTACCAACATATCCGTGAAGCTAAGAAGGGAAAGATCACTAATCTTCTAGAAAGATAATTGGTGGCAAGGCTCCGCACCCAAAAATACACATCTAGGGTTGCAACTTCTACTTCCCAAACATCACCTTAGCATTCAAGAAGCCAAAGAGAGGATTAGAAGAAGCGAGTCACTCCTCAAGCCAAGGCCTCTAACAAAAAAATAGGCTGAGGGGTTGGAAAACCTAAAAAGAGCCCTTCTCCAAATCGACACCCATGTGGTGGATACAAAAGAATGAAAGCTCACGCCAACCAAAGTATTCATAGTCAAATCTCTCTACATATTCTAGGTAGATGGTGGAACTAAAAGCGAACTACAAAAGAGCTACTGGAAGCTACTATGGCCCCTCAAGACAAAACTATTTGCATGGTTAGCAACGGAGGACAAAATCCTTACTCTTGACGACCTCCACAAAAGAAGGGGGCAAAGAGAACACACAAAGTGAACTAGAATTGGTAACACACACACTCCTGCCGTGCGCATATGTGGCAAACATGTGGAACACAAAGTTTACTCCATATAAGAATTGATTTAATTAAGGAGATTATTTGCCTCATGATGTCCTATGACACTATCGATCTCAATCAGTTTACATCACATATGAATTGATTTAATTGTATAAAAATTTTGATTACAATGTCTACATGAAGGTGCATGCTTCTGAGAAAAAAGTGAACCAGAAACAAGCAAATAAAATAACTTCAAAGCATGCATAAGCAGTTTAATGTACAGTTTATATTTTGAATAGATATCATATCAAGGATCTTCAATTTAAGACTCTCTTTAAGGTATGGAGTGGTCGAACACCTAATGTTAAACATTCATTGGTGTTTTTAAATAAAATAAAGTAATATACCTTCATTTAACAATTGAAATGTTATTAGAAATGAAATCTCTGGTTCAAACATGAACATAGTTCTTGACTTATCATGCAGTTATTATTTTAAAATAAAGCTTCATTTTATATGTTATTTTTAGGTATATCCTGGCTCTCCTTGTTAAGATCCTCCACCATCATTTTTTTTAGCAAAGCTTCATTAAACTGTCGAAGGTTTAGGATTTTCATCCGTCTTGTTTTTTTAGTTGGTATAGTTGTTCCCAACTTATTAGGCGGTATGCGTGTGACTCAGTGTGCACGTCTCTCTAAGATGTATTGCATCAATTTTGTCAATTACCAATTCAGTAGGATATGGATTGACATCTAGTGAATTAATATTATAAATAGTATTGAATTTAATAGTATGTCCCCTTTGCCCAAAGATAGGAATTACCCTCCTTTCAAGGATACCATTTTACTTCTAATTCTCTCAATGAGTCCGTACTATTCTTTTTTTCTTAGGCGCTCTCTAGTTATCTGAACCTCAAGATATTTGATTGACAGGATGGTAGTTGTGAAATTTATTATTTTTGGAATTTTCTTGGTGTATGTCCCTAAGTGTGTGAATCGTTATGATTTCATTCTTGACAAAGTTGATGCACAAGCTTGATAGCCACTCAAAAAGATTGAAGATTAGCTTGAGGGTTCTGCAAGAGGAAGCTCTCATGTGAAAAAAAAACCCAACATGTCATTTCCCAAAGTCATGATGTCATCCTCCCTAGCTGTTGTTTCCCAGTGGGATTCCCTCGTATATGTTTACTCTTGTTGCTCTATGAACATTGTGGATAATACGTTAGTATAGCAAGGACGAATAAGAGGGAGGATAGGAGATCACTCTGACTTAGGCCTCTTTTGTTTTTGGTTGATCGAGATACCACTGTGTTGTTATGTATCATCCCCCTTTATGAAGGTGGTTTGTATGTCATCTATTAACTCTTTAACGACATTCATTAGCCTGTTTGGCAAAACCTTGGAGATGACTTTTGTGTAGCAATTTAGTAGGTTGATTGGCCTATAATCTAAGATGCTTGATTGGGGACTAGCAAAATATGTGCCTAGTTTAGTCTCTTCATGCTTGTATTTCTTCAAATAACTTAAGCATATCTGTCTTGATGAAATCCCAGCCATCTGATAGAAAGTCATTAGGAATCCATCTTGTTATAGGGCTTTTCCAAGAAAGAAGGGGGTTTCAAGATGTCATAGGTCCCCACGTTTGTGGGTGAATAGTTTGTCCCCAAGTGTTTTTAAAGCGCATCTCTCTTTATGTTTCAAAGAGATTGTTGAAGTGTGATGAGATCATAGTTGTTATTTCATCAGGTGTTGTTATGATTGTTTCCCCTACTTGAAGCTGCTTTATCTAATTTCTTAATTGTTTCCAAATTTTTTTTTAAAAAAACCCGATAAACAAGCAATTTGGTATATGAAAAGAAATGGAATCAAAAAGGGTCTCCTATGAGAATTTCAGACAGTAATTTTGAGCTTAACAGGGGGGTCTTATCATGCATCTATTTCGATCTTCTTTACACTTCATATTATACATCACATTGTATTTGGATGACTAGTGATTGATTGATTGATTGATTCTGTTCATATTTTTGCATAGATGAAGCACCATAGAAAATACTATCGATGAATGTTCTGATGAAAGTTTAACAAAAACTCGAGCAGTTGAGTTGAGCAATAAACCACAAATGTATCAACTAAGGAAAAGAAACTAAGGCATTTGATGCAAAGACAGCCAGTTTCAGTACAGTTTAGCTTTTCTTTCTCTCCAATGCTGCATGAATCATCTTTGCTTTCTATTTGCAATTCGAGAGCTCCTCTGCACTTAGTCCTTTAAGAGTAGAGATGTGAAGAACACTGATCCTTCTCTAAAACAAAAGGTTCATCTTTCTCATCTCTGGATGCCATCTCATACCCTTCAATTGCAGCAAATCTTCTGACAAGGTAATCATCTGGATTCTCAGGGTCTTTCAACATGACCACATCTCCAACAAAACCTTGCCTATAGTAAAAGCAAGAGAGAATCCAATAAGGCATAAAACCAAAACTGGTGAAACTTTAAAAGGAATCATTAGCTTGATATACATTGGATCTTTCATTTACCATTGACAGCTATGTGCATGTTGAACTTGAACATATAACTACCTTAAACACAATAAAGAGCATTGATTCTTAAAAAAATGAGTCAGCAATTGGAATTAGTTCACAAGTCAGAGAATACTTGTCATTGGCAGAGTCCTAGGCTACTAAAAGGAAAAACGTACAGTTTTTCCATCATCAATAGAAATAAGAGACAAGTTAAGATGACAGAAAAGCTACCGGATGCTAGTATTCCTAAATAGGGCTGAAACTCCATACTGCCAAACTGCCCAAACCGCTCCAAACCAATCCACCGAAACTGTTGGTTTTCAAACCGTTGAAACTGAAAAAAAAAAAAAAAAAAAAGTGGTTTGATTTGGTTTGAAATCGATTAATATTCCGGGCGGTTCTGTTAGAAATTTAAGAAATACGGTTTGAACCGAATCGAACCGCATATTCTCTCCTTTTCTTCAGTTAATTGAATAGCTTGAAAATTGAAATCACGTTTTCCGTTTTCAGTTTTCACTTCTCTTCCTTCTCGTATCTCACTTACGCTCCCTTTCCCATCCATGCCATTTCTTCGCCCTTGTTCCAGTGTAAAAAGGGTCAGCTTGCTTCCACATTTATCAAGAAAAAAAAAGTCAACATGCCTTGAAAGAAGTTCTTCCAAATTGCATCACTTATAGTCTCTTCCCATTGATTTGATTTGACCTATTATTGTACTTCTGCATATTATGGCATGAAGGGAACTACTCAACTAAGCAATCCGTCGCTATTGGTGTTATCTTAATCCTAATGTATTATTTTTTGTAACCCAAACATGTAACACAACTTTTAACAATCAATAAATATGGCTTATACATCTTTTCAATATATATATATATATATATATATATATATATATATAAACCACATTTATTAAAAATAAATAACAAGAAATTAACATTATATAAAATAAAATAAATAGAAAGGGTATTAGTGCCCCCGATGTATGGATAACTGACTACTCAGACTTGCTATCCTAAAGGGGCACCTCATGCCTGAGGATTGTTGTGGTTCTTTCCGACTAAAGGTCAAACTCTTTTTAAGGAGAGACTCCATAGTCAATAGCTTGAGCCGCTTGTGTTTATACATATATATATATATATATATGGTTTGTGATAGTATCTGTACGTACCTAATTCTGACCCATACTATCACAGCTGTTCATATGGGGTGTTGGGTGTTTGTTTTAAATTTTGTTTTGAGGGTGAGTGTTAGTATGGATATATATATATATATCCATTCATATATATATATATATATATATATATATATTTCTTAAAATGAAATTTTAATATTTAATTAAAATTTCAAATCCATGGAGACAGGTGACCTCCTGATCAAAAGTCAAAGTTGTGATATTTATTATTATTTTTATTTTTTTTGCATATGCCCTCGGAAGTTTCATAATTATTAGAATTTTATTTTTTTTATTTTTATATTTTTATTATATATATATATATATATATATATATATATATATATATATATATATATATATATATAATAAAAATATAAAAATAAAAAAAATAAAATTCTAATAATTATGAAACTTCCGAGGGCATATGCAAAAAAAATAAAAATAATAATAAATATCACAACTTTGACTTTTGATCAGGAGGTCACCTGTCTCCATGGATTTGAAATTTTAATTAAATATTAAAATTTCATTTTAAGAAATATATATATATATATATATATATATATATATATATATATATATGAATGGATAAACTTTGGCACCAGGTTGTTTTTTTTTTAGGGAAAATTTCAAAAATAACCCATGTGGTTTCACCGATTTGCAAAATAGGGAATGTGGTCTTATTTTTCGAAAAAAAACCTGTGGTTTCTCCGATTTACAAAAAAGGGAAAAACCGTTAACTCCCATTAACGGTGTTAACTTATGCTTAGTTGGCAGGGGTATTTTTGTCCATTTTTTTGGTTTCGATCTCTCAAACCGATGAAGATTTGAAAAAAATTCAATTTAGGGCAATTTTTTTATAATTTTTGGAATCTATTTTACAAAATTTGACAAAAATACCCTTGTCAACTTAACGGTGTTAGTAAGAGTTAACGGTTTTTCCCCTTTTTGCAAATCGGAGAAACCACGTGTTTTTCAAAAATACCACATTCCCTATTTTGCAAATCAGTGAAACCACATGGGTTTTTTTTGAAATTTTCCCTTATTTTTAAATATATCTATATATATGGATAAGCTTTGGATAAATGTGCCCGTTTCTCAAGGCACGATCTGGGAAACCACTTAACCATGGCCCCTGTGGATAAAAGGAGTAGGCAGGGAGATAGAGAAAGGGGGAGAGCAGAAGAGAAGATGGCGACCAAAAATGAAGAGCAAAGGAGATGAAGTTTCCCCGAGTCTATCTCTGATGGCCTTGCCGAAGAAGACAGGCCCGGGTCCACCCAGATTGTGATACAGAAAAAGACGCAGAAGACAGAAGGCTCTTGAAGAAAGAAGGAGAAGACCCCCTTATGGCTGCTTCCTGAGGCATGTACCGCTCCAATCACAACCGTGCAGCTTGAAACCTTCTCCACCAAGCCCTATTGAAGAGTCGCCCCAAAGCCGCCTCGCCGCACTCCGCCCGGGCACAGCGCTTGCCAGACTCCTCCGCCCTAGAAGCGGCCAGAGCAGACTGAGCCTGCATACACCTGCCCGGCTTCAGGTAGGCGCTCCACCAGAGGCAGCGCCAAGACAGGCGTCTGAGACGCTCACAGCCCATAGGCACGCAAGCGAGGCGCCGATAAGCCTCGCATACATCTCTACGCTTAGCCAATGGGTGCCCGCAGACACTCCGCAGAGCAGCGCACAGCGCGCCTGCAGCCTTCAGACGCGCCTGAGATGCTCACAGGCGCCCACAGGCACGCATAGGCGCACACAGGCCTGCATACACCTCTGCCCAGCCTGCAGGCGCTCACAAACGCTCACAAACACTCACAGACGCGCACAGGCACGCACACGTGCGCGCACCCCTCTTCCCACCCTGCAGGCCTATACACGCCTTCGCCCAGATCTGCCAGTCTACTCGCATGCCCCTCCTCCAGCCCCCAAACTTGATGCCTTGCGGGAGGCGAACACAACGTTGCCGTGCACGGCTGCTGCTTTGCCACCATGAAATTTACTGGTCATGCGTCTTGATCTTCTCTTCTTGGCCTTATGTGATGTTGTTAATGGCTATTGGCCTTGTTGTGCCGCCGATGTTGATGATGTAATGCTTTGTTCATGCTGGCGATGGCATTCAGCACGCAATGTTCTTTGCTGATTTTGTTGTATGCGCCGTTGCCATGAAGCTACGCTCTTCTATTTATTGTTATTTTAACAAGCGTCATTTGAGTTGCTATATTGTTGCTGTTGTTTTGCTGCAGAAACAAGAAAATGTGAAAGGAGAAGGAGCTGCTGCTATCATAGAGAAGAAGAGGCTAGCACCATCAAGGAGGAGAAGGAGCTACTGTCATCATGAAGAAGAAGATTCGCCTACATTTGTTGTCTTTGCTTACCTTGAGTGATGAGAAAGTCCTGGACTTGCTGCTGATTGGTATCATCCCCCGCATCCCGATGAAGCTGTTACCTTTTGATGGTATCTAATCCATGTGTGAAGCTGATGTTGCCATTAAGCATGTAAGCTGTTTGAAGCTCTAAGTCAAAAAACTCAAAGGAGACATGACATTCGTTCTTGTAAAAGAGGAAATTCATAAATTCAATTTAGCTGCCATTGTGCAATTGAGGTTGTTGTTGCTGTATGAAGGGAAGAGAATGCCAAAGAATCTATGTTGCTGCTTTTGTGTTAGACGATCATGTTTATTGTTGCTATGATCCAATTGCTAATGATTTGTAATTAATACTCCTGATTGGCTGTTCTGGAATCAATTGTTGAAAATATAGAATAAGTTATCTTGGAACACTTCGATCAAGTTGCTGGTGGTCGTTATTTGTCAATTTCATCGATCAGGATAATAATCTAGTTATGAGGTGCACACCAGATGTTTGTTGAAAAGTCTTAATGAAGTAAGAAGCCCCTTTGTGGCACCTATATATGAAATATTTGCAAAGCTTAGTAGCTTCATATTCTTATCAGTGAGTCAGCAGTCCCTGATTTCTGGGAGAAAATAATTTGATGATGCTATTACCAATCAATCGAGAATAAAGTAAAGCAGAGAATGATCAAAAGACCGCACTACAGTCTCTATAGTTCTACCTTGCATTTTTTAAAGGTTCTTGACATTACAGGCTATGACCCCCACCACTGTAAATATATGTCATGCCGCCTAATGTATCATGGTGACGTCATTCCCAAGGATGTCAATGTGGCTGCAAAACAGGCCATACATTAAGCTGCTAAATAATTACTATGGGGTTGCTGCAATAGCTTTGGATATTTGCAAAAGTTGTAAAATTTGTAAAGAAATGCATTCAATGTCATGCCAAATGCCTAGTTATGTAAATTGCCCATTAGATGTTTGAGGAAATGCCTTAATGAAGTACCACAAAATGGTAACAAAGCTGTTAAGTTGCAGCTGTGCAATTATTGATTTTTACTGCTTCAGAATAGAAGTAAGAGGAACTCCCTGATGATGAAGACCTTCATATTACTAGACCCTCAAGCCGCAGCCTTTTAGGAAAGGGAATTTGGCATGCTGAAGATAGAAAGAAGCCAGTTCCTGCAATTCTGCCAGCTCGACTACCCTCCATTCAAATGTCGATAACTTTTGATATGAAACTCCGATTGAGGTGAAATTTGCGGCATTGGAAACTAGACTTCCAGAGATTTCCAACCATGTATGGTACAATTCCTATCAGTGTCCTAGTTGGTACAGATTTTGAGGAAAAAGAAGGGCAATTCCTGCAGTTTGATCAGCTCGACCACCTTCTATTCAAGCGCTGATAACTTTTGCTAGAAAACTCCGATCGAGATGAAATTTGCGGCATCGGAAACTAGACATCCAGGGATTTCTAACCATATATGGTGTGGCCCAATATTGATGGCTCAGTTGGTACAGATTTCAGTTACAAGGCAGGGCAAGACTGCTTTATTTATGGGTTATTGGGGACCATGATGTGTATCTTGAGGCGGTGGTACAACGGCATGAATTCAAAGGGGATGGCGAGACGGAAAGAGGCATTCCTAGATAATCAAATAAATAAATAAATAAATAATATGTATGAGCATCTTATGATGATGTAATGAAAGTCATGATAAATAAAGATTATGTTCATATTGTGTTATTCATTGCCTCTACTTGTACTCTTTTGCCCTAAATCAGAGGTTCCTAAGACTTCGTCTGGGGTAATTAATAATTGGGGTTTGCCTTTATTAGGAATGGAAGAACCCACAAATCAAAACAAATACGACATTTGTGATTCGATATATCGCCTAGTGTCTCTTCACGTATTAATGACGCTGCCGAAAGTATTTTCGATCCCACAAACGGTCACATGAGCTACATCAAATCAAGAGGACGAAAAGAAATCAATGAAAAATAAATACATTTGTTATCTTGAAAACATATTCTAATTATCTTAAGCCAAATGTTTCAAAGAATGGCCATTAGTGACCAAATCTCATCCCATCTATAGAGTTTTATTAACATAGATGGTAGGGGGAATAGGACCCCAAAGATCTTCCATCAAGTGTCACAATCTCATAACACTAAACAAGTTACAGAAAATTGTTTCAAATACTACTTATGAACCGACAAAGCAGAAGCAGGTGGTTGACAGAATCATTTTTATTATTAAAATGAGGCATGTAGTCTGCATTCATCTCCATTTTATATATGACAATAAAAATGAGAATTATGTTCGAACTTATGATCATAATTTTTCCAATAATAACAATAATTATGTTTTACATCAAATTAACCTGTGATGTATCAGACATAACTCAAGAATAAAAAAAGAACTTCCAAACATTGAACAATAATTTACAGGACAAGTTGTAATCGATTCCCAATCTCTTATAAATTATTTTTTAAATATATCTTACATGTTTGTTACTCCTAATGACATAAATTCAAAATTAAGATCTCTCTCAATGCATAGATATGTTTAGCCACCCTAATAAAAACATTTAAAAAATAATAAATAAACTATCAAACAAACTAATAAATAAATATATAAATAGGGATGTTGACCGGAAGGAAGACTCTTAGTCTTAGGAAATGGATCCCATTTGCTAGCCACAAAGTGTCCAGTGAAGAGATCAGACAACTCCTCAGATGAGGAAATGGATCCCGTTGGTAGGTGAGAGAACCATGTTTGGGTCGCGCCCCTCAATGTCGTCAAGAAAACTCGGCACAAGATCTTGTCGGGGGCCCTATGAAGCAACACCATGGCTTTAAAAGACTCCAAGTAGTCCGTTGGATCTATGGTGCCATTGTATGTCTCCACCGACAACATCCGGAGCCCCGCAGGTAGAAGGACTTTCAAAATCTCCTGGGTGAAAGGGGAGATATGTCAAGGGATGTACCTCAGTTTCCCTTTGACCAGAGGAGAGATTACCTTGTGGTGAGGTTGGAGCAACTCCTTCGACCGGGATCGTGGTTGGGATGACCCCATGCTACCGGGAGAAATGGTACTCTTTTCCTCGTCGAACGCCTTGGGCTCCTCGACACGATCCGATGACCCCCGTCCAGTTCCAAGAGACTCCAGTAAGCGTTCATTATGCTGCTCCGGAGACGGATAGGCCTAGCCTCACTCCTGAAGGGCCCTAGTGAGTATCTCAAGTTGTTTCTGGAGCTACTGGATCTGAACATCCCTCAGATCTTCCTTCAAAACTATTGGTTAATCCTGGAGCTGGTTATGGCTCCTGAAGCCATGCTAGCTTCCGCAGCGTCGTCAACTAGGAGGTTCGCCACCAGGTTCTTCTCACCTCTTTGCTCTGTTTCCCACAAATGACGCCAAATTGTTGATGCTCAAAATAGGAAGGTCCTTGGCATCCGCCTCCCTCGTGAGTTCAACTAAGAAAATAGAGAAAGAATGGTGGTAGCTAGATGGTTGAGTAGGGAAAGCTCACGAGCTTGGTGACGACCTCAGGAAATCGCCATCTAGAGAGGCAATGAAACTCCGGCCGAAATTGGGTCCTCCTTCTTAAAAGGGAAGTCCAGGGGTTTCTCCCTTCGATGCTCAAGTCAGCGAGAGGTAATCGGAAGAGGGGAGAAGGTGAGGGGGAGAAGATGAATGTGTGATAAGTTGTAGAGGAGGAGGGGAAGAATCAGGGGAGGAAAGAACTCTCAAGGTAGAAGATGAGCCCAGAGGATCACCCCATTCTCTTCCCCCCTCCTCAACTTTATACCTCATGGGTCATTGTCAAACCATTGATTATGGGGGCTCGCGACTGACGCTAGAGCAGGGGAGAGTGCCGAAAGGCCTCTGCTAGGTCATTGGTCGTAGAGGCCATCTCAAACACCAGCATGCTCGTGGACGTGTGAGGGTTCATATTATGTTGGAAATACATACTAAAGATCTATTTTCTTTCCCAGGCTATGTTTCATTTGCTTCTTGTTTGTTAGCTACATCTTATATACTTATTCTTTATTCACTTTCTGATTTTGTTGCTCTTGCTTCTTTGTGCCAAACTACACGTGGAATTCATGAATTTCTTGATTTCTTTGGTGTATTTAACCAACGATATTGTTTTGCATTTGAATTTCTTACTGCAATTTAGCAATGATTTATTTTTCTCTGTCGAAATGCAATTAATCTGCCATGTGGCTAAGTGAGCCATACTCGACAACATAATTAGAAATAAACAATTAAATGAAAAACTCTTTGATTGAGATTCATTATGTCTTTTTGAGCTTGCCCCAAAACAACATAATGTTATTGTATTTATTTATGGTTACAAAGTTATATTGAAATGCATGTTATGTGTGTTTTCAATGTCTTTCTGGAATGTGAACGGATTGCTGTTGAAAGACTTTACAGCAAGGTTTGGGTTATAACTTATGGTATGCCATACTAATTAATTCATTTCTCTTATGTGTTTGAGCAGTGCCATAGACACTATGAGATGGGCAACATATACGAAGAATCCTTCATGTCCTCAGTGAAAGCACCCATTTAGTTTTCTTACGGTATTTCGTTCTTTTGATGGAAGATACTAACACATTTTTTAGCTATATTTTTTTCTCTTTCTATATGTTCTACTTTTGTTTTTGAATTTTTAGAAATACTAATCCTCCTTGCTTGGTTTGACTCTAGCATACATGATTATTCATTTGAAGAGAGTATATGCCTACTCCTAAGAGTCCCCCAGGTTTGTGCATGTACTAGTGGAAACTAAAGATGATGATATGCCCAAGTAATTGCAAGATATACGTGAGTATTATGACAATCATCAAGGGGATGATGACCTAGATGAGCATCTTGCTTCATCCAGGTTATCATCCCCTTGATCATCCTCATAATATTCACAAATATCTTCCAATTCTTCAAGCATGTCATCATCCTTAGCTTCTACTGGCACAAGCACAAACCAAGGCTACTCTTAGGAGAAGGCATACACTTTCTTCAAATGAATAGTCATGCATGCTTCAATCAAACCAAACAAAGAGGATCTGTATTTCTGGAAATCCAAAACCAAAAATAAAAAATATAGAAAGAAAATAAAATACAGCTAAAAGATATGCTAGTACCTTCCATCAAAAGAATGAAATACAGTAAGAAAACTAAATGGGACCTTACATTGAGGACATGAAGGATTTTTTGTATAGGTTGCCCATCTCAAAATGCAAATGGCAGTTCTCAAACACAATGCACACTAGGAATACCTCAAATGCTAAGTAAAGGCCGATAGAGGTGGTTGTGATATTTGACATGGATGATCACTAATGATTTTATAATTTGGAAAAAGTTAAAATTAAAATTAGACTATCAAAGAGTGTATAAAAGCAATTTCAAAAGCTATCATCTAGTTAGTTGGGAAAGGTTGTATTGCCCAAAAGAAAATGGAGGGTGGGGCATCTTAAATTTTTGGGAGTTTGAAGGGACTCTGATAGCAAAATGGTAGTGGGGAATACTCACGGGAGATGCGGGCATATACCTCAAAAACTTCAAAGACGCATACTCACATTGTGGCTTTTGTGGCTTCATAGACGCACACATACCCATTCCTGCTAGTGCATCCCCTTCTAGAAAGGACTTTTTTGAGAAAAGCCGACTATACTTACCAACATATCCATGAAGCCAAGAAGGGAAAGATCAACAAACTTCTGGAAAGATAATTGGTGGCAAGGCTCCTCACCCAAAAATACACATCCAGGGTTGCAACTTCTACTTCTCAAACATCACCTTAGCATCCAAGAAGCCAAAGAGAGGATTAGAAGAAGCAAGTCACTCCTCAAGCCAAGGCCTCTAACAAAAAAACAGGTTGAGGGGTTGGAAGACCTAAAAAGAGCCCTTCTCCAAATCGACACCCATGTGGTGGATACAAAAGAATGGAAGCTCACGCCAACCAAAGTATTCATAGTCAGATCTCTCTACACATTCCGGGTAGATGGTGGAACTAAAAAGCGAACTACAAAAGAGCTTCTGGAAGCTACTATGGCCCCTCAAGACAAAACTATTTGCATGGTTAGCAAAGGAGGACAAAATCCTTACTCTTAACGACCTCCACAAAAGAAGGGGGCAAAGAGAACGCACAAAGTGAACTAGAATTGGTAACAGACACACTCATGTCGTGCGCATATGTGGCAAACATATGGAACACAAAGTGTACTCCATATAAGAATTGATTTAATTAAGGAGATTATTTGCCTCATGATGTCCTATGACACTATCGATCTCAATCAATTTACATCACATATGAATTGATTTAATTGTATAAAATTTTTGATTACAATGTCTACATGAAGGTGCATGCTTCTGAGAAAAAAGTGAACTAGATACAAGCAAATAAAATAACTTCAAAGCATGCATAAGCAGTTTAATGTACAGTTTATATTTTGAATAGATCTTCAATTTACGACTCTCTTTAAGGTATGGAGTGGTCGAACACCTAATGTTAAACATTCATTGGTGTTTGTATGTTTTGCATATGCACATATGCCCAAGTGGCTCCAAAAGAAGCTAGATGACAAGAGTGGAATGTGCATGTTTGTTGAGACAGAAGTATTGCAAAACTTATTTTTAACTATTTTCAAACTTTTCATATTTTGTCTAAATTATTTTCACATGAATTAATCTTTGAAAAAAGAATACGTAAAATAAATAATGGTCCATTATTTCAAAATATTAAAAGTTAAACAATGCACTCACTGGTCATGCTTTGCAATTGGCTGAGATTAAGGCTCATGAGATAAACTTTCCAGCTAAGTAGTTTTTGAAATTATTGCTGCACATCACAATCAAATAATATAAGCAAGAGAAGAGATGAATGAATAGAAAGAATTTTAAAAGATTTTTTTAAAATAAAAAGCTCAAAAATTAAATTGTTTATTCATTGATCTAATTTATTTGACAGTTTTTATTCTTATGATATTTGTTTAATTAGGATGTAACAGGTTTCTGGTCAAATTCTTCTTATGATTATAAAATTTTAAAAGATTGCAATAAAGCAAGAACCCTTCTGATCAAATCTTTAATCAACACTGCAGTTCCTCATTCTAAAAAAAGAAAATAAACAAAGAATCTTGTAAGCACAAGATAATAGTGTCAAGAAGTAGCTAGTGTTGTGGATTTGAAGAACTCAAGAAGATAAAGAAAATCAAGAGGAAGCCAAAGCATGCAACAATGTAATGAAATGGTCCATTCATTGAAACAAAAATCTTATGACGATTTCCACAGAAACACAATCTTAAATCTTTGGAAGATTGCAACACTGCAGTTCCAAATCCTTTTGATTAAACCTTTGATCAACACTGCAGCTCCTCTTTCTAAAAAAAGGACAATAAAAGAAGAGAACATATAAACAAATCAAGATCTAGTAATAAAATGGTTCATTCATTGAAACAAAAATCTTATGAAGATTTCCACAGAAACACAATCTTAAATCTTTGGAAGATTGCAACACTGCAGTTCCAAATCCTTTTGATTAAACCTTTGATCAACACTGCAGTTCCTCATTCTAAAAAAAAAGAAAATAAAAGAAGAGAGAAGAGATAAAGAAATCAAGATCTAGTAATAAAATGGTTCATTCATTGAAACAAAAATCTTATGAAGATTTCCACAGAAACACAATCTTAAATCTTGTGAAGATTGCAACACTGCAGTTCCAAATCCTTTTGATCAAACCTTTAACCAACACTGCAGTTCCTCATTCTTAAAAAAAAAAAAAGAAAATAAAAGAAGAGAAGAGAAAAACAAATCAAGATCTAGAAATAATCATATATCTGCCTAATAATCAGAGAAACAGGGAAAAAGCATGCTATTTGTCACATAAAAGGATTTATTGAATCAAAAAGAAGGGATTGGCTTTGAAAAATACCTTTTCTTCTCTCTATGCCTGCAAAGTTGGGGGCAAGAAATAAAAAAACCAAGTCTGTCGATAAGGAATGTTGAAAAGCGAGTAGAGTGTTTCTCGATCACTCTAAAAAAAAAAAAGAGAAGAGATAAACAAATCAAGATCTATAAATAATTTTATATCTAAATTAAACCCTAATAATCAGAGAGAGAGAGACAGAGAGACAGAGGGCATAGATTAAGAGGAACAGAGAAGAGGCCTGTTCTTCTCTCTACGCTTGCGAAGCTGGGGAGAAATCAAAAAACCAAGAACCCTTCTGATCTTCTCCCTACGCTTGTGAAGTTGGGGATTTATTGAATGAAAAAGAGAGTTCTATATTTGAGAATCAAAGAACTAGGGATTGGCTTTGAGAAATAACTCTTCTTCTCTCTACGCTTCCGAAGTTGGGGAGAAATCAAAAAACAAAGATTGATAAGAATGTTTCTCTTCTGTTTGCGCGTGTATATATATAGAAGGTATTTCGCGCCACACGCTCTAGAGAAGTTTTGACCGTTAGCGAAAAACTACGCGGGAACGAGCCTTGATAAATATACATATATATAGTTTTTTAAGGGGAGTAAATGTCACTATATCAGTGTAAAAAATATTTACTTTTATTTCATTTATTAAATAAATAAAATAAATATTTCATTGGACAAATGAAGTGTTATTAGAAATGTAGGATCTCTGAACTTAGTTCATGAGCTAATTGTCCCAATTTTCAATTTATAAACCCAAAACCCATAATTTAATGGCTCATCATGCAGTTATTATTTTTTAAATTGAGAGAACTCAAACTCTGATGAACCAACTGTGTTATTAATTTGTGCATTCAAAGTAATTTCTGATTATTAGAAATAAAAAAGCACACAACAATCCTTTTGTATAATCTCAAATTTAATCTCTGGGAACAGAGAATTATTATTTTGCCAGCAGTTGAAAAGCTTATAACATCAAAATTACAACACCACCAAAACAGAAGTCAGCATTCAGCTAACAGAACTGCACCTGCAGGTTTAATTGCTTCACAATGAAGTAGGTACAGATTATAAAAGAAACACATTCTGAGTGTCAACAATTTTAGCAGTGAGGAATTAATAAGACATAGACATCCAATCATACAGGGATGGATGTCTCCCACCTAAATCGAATTTCATCAACAAAAGCTGGTAGCTGGAAGCAACAACATGCTTGGTAGATTAGATAGAGACTGGGGAAGTATATATGTTTTAAGTTTTGGTACTCTTCGCCATCTCATCAACATCCAACTCAACCACCAAAACTGATGAATCTTGACTCATTTGCAAAATGACTGGCCAGCCAAAACAAGCAACAAAGGGGGAAAAACAAATATTAGGTTTTCATGGCACAAATGACTAGCAAACAAATATAATTGAAATCACTAGATCACCTGTTTTGTACTGGCCCATGATCAAGAGCTGAGCTCAAGCAATAGATAACCCTGGCTTCCTACAACCAAAAAATTAAAAATAATTTGGTAAGCAAATGAATGGACTAGCCCATTAAACTCATTACAAGTAAGGTCAGGCAAGACAGCAGGCCTGCATATTGAGCTAGAATTGTTAAAAACAATGAGCTTCTTCATGAAATCCAATCTGCTTTGCAATGACACTTTACATGTCCATAAACATGATTACTAATACAAACTAGTTATGCAGCTACCTTTGGCTTCAAAGCTTCGTTGTCTGAGATCACCCAGCACTGATCCTTCTCTAAAACAAAAGTTTCATCTTTCTCATCTCTAGATTCCATCTCATACCCTTCAATTGCAGCCAATCTTCTGACAAGATAATCATCTGGCTCTCTCAGGGTCTTTCAACATGACCACATCTCCAACAAAAACTTGCCTATAGTAAGGCATAAAACTTAGAAGGAATCATTAGCTTGATATACATTGGATCTTTCATTTACCATTAGCAGCTATGTGCATGTTGAACTTGAACATATTACTACCTTCAACACAATACAGGGCTCTGATTCTAAGAAAATGAGTCAGCAATTGGAATTACTTACATGTCAGAGAATACTTGTCATTGGCAGAGTCCTAGGCTACTAAAAGGGAAAAACATACAGTTTTTCCATCGTCCAATAGAAATAAGAGACAAGTTAAGATGACAGAAAAGCTACCAGATGCTAATATTCCTAAACAGGCAGTGCAACCATAATTTACAATCCTGTGAGCATTACGTATTTGTTTATTTTTTCATCAAAATATATAAAGAGTACAAGGTACAAAAAGTATAACATATGAAAATAATTACAAGGTTCAAAAAGTGAGGGAAGGAAAAGAAAAAGATAAAATTTATGACAAAATGTATTTCATTCAACAATCCACTCTATTTTCTTCATTCAACCAAACACAGCACAACAAAACTATTATCCTTCTTGTTTTCTCCACCTTTCCTCCATTTTCCTCGTTGCAAGCACACTCAAAGAGAAGCCATCTCCAGATCGAAGAAACCCTAATTGATCATCAACATAGTGAAATAAAAAATTAAAATAAAAAAAAATTGCAAAGGAAACAGACTGGAACCCAGGTTAAAGACCACATAAAAATATACAAACAGAAAGTAAAGGAGCATGTGGCTAGAAAGAAATCGCAGATATTTAATGATAAACAATGTGTTTAGACAAAACTAATTTTTGATGTTTTGAACACAATAGTTAAAAGGAGTTTGCCATTCACTAGTGAAGCCCTCCCACAGCAGACAGACAGTGGCGTTACACCAGAGGAAGCAGAATGAGGAGCTGAGAAATGGGTGTTGCAAGGAATGTTTACATATTTACATGTTTACATGTTTACATACTACCATCAGTGTAACACCTTATCCATGTGTATCAACATACATATCTATATGTATCTGCATACTTCAATTTCAACGAAAGTGGTTTAGCCACATTTATCAAAATAAAATAAAATGCCCATCTATCATTAATTCAACAAAATAAAACCTAATCTTAAACATCAAAATATAACAACAACCATTAAAATAAAACCAGCCCACTCCACAAACTCACCCAAAAAAAAAAAATCAATATTCATTTATTAATCTAAACAAAATCCAATCTTTAACAACAATCCATCTTTCAAAAACAAAGGATTTTCATTCGTTTACCCTAAAAAACTAAACTTTAACATCTAAACTTCAAAAAGAACAAAAGAACTAAAAGCATCAAAAGTATTACCTCAAGGCCGGCACCCTCGACTACCAGGGCTTTGATCCCTTCCACATTCCCACAATTGACCTGTTGATAGACGAGCTCATCCATGGATTGATAAGCACCCATCCAAGCCTCGAACTTATTTCGAAGATTGAAGAACCAATCGCCAATAATATCCGATCCTTGACAGGAAAAGCACCAAAACCCTACTTAGGTTTCTTTGATCATGAAAAGAATCACAAAACCCCCTCTAATGCGAGACTAAGCAGTCACTGAACGAGGACGCCGCCAGTTCAGTCGCGCGCTAAAAACCAAACCAGAGATATAAAAATGATTTTTTTTTTTTTTTTGCAAACACACTACTGTAAATAGAGAAATTGCAACATACCCCTCCTGAAGTTCACAATTACACACATATCCTCAGAAACCCACAAATTAGCACAAGCATTATAAGAAATCCATTTATCTCAAGTTTTGAGAGATCAGTAGACAAATTCAGTTTTTAAAACAATATGGACTTACCTTTATTGAAAAAAATTCCTTTATTTTGGATACAGGTGGATAAACCAAGATTATTTTTGATAAAGTAGTTCACATTACATCCCGGTCTAATAACTCTGTCTCCTGGCTTTGGCTAGGTCATTCTAAGCTACTCTTACCAGTTAGTGAGTCATCCTCCAAGGCCTCATCATCCTCATTAAGCCCCTCTGGTCTTTTACAGTGAACTACAAGCTTCTTTGTGAGGTTTAGGGTTGTTTGCAACCTAAGTCGTTTTAATGAGAAAATCAATATCACAAATGATTTTTAAGAAAAGCGTTATTTTATTTTGGAAATATTGCTTGTTTCTCTCTTTCCATAAGCTAAATATGATGGCCATCACCGTGAGGTCCCATCCCCACCTCAAGGACTTGTTCACGTTTGAGGAAAGGGTTTTAGTTTCCCAGATATCTTGAAGTGAGTATGGGAATGTATTTAACCTAAATAAGTTTCGATAGTTGCCCAGATGCTTGATGCGACCAAGAAGGAAATGAATAGGTACGTCAAGGACTCATTGTATGTTTCACACATAAAGCATAACATGCGTGTGCCGCTCTATTTCATCTTGGGTAAGTTGTCTGGTGTAAATATTTTGTTCTCCCTTGTCGACCATGCGAAGAGATTGATTTTGAGGGGGCACGATCTTTTCTAAAAAAAAAATTAAAATCACTTTCTCCATCTATTTTGAATCTGTACATTTCAAAATAATAAGTTAGTCATGATTTCTCTCAATGAATAGAGATGTTTAGCCTCCCGAGTAAAAACATTTAAAAATAATAAATAAACTAACAAATAAATAAATATATTAATAGGGATGTTGACCAGAAGGAAGGTTCTTAGTCTTAGGAAGGAGTTAAAAATCACACATTGTCTCTTTCAACCTTACGTTGGAGCCAAGGCAATGATCTCAGTGGAGATAGGGATCTTAGGCGGTACCAAACCACGGGGAGTTTGACCAAGAGGCGTCTTATTTGAAAGGGCTCGAGCCGAAGCTTCGGCCTTTTGAAGGAAAAGAGGCATTGCATCTATCAAAGTTCGCGGCATATCGAGAGAGAGCCGATGTTTCTACAATTATAAGGTGAAAGAGGTTACCTTCAATTGGGGACATGGTGCCGCGGAAGAACATTTTCTAGGGCAATAAGAGCCGAACTGGAAAATTGAGTCCAAATTGAGAAGGGCCATACATCATGAACAAGGTTATCTGACCAGGTACATAACAACTTGCTGATATGGAGGGACATAGACTGAAGCAACATTTCCACTCCGAATACCTCGGGCATTACTATCAATATTTAATAAGTTTAAATTAATCGGTTTTAAATTAAACTTTCTTTACTTGAATGGCTGCTCTTACTTGTATCGAAAGTCCCTTAGAAGGACCGAGCATTTGTGCTTGTATCAAAGTCAATCTGAAGAGTCGCGGAGGTCCAACTCTCCTTTTTGCTAGCCATGAAGTGTCCGGTGAAGAGATCAGACAACTCCTCAAATTAATGAGGAAATGGATCTTGTTGATAGGTGAGAGAACCATGTTTGGGTCGCGTCCCTTAATGTCGTAGGGAAAGCTCGGCACAAGATCTCGTCGGGGGGCCGCATGAAGCAGCATCATGGCTTTAAAGGACTCCAAGTGATCCGTTGGATCTGTGGTGCCATTGTATGTCTCTACCGACGACATCAGGATCATAGAAGGTAGAGGAACTTCCAAAATCTCCTGTGTGAAACGGGAGATAGGCCGAGGGATGTAGCTTAGCTTCCCTTTGACCGGAGGAGAGATCACCTTGTCGTGAGGTTAGAACGACTCCTTCGACCGGGATCATAGTTGGGACAAGCCCATGGTACCGGGCGAAATGGTACCCTTTTTCTCACCGAACGCCTTGGGCTCCTGGACACGCTCTGGTGACCCCCTTCTAGTTCCAAGCGACTCCAGTAAATGCTCATTGTGTTGCTCGAGAGGCAGACGGGCCTACTTAGCCGAGGCCTTAATAAATAATAAGTACCTAAAGTTTTTCTAGAGTCATTTGGATCACGAACATCCTCGGATCTTCCTCCAAAACCATTGCTTGATCCTGGGGCTAGCTATGGCTCTTGAAGCCATGCTAGCTCCCGTGGCGTCGTCAACTTGGAGGTCCGTCGGCGCGTTCTTCTCACCTCTCGCCTTCAATAGGTTCATAAGGCTCTTTTCTCTGTTTCAAACAAACGACGCCAAACTGTTGACGCTTAAAATGGGAAAGTCCTCGGCATCTGCCCCTCCGCTCAAAGTTCAACTGAGAAAATATAGAAAGAATGGTGGTAACTAGATGGTTGAGTAAAGAAATGTCACGAGCTTGGTGGTGACCTAAGGGAGTCACCATCAACAGAGGTAATGGAACTCCGGCCTTCGGGTCCTCCTTCGTGCAAGGGAAGTCCGAGGGATTCTCCTTGGACCCTTCGATGCTCAAGTCAGCAAGAGGTAATTGAAGATGAAGAGAAGTGGAGGGGGAAAAGAGGAATGTGTGATAAGTTACAGAGGAGGAGGAGAATCGGAGAAGGAAAGAGCTCTCTAGGTGGAAGATAAGACTAGAGGATCCCTACATTCTCGTCCCCCTTCCTAACATTATACCTCATGGGTCATTGTCAGACCATTGATCAAGGGGCTAAAGGATAGCGTCAGGGAAGGCGGGGAGAAGAGCGCTGCTTGGCCCCTGCTGGAGTGGATTGGTCGTGAGAGTCCATCTCTCAAACACCCGACTGGCAAAATTGCTTCGTGGGATGTGTGAGGGTTCATGCCTTCTTTATGATGGAATCTCCACGTGGCTCGATGGGAGCGGTCTAGTTGGTTGCGTGATACCCACTACCCTAAGCCGAAAGGATCAGACCCGCGTGTAGGGTGTGATTTTCGCCCCTAAAAGCGGATATTCAGATTCAAGTTTTTCACTCCCCTAATCGCTTTAAAACGTAAATTGAACTCATGTATAGTTAGTAAAGACTTCTTGACTATATCTTGAAAGGGTTGTGCTATGGACAGTTTTGATTTGAAGATGTCATGTTGTTTGTATTGATTTCAATTAATAGGAGACATGTTTCACTTTATAAAATGTGGAAGAACTATTGATGAGCGAAATCTTGTGGAAATTCTTTACCTATTGAAATTCTTGTTATGTGTGTTTTCATGGTCTCTCTCGAGTGTGAAAGGATTGTTGTTGAAAGACTTTATAGCAAGGTTTGGGTTATACTAATTATTCATTTCTCTTATTTGTTTGAGCAGTGCCATATACATTCTGAGATGGGCAACATATACAAAGAATCCTTCATGTCCTCAGTGAAAGTACCCATTTAGTTTTCTTACGGTATTTCGTTCTTTTGATAGAAGATACTAACACATTTTTTAGCTATATTTTTTTCTCTTTCTATATTTTCTATTTTTGTTTTTGAATTTTTAGAAATACTAATCCTCCTTGTTTGGTTTGACTCTAGCATGCATGATTATTCATTCGAAGAGAGTATATGCCTTTTCGTAAGAGTCCTTCTGGTTTGTGCCTGTGCTAGTGGAAACTGAAGATGATGATATGCCCAAGTAATTGCAAGATATATGTGAGTATTACGACAATCATCAAGGGGATGATAACCTAGATGAGCCTCTTGCTTCATCCAGGTTATCATCCCCTTGATCATCCTCGTAATATTCAGAAATATCTTTCAATTCTTCAAGCATGTCATTATCCTTAGCTTTTACTGGCATAAGCACAAACAAGGGCTACTCTTAGGATAAGGCATACACTCTCTTCAAATGAATAGTCATGCATGCTTCAATCAAACCAAACAAAGAGGATCCGTATTTCTGAAAATCCAAAACCATAAATAAAAAATATAAAAAGAAAATAAAATACGGCTAAGAGACATGCTAGTACCTTCCATCAAAAGAATGAAATACAGTAAGAAAACTAAATGGGACCTTACACTGAAGATATGAAGGATTTTTTTGTATAGGTTGCCCATCTCAAAATGCAAATGGTAGTGCTCAAACACAATGCACACTAGGAATACCGCAAATGCTAAGTAAAGGCTGATAGAGGTGGTTGTGATATTAGACATGGATGATCACTAATGATTTTATAATTTGGAAAAAATTAAGATTAGACTATCAAAGAGTATATAAAAGAAGTTTCAAAAGCAATCATCTAATTAGTTGGGAAAGGTTGTATGCCTAAAAGAAATGGAGGGTGGGGCATAAAGTAAATTTTTGGGGAGTTTAATAGGGCCATGAAAGGAAAATGGTTGTGGTGAATACTCACAAGAGAAGCGGGCATATGCCTCCAAATCTTTAAAGACGCATACTCCCATTGTGGCTTCATAGACGTACACAAACCCATTCCTACTTATGCATCCCCCTTCTAGAAAGGACTTATCGAGAAAAAGCCATCTACACTTACCAACATATCCGTAAAGGCAGGAATGGAAGGATCAACAAACTACTGAAATTGGTGATAAGGCTCCTCACCCGAAAATACACATAACAAGATTACAACCTCTACTTCTCAAACATCACCTTAGCATCCAAGAAGCCATAGAGAGGAATAGAAGAAGCAAGCCACTCCTCAAGCTAGGGCCTCTAATAGAAAAACAAGCTGAGGGATAGGAAGACCTAAAAAGCGCCCTTCTCCAAATCGACACCCACGCAGTGGATATAAAAGAATGGAAGCTCACGCCAACCAAAGTATTCACAGCTAAATCTCTCTACACATTCCGGGTAGATGGCAGAACCAGAAGCGAACTACAAAAGAGCTTCTGGAAGCTACCATGGCCCCTCAAGACAAAACTATTTGCATGGTTTGCAAAAGAGGACAAAATCCTTACTCTGGACAACCTCCACAAAAGAAAGTGGTAAAGAGAACACACAGAGTGCTACCTATGCGATATGAAAGATGAATCGGTGTCACACAAGCTCCTGTCGTGAACATATGTGACAAACATATGGAACACAAAGTTTACGTCATATAAGAATTTATTTAATTAAGGGGATTATCTGCCTCATGATGTCCCATGGTATACTATTGATCTTAATCAGTTTACATCACATATGAATTGCTTTAATTGTAACAAAAATTTTGATTACAATGTCAACATAAAGATGCATGGTTCTGGGAAAAAAAGTGAACTAGAAACAAGCAAAAAAAATAACAAGCAAAGCATGAGCTCACACCATATAAAACAATTCAACCACTTCAATACCATGTAAATAATGAAAATGTCCTAAATCAGTTTCACATGGACAATTGGAATCCACACAGGATATACATCAAGAAGTTCAAAGAGGAAAATCAGGATGAGGAATTTCCAAATTGTTCAAGAACATAGCATTCATAGAGATAAATAACCCAATAATCACACAATAATCAAAACAAAACAAGCCAAGACTCTAAACACTAACATCTCGAAATTCTACATCAAAGACAGATCAATATCGAAACCCTAAAACCATCATTTGTGATTCAAGAACGACTTTCTCTAAATTAATCTCAAGAGGAAAGAAACCACCTGTAATGAAAGTAATCAAAACAAACTTCGAAAAATGGGCGAAAATTTCACAAAATATTGCAGAAACGGAAAAAAAAACAAAGATTAAGGATTTTGATCGAGAGAATGTAAAATTTGGAGGAGAGATTGAAATCGATGGGAGGAGTGGAAGGCCTTGGTGTTGCTTTTTTATATCTCTTGGCTAAACCCTCTTTCGGTATTTGGATCACAATTGAGTTAGATTACCTCGGATGGACCACAATAAGAAAGTTAATAACTTCCAAAATTATTTCCTTTATTAATTAATAATTAAAATAATTAAAAATCTATCAAACTATCTATATTAATAATTTAAGCTTAAGTAAGACTATTTTTAATTTTTAAAAAATATAAAAAAAGAAAATTAAGTTGGGATTTTAGAATTTTCTTAAACTTTTAGATTTTTTTTAATTTTAAAAAGTCAATCTATATCGAGTATTTTGAATTTAAAAAAAAAATATTTATCTAGTCAGAGCATATATGGGTTATAGATAATCTTAACTTTAAAAAAAAAAAAAAATTAAAAAGATTGAGATGTAACTTTTTCTATCAAACCCTTCTTATGATATAATTTTAAAAGATTGCAAATGTAATAAAGCAAGAACCCTTCTCATCAAACATTCAAACCTTTAATCAACACTGCATATCCTCATTCTACAGAATGAAGAGAGAGAGAGGGGTCATATATAGAACTTATAATCAAAGAATCTTGTATTTCTCTAATAATCATATATTTCCCTAATAATCAAAGGATCTTGTAAGCGCAAAATAATAGTGTCAAGAAGTAGTATTATGGATTTGAAGAACTCAAAAAGATAAAGAAAATCCAGAGACATACAAAGCAAAATGGTTCATTCATTGAAACAAAAATCTTGTGAAGATTTCCAAACAAACAGAAACTTAAATCTTGTGAAGATTTCCACAGAAACATAAACTGAAATCTTGTGAAGATTGCAGCACTAATGATATCTAATAAAGTAATTAAGAATCCTTCCGATCAAATTCTTTAACCAACACTACAGTTCGTCATTCTAAAAAAAAGAAAATAAAAGAAGAGAAGAGATCATAAACAAATCAAGATCTAACCAACGACCCAAGAGTTTATTGGTATCGGGTTTCCTTGTTAAGGCGTTGGCCTCGACTTGCGTGTCTCGCATCTAAGTATGCGGCTGTTCGAGGCTCTCTCCTTAAGGTGATGGGAAGAAGCGCTTACTGCGATGCGTCATAGCCGCGGCCCCTCCTTGACGGTCTTTATGGCCATTGTAAAAAAAAAAACAAATCAAGATCTAGAAATAATCATATATATCTAAATTAAACCACCCTAATAATCAAATGCTGAAGCAAAACAAAGCAAGAAAAAAGCGTGAGAGAACGAGAGGGCATAGATCAAGAGAAACAGACAAGAAGGGATTGGCTTTAAGAAGAAATACCTGTTCTTCTCTCTACGCTTCCGAAGTTGGGGAGAAATCCAAAAAAAACCAAGAAAACAAAGAGTGATCAGAGTGTTTCTCTTCTGTTTGCGCGTATATATATATATATATATATATATATATATATATATATATATATATATATATATATATAAGGTATTTCGCGCTACACGATCTAGAGAAGTTTTGCCCGTTAAGGGTAAACTATGCGGAAACCGAGCCTTGATGTTTTGTTTTCATCTAATCTTTTACTCATAAAAAGTAAATTTCACTAGATTGCATGTAAAAATATTTATTTTAATTTCATTTATTAAATAAAATAAAGTATTATTTCATTTAACAAATGAAATGTTATTAGAAATGAAATCTCTGGTTGAACCATGAAAACTTAGTTCATGACTTGCAGTTATTATTTTAAAATAAAGATTCTTTTGAAGTATATTTCTTTCATTATTTTTGGATATATTCTAGCTTTCCTTGTTAAGATCCTACACCATCATTTTTGGGGAAATTTCACTAAAGTACCATTTAGTTTACCTCTTTATCAATTAGATACATGTGGTTTGACTTTGAACATTTTAGTATACCCTATGTTGTGTCCCATGAGCATATTGGTGCCAACCTATTAAAAATTCCTAATGTGGCATAAGAAAAAAAGATATAAAATAACCTTTTTACCTCTTATATAAAAACATGATGGGTAAAAAGGTCATTTATATCCTTTTTTTAATGCAACGTCAGCAATTTTAACGGGTAGGCACAAATATGCTCATGAAAGCATCTATAAGTACTAAATTAACTTCAAGTCAAACCACATGCTTCGAATTGATAAAGAGACAACCATGTAAAATCCGTGATTTTAGTTTGAAATAAATGGTTTAATATTTTTCCCTAAATTTATTCGTATTTTTTTAATCTTGCCAAAAAGGGTATTTTGGGGATTTACAAGCTCCAGGGGGCATTTTGGTAAAATGGCCATGAGAGAGAGTTTAAAAAAAGAATTAATAGGTTGTGGAATAAATCATTGATGAAAATTAGGTATTTGTTTAATTAAATTTGGAAGTGACCAATTTAATTAAATTAGGAAACTATTTTAAATTGATCATGGTTGGTCCAAAATGGTAATGGGGAGAATTAGATTAAATTAAGAATGATTTAATTTAATTTGGGAATATCCTAAGTTTAGTAGGGATGGGGTATAATCAAAAGCAGCCAAATTTAATTTAAACTCAAATGAATTTAAATTATGGAAATTTTTAATAATTTTGAGTTTTATTTGGCTGCTAGGGACCTAATAGAAATTTTATAAATTTCGAGGGCTAGGAGATAAAAGTTGTTGTCTCAGGCGAGGGACCTGGATGTAAAATGAAAAAGGACGAGGACTAAAAGGGAATTGTGCTTCCTCTCACGCAAGGGCCGAAAAGAGAAATCGGAAAAAGCGTAAAATTAGTAGTGCAAAAAGGGCCATGGCTGACTCTGTGGAGATAAAGGAACGGATGAGATCAAATGATCTCAAATAGCACCGATCTCAAGGCAAGCATCCAACGACCCACACCGACCACGAAGAAACGGTGTAAACGCCCTCACCGTGCGCTCAAATCTCAGCCGTTACCTTACGCGATGGAGGTTGATCACGAGGCACTGCTCACCATCTTCTCTCCCGCCAACGCGCCACCGTGAGGATTCTCTCTCCGTTTATGGTAGTCGCCCGATATGGAAGGGTGGAGATGTGATGGGCGATTAGTATCGTCTCGCCAGGGATATCCATCACGGCGAGATCTTCCCCCCGCGACCACCTACAAGTACTGGGGGCACTTTCGTTGGGCTGATGTCACCCGTTGAAGCGGCGAAGAGCAACTACTCCGTGAGTGGTCGAGGGGAGAAGGAAAGGAGGAGGTGCCCTCGCATTGACGCGACGAGGATCGGGAACGATTGAAGAGGGAGGCGGTAGCCTACGCTTTCATCTCAGAAGCGTCTTTGAGGAGCCACACGAGATCACCTTCGTCTCCGGTGAGTGACCTTCGCTCTCTCTCTGTTTTTTTTAATTAGCATGCACGTATTAGCTAGATGGAGTGGAGACACCGGAGGAGGGATACTGGCGACCGGACCAGCCGCTGCTGGTGGGTTCAACGCCGGAGGAGGACACTGGCGGTGCGTCTGAGTTCCAGGGAGAGGAAAGAAGCCTGGCGCCGCCGTGGAGGCAGCCTTGTGAGTTCCTCTCGGGCCTTGGTCACCGGGAGCTCGGCCACCAACACCAGCGAACAGGAGCTCCACCAGCCGGCGGCGCGAACCACTCGCCTCCAGGCGTGGTGCTCGGCCTGAGAAGTTGGAGTGAGGGAGAGAGAGAATAGGGTGAGGGGTATTTAAGTAAATAACTAGTTACTGTAGTTAGTTATTAATTGGTTGTTAACTATTAAGGTTAACTGATTTAATTAATTAGTAATTTATATGATTAATAAGTTAACTAATTGGAGATTTGTAATTAATTAACTAAACTAGTTAATTAATTAATCTATCAAGGACTTGATTGGTGAACAAATTAGAAAGTTTCTCTAATTAAAATTTGTTTGATATTTAATAGTTAAATGAGATAGAATTATCAAGTGGGATAATTATTTAACAAGGTGGTTAGTTGATTAATAGCAACTAAATGGATAATTAGCTAGCTAGTCAAGTGTCTAAAAATTTAATTAATCTAATAAAGGGTTAGATTAATAAATTTAAAAGAATAGTTGAGGCCTGGTAATTGGTACGGCTTGGATTAATTAATTGCTAATCGAAGGATTAGTTATTTTGAAATTAACCAAGAGATAACCAAATGGACTCAATCAAAATCAAAAGGGTTTGGAATTTGGATTAAATGAATTGGGTTTGAATATTAGATTATTGTTAATTGAGTCATGTAACTAAATCAAATTAAATAGTTATTGTTTAATAACTAATGACTTAACAGAATAACAAGTCATGGGGTGATTAATTTTGACAAATCAACTTGTTAGTAACTTAAAGAAAAACTATGGGATATCAAGTCAATTAATAATTAATTGATTAATTAGTTAATTGAATGGTGAATGATGAACTGAGCAAATAGTTAATATTCAATTAACTAATTAGTGTTAGATAGTTGATTAATCAAAGTGGAATAAAGAATTTATTTGGATTAATCAAAAAGGAATTAAATAGGATTTTTCCTTGTTAACCGGATTAGTTAGTTAATGTAATTAACTAACTAGATAGGTACCTTATGGTTGGATAATTAAATATTTGAATAAGTAATTAATAAGTTGATTGAGCCAAACTAGTTATAGGAAGATGAGCTCAAGGTTGGCTCGGATAAATTCCAAAGGAATTGAATCAAGGTGGAATGACAAGAAGACGCGAGAGAAGGCCCACAAGTCGGTCTTGGGCCCATTAGAGCATGCATAGTAGATGCAATATTCATAGACAAGTACCTTATTGAGATAAGATTTTTATTTATCAGATTTTGACTTGCTTGGATGCGTAGAAGTCCGAGTGGAGCCTTGAGGCTTTGCGATTTTAGGTAAGTACACTTGCCTTGTTTCCTCTCTTCGGAGATTTTATTGACATGTCGTTATTGTGACACTTTGCCTTGTTTTCATACATGCTTTTATGATTTTGTTGATATCTTTCTTTAGCATGTGTGATTGATTTGGGATGTTGGAATCCCTATGTGATCTGTTCTTCGTCCCGGACTCAGTGGAGCAGGTGAGCTCCTTTTTGCGGACATTGAGGGGACCGGGACACCACAGTGCTCGGCATTGCCATGCCGTAGGAGGATCGATACTCACGGTTGTCCACCGCTGAGTCGGTGGGGTCGATCAGCGACCATGTCGACATGAGAGAGAGCGCGCCAAGCGCTATGACATGCGGCCCGAGGCCGTAGCGGCCGGATGGTCATTTTCTCGGCCGAGTTGGTGATGAGTGCGGCCAGGGGAGGCGATTGAGAAGCTTCCATTGGAACTCTTAGCTAGGAGTCCGCGATCTTGTTATTTTATTGTGATAGACTCCTAGGCCTTGTTTTGAGGGCGTGCCCGAAGTTTGTTTTTTGATATTCATGTCTTTTGATATCATATTTTCTTGAACCCAGCGGTACTTACTGAAGCTTTCCATTCAAAGCTCATGCATTTGTTTTCTCTGTTTCAGATCACGAAGGCGTAGGACACTGAGTGCGAGGAAAGCTGAGCCGATCGTGGGTCGGGTGATTTCTGCAGGTCAGGGACCTTGTCTATCTTTTGTTTTGAGTGAGATATTATGTTTTGTAGGTCCCCTTAGGGCCTGATATTTGTAGGGTACCTGAACCCTTGTTATTTATTTCACCTGAACCCTTGTTATTTTGAATAAATTAAGTTGTTATTTTGCATTATCTGCTTACACACTTAGGCCTTGTATCCGGGTGGGGCCCGTCTCTACTCGGCTACGGCCGGTCTGCACACGTGCCCGAGGTCCCGAGATCGGGTCGGGGCGTTACAAACCACATGCAGAGGTCCGATGACTTCTTTTATTATTCTTTGTGTGTGAGACATTTGTTATAGGACTCTTAAAGGGCCTAGTATTATATAGGGCAGCTGGACCCTTATGATTTTTATTCCGCTGAGACTCTATTATTATTATGATGATTATTTGAGATTTTATTATTTTGTTATTTTGTTATCTGCTTTTAATTACATAGGCCTTGTATCCGAGTGAGGTTGGCCTTACTTCATTACGGCAAGTCTGCTCAAGTGCCACTTTACTTGAATGGTTGTGTCCACCAATCCCTCGGAAGGGTTGAGCGTTCTTGCCGCATCGGAAGTCCCTCCGAAGGTCCAAGCGTTTGTGCTCGTATCAAAGTCAATTTAAGGGTCCCGAAAGTCAAACTCTGCTTTTTTCTAGCTATGAAGTGTCCGCTAAAGAGATCGGACAACTCCTCAAATGAGGAAATGAATCTCGTTGGTAAGGTGAGAGAACCATGTTTGGGTCACGCCCCTCGGTGTCGTCGGGAAAGGTCGGCACAAGATCTCGTCGGGGGTCGTGTGAAGCAGCATCATGGCTTTAAAGGACACCAAGTAGTTCATTGGATCTGTGGTGCCATTGTATGTCTCTACCGACGACATTCGGATCCCAACAAGTAGAGGGACTTCGAAAATCTCCCGTGTGATAGGGGAGATAAGTCGAGGGATGTACCTTAGTTTCCCTTTGATCAGAGGAGAGATCACTTTGTGGTGAGGTTGGAGAGACTACTGCGACCAGGATCGTTGTTGGGATGACCCTATGCTATCAGGCGAAATGGTACCTTTTTCCTCGCCGAACGCCTTAACCTCCTGGACACGCTCTGATGTCCCCCTTCCAGTTCTAAGTGACTACGGTAAGCGCTCATTGTGTTGTTCCGGAGACGGACAGGCCTAGTCTCACTCCTGAAGGGCCTTAGTGAGTACCTCAAGTTGTTTCTAGAGCTGTTGGATCTGAACATCCCTCAAATCTTCCTCCAAAACCATTGGTTGATCTTGGGGCTGGCTATGGCTCTTAATCGAAGCTATGCTACGGGAAGGTCCTTGGCATCCGCCCTTCGCTCAGAGTTTAGCTGAGAAAATAAAGAAAGAATGGTGGTAACTGGATGGTTGAGTAGGGAAACATCACGAGCTTGGTGAGGACCTCAGGGAGTCGCCATCAAGAGAGGCAATGGTCGCGGATGACGTCAGAGGATGGGAGGGCGCCCAAAGGGCGCCCCTGCTAGGCCGTTGGTCGTAGAGTCCATCTCAGACACCGCCGCTACTGGTAGATGTGTGAGGTTTCGTGTCTTCTTTATGATGCAATATCCATGTGGCTCGATGGGAGAGGAGTCGAAGTTGGTTGTGTGATACCCACTACCCTAAGCCTACATGATTGTGCCATGTGTAGTGTGTGATTTTCTCTCCTAACAGTGGACATTCAAATTCAAGCTTTTTTCTCCCCTAATAGCTTTTAAACATAAATTGAACTTTTGCATAGTTAGTAAAGTCTTCTTGACTATATCTTGAAAGGGTTGTACTATGGAGAGTTTTGATTTGAAGAGGTCATGTTGTTTGTATTGATTTCTGTTAATAGGAGACATGTTTCAATTTGTAAAATGTGGAAGAATTATTGATGAGTGAAAATTGTTGTGGAAATTCTTTACCTATCTACATGCATGGTAGCAAGATTGTGTTATATTCCTTTTATATTTATTGCTTGAATGAGATGATTCTTGAAGTTTCTCAATGTTTATATTGGAAATACAGACTAAAGATCTATTTTTATCCCAGGCTTTGTTTCATTTGCTTCTTGTTTGTTAACTACATCTTATGTACTTATTCTTTATTCACTTTTTGATTTTGTTGCTCTTGTTCCTTTGTACCAAACTACACGTGGAATTCGTGGATTTCTTCATTTCTTTGTTGTATTTAACCAACGATATTGTTTTGTATTTGAATTTCTTACTGTAGTTTAGCATTGATTTATTTTGCTCTACCGAAATGCAATTAATCTGTCATGTGGCTAAGTGAGCCATACGCAATAACATAATTAGAAATAAACACTTAAATCAAAAAATCTTTGATATTATGTCTTTTTGAGCTTGCCCCCAAACTTCTCGTACCTTTTTTCTTTAACTCCAATGCAATTTTCTATGTAATGTTATTGTATTTGATTATGGTTACAAAGTTAAATTGAAATGCATGTTATGTGTGTTTTCAAGGTCTTCCTGGAATGTGAACGGATTGTAGTTGAAAGACTTTACAGCAAGGTTTGGGTTATAACTTATGGCATGCCATACTAATTAATTCATTTCTCTTATGTGTTTGAGCAGTGCCATATACATTCTGAGATGGGCAACATATACAAAGAATCCTTCATGTCCTCAGTGAAAGCACTCATTTAGTTTTCTTACGGTATTTCATTCTTTTGAAGGAAGATACTAACACATTTTAGCTATATTTTTTATCTTTCTATATTTTCTACTTTTGTTTTGAATTTTTAGAAATACTAATCCTCCTTGTTTGGTTTGACTCTAGCATGCATGATTATTCATTCAAGAGAGTTCATGCCTTTTAAGTAAGAGTCCTTACGGTTTGTGCACGTATTGCTAGTGGAAACTGAATATGACGATATGCCCAAATAATTGCAAGATATTCATGAGTATTACGACGATCATCAAGGGGATGATGACCTAGATGAGCCTCTTGCTTCATCTAGGTCATCATCCCCTTGATCATCCTCGGAATATTCACAAATATCTTTCAATTCTTCAAGCATGTCATCATCCTTAGCTTCTACTGGCACAAGCACAAACTAGGGCTACTCTTAGGATAAGGCATACACTCCCTTCAAACGAATAGTCATGCATGCTTCAATCGAACCAAACAAAGAGGATCCGTATTTCTGGAAATCCAAAACCAAAAATAAAAAATATAGAAAGAAAATAAAATACAGCTAAAAGACATGCTAGTACCTTTCATCAAAAGAATGAAATACAGTAAGAAAACTAAATGGACCTTCTCGAGGACATGAAGGATTTTTGTATAGGTTGCCCATCTCAAATGCAAATGGCCTTTGCTCAAACACAATGCACACTAGGAATACCGCAAATGCTAAGTAAAGGCTGATAGAGGTGGTTGTGATATTAGATATGGATGATCACTAATGATTTTATAATTTGGAAAAAGTTAAAATTAAAATTAGACTATCAAAGAGTGTATAAAAGTAGTTTCAAAAGCTATCATCTAGTTAGTTAGGAAAGGTTGTATAAGCCCAAAGAAAAAGGAGGGTGGGACATCTAAATTTTCGTGAGTTTAATGGGGCCCTAATAGCAAAATGGTGGTGGGGAATACTCACGGGAGATCTTTGGCATATGTCTCCAAATCTTCATAGACCCATGCTCCCATTGTGGCTTCATAGACGTACACAAACTCATTCCTGCTTATACATCCCCCTTCTAGAAAGGACTTTATCGAGAAAAATCGTCTATACTTACCAACAAATTAATTCGTAAAGCCAGGAACGGAAGAATCAACAAATTTCTAGAATTGGTGATAAGGCTCCTCACTAGAAAATACACATAACAGGATTGCAACCTCTACTTCTCAAACATCACCTTAGCATCCAAAAAGCCATGAGAGGATTAGAAGAAGCAAGCCACTCCTCAAGCCAGGGCCTTTAACAAGAAATACAAGCTGAGGGATAGGAAGACCTAAAAAGAGCCCTCCTCCAAATCGACATCCATGCAGTGGATACAAAAGAATGGAAGCTTACGCCAACCAAAATATTCACAGTTAAATCTCTCTACACATTCCAGGTAGATGGCAGAACCAGAAGCGAACTACAGAAGAGCTTCTGGAAGCTACCATGGCCCCTCAAGACAAAACAATTTGCATGGTTGCAAAGGAGGACAAAATCCTTACTCTGGACAACCTCCACAAAAGAAAGTGGCAAAGAGAACACACAGAGTGCTACCTATGTGATATGGAAGATGAATCGGTGACACACACGCTCCTGTCGTTTCCATATGTGACAAACATATGGAACACAAAGTTTACGTCATATAAGAATTGATTTAATTAAGGAGATTATCTGCCTCATGATGTCCCATGACACTATTGAACCCAATCAGTTTACATCACATATGAATTGCTTTAATTGTAACAAAAATTTTGATTACAATGTCAACATAAAGATGCATGGTTCTAAGAAAAAAAGTGAACTAGAAACAAGCAAATAAAATAACTTCAAAGCATGAGCTCACACCATTTAAAGCAATTTAACCACTTCAATACCATGTAAATAATAAAATGTTCTCAATCAGTTTCACATAGACAATTGGAATTCTCATACCAAATAAAGTGACTCGTGATTAATATCCATTCAAAGCATTTCAGATATTGGAATTTTTTAAATCAGAATCGGATAAACACAATATTACCCAAACTCAAAGTTGAAAATCGGCTTGATCAAATACGTCACAATGGCCCTGTCTAAGACAGGAGACACAAACAGCCTCCCACCCCATCCCAACAAATATGAATGACATCGATATAACTGAATCTGAACTGATTGAGAATTACAGACAAATATAAATCACATCAAACACATCCAAGAAAGGTCAAAAACATGCCAACATTCAACAGGATGTGAAGATAAGATCAGAAAGCAAAGGCAAGGAGTGTAAGATGCACCGTTAAGAACATATCATGAAGTTCAAAGAGAAAAATCAGATGAGGAATTTCCAAATTGTTCAAGAACATATCATTCATAGAGATAAATAACCCAATAATCAAATAAAATAAGCAAGACTCTAAACACTAACAACTCGAAATTCTGCATCAAAGACAGATCAATATCAGAAACCCTAAATGGAAGTAATCAAAAGAAGCTCGAAAAATGGATGAAAATTTCACCAAAAATTGCAGAAAAAAAAAAAAACATAGAAGCGATCGAGAACAGAGAACTCACGTGTAAGAAAATTTCATGGTGGAAGCGCGGGTGGTGCTGTTTTTTATATCATGGTGGTGTTTTTTATAAGCCCTCTTTCAGACCGTTGGATCCAGATATGAAAGTTAATAACTGCCAAGAATATTTCCTTTATTAATTAATAATTTAAATAATTAAAAATCTATCAAACTATCTATATTAATAATTTAAGCTTAAGTGGGACTATTTTTAATTTTTTAAAAAATATTAAAAAAAAAACAAAAACTTAAAAAGGGATTTTAGAATATTTTCAAAATTTCAGATGTTTTTTATTTTAATTTTAAGTGAGAGTATTTTGAATTTAAAAACATCTATATGGAGGATATGGGTTATATATAATTTTAATTTTTAAAAAATCAAAATTAAAAAAATGATTGAGATGTAACTTTTTCTATCAAACCCTTCTTATGATATAATTTTAAAAGATTGCAAAATTAAAGATATGTAATAAAACAAGTACCCTTCTAATCAAACATTCAAACCTCCTTAACCAACACTGCAATTCCTCTCTCCAAGAAAAAAAGAAAATAAAAGAAGAGAAGAGATAAGCAAATCAAGATATTTCTCTAATAATGAGAGAGAGAGAAAGAGAGGTCATATATAGAACTTTAAATCAAAGAATCTTGTATTACTTAATAATCATATATTTCTCTAATGATCAAAGAATCTTGTAAGCTCAAAATAATAGTGTCACGAAGTAGTGTTGTGGATTTGAAGAACTCAAGAAGACAAAAGAAAATCCAGAGAAAGACAAAGTATGTAACATTGTAATAAAATGGTTCATTCATTGAAACAAAAATCTTATGAAGATTTCCACAAAAAACAGAAACTTTTGAATCTTGTGAAGATTGCAACACTAAAGATCTAGAACCCTTCTGATCTTTATTCTTGAACCAAGCAATTCCTCATTCTAAAAAAAAAAGAAAATAAAAGAAGAGAAGAGATAATCAAATCAAGATCTAGAAATAATCATATTATCTAAATTAAACCACCCTAATAATCAGAGAGAGAGAGAGGTCAGAGAACAGAAGAAACAGAGAAGAATTGTAAAGCTATTTGTCACGTAAAGGGATTTATTGAATGAAAACGAGACTGCTATATATCGGAATCAAAGAATTAGGGATTGGCTTTGAGAAATACCTCTTCTTCTCTCTATGCTTGAAGTGATCAAAGAACCAAGTCTCTATGCTAGAAGGTTGTAAAGCGAGTCGAGTGTTTCTCGTTCTAAAAAAAAATAAAAGAGAAGAGATAAACAAATCAAGATCTATAAATAATTTTATATCACTAATAATCACATAGAGATAGAGATAGGTCGTAGAACAACAGAAACAGTGAAAAAGATTTATTGAATCAAAACGAGACTGCTATATATGAGAATCAAAGAGAGAGAGAGAGAGAGTTCATAGATCAAGAGTAATCAAGAATGAAAGAAGGGATTAATGGCTTTGAGAAATACCTGTTCTTCTCTCTACTCATCCAAAGTTGGGGAGAAATCAAAAAACCAAGAAAACAAACAGTGATAATTTCTTTTCTGTTTGCGCGTGTATACTATATATATATAAGGTATTTCCCGCCAAACGCTCTAGAGAAGTTTTGACCGTTAGGGTAATCTACGCGGAAACCGAGCCTTGATGTTTTCATCTAATTTTTTTACTCATAATAGTGATAATTTTTTTTTTCTCTATTATATATTGTTTTTTTAGGGGAGTAAATTTCACTAGATTGCATGTAGACTGTATGAATATTGCCATATCAGTGTCAAAGTATTTATTTTAATTTCATTTATTAAATAAAATAAAGTATTATTTCATTTAACAAATAACATGTTATTAGAAATGAAATCTCTGGTTGAACCATGAACTTAGTTCATGACTTGCAGTTATTATTTTAAAATAAAGCTTCTTTTGAAGTATATTGCTTTTATTATTTTTAGGTATATTCTCACTCTCCTTGTTAAGATCCTCCACCACCATTTTTTGTTTTAGCAAAGCTTCATTAAACTGTTGAAGGTTTAGGATTTGCATCTGTCTTGTTCTTTTAGATGACATAGTTGTTCCCAACTTACTTGGCGGTATGCGTGTGACTCGGTGTGCATGCCTCTCCAGGATATATTGCATCAATTTTGCCAATTACACACTCAGTAGGATATAGATTGACATCTAGTGAATTAATATTATAGATAGTACTGAATTTAAGAGTATGTCCCCTCCGCGCAAAGATAGGAATCATCCTTTCAAGATACCATTTTACTTCTAATTCTCTCAATGAGTCCGTATTAGTCTTTTTTCCTCGGGCGCTCTCTAGTTATCCGAACCTCAAGATATTTGATTGATAGGATGGTAGTTGGGAAATTCATTATTTGTGGAATTTTCTTGGTGTATGTCCCTGAGTGTGAATCAGTATGATTGCATTCTTGACAAAGTTATTTTATTAAATATTTATTTTAATTTCATTTATTAAATAAAATAAAGTAATATTTCATTTAACAAATGGAATGTTATTAGAAATGAAATCTCTGGTTGAACCATGAACTTAGGTCATGACTCATCATGCAGTTATTATTTGAAAACAATGCTTCTTTGGAAGTATATTTCTTTTATTATTTTGAGGTATATCTTGGCTCTCAACAGATCCTCCACCGCTATTTTTTAGAAAAGCATCATTAAACTGTCGAAGGTTTAGGATTTTCATCCAACTTGTTCTTTTAACTACATAGTTGTTCCCAACTTACTACATGGTATGCGTGTGACTCAGTGTGCACCCCTTTCCAGGACGTATTGCATCAATTTGCCAATTACCCACTCATAGGATATAGATTAACATATAATGAAGCAATTTAGTAGGTTGATTGGCCTAAAATCTAAGATGCTTGATTGGGTATTATTCTTGGGGATTAGAAAAATATGTGCTTAGTTTAGTCTCTCCATATGATAGAAAGTTATGAGGAATCCATTTGGTCATAGGGCTTTTTCCGGAAAGAAGGGGGTTTCAAGGTGTCATAGGTCCCCACTTTTGTGTGTGAACAGTTTGTCCCCAAGTGTTTTTATAGCGCATCTCTCTTTCTGTTCCAAAGAGATTGTTGAAGTGTGATGAGATTGTGGTTGTTATTTCATCATGTGTTGTTATGGTTGTTCCCCCTACTTCAAGCTGCTTTATCTAATTTCTTAATTGTTTTCAAAATTATATTAAAAAAAAACAACTTGGTATGAATAGAAATGGAATCAAAAGCGGACTCCTATAATAATTTCAAACAATGATTTTGAGCTTAAGGGGGGCCTTAACCGGCATTAATTTTGATCTTCTTTACACTTCATAGTATACATCTATATTTGGATGACTAGTGATTGATTGATTCTGTTCATATTTTTGCATTGATGAAACACGGGAGAAAATACCATCAATGAATGTTCTGATGAAAGTACAGCAAAAACTCGAGCAGTTGAGCAATACGCCACGAATGTATCAACTAAGGAAACAAAACCAAGGCATTTGATGCAAAGACGGCCAGTTTGAGTACAGTTTAGCTTTTCTTTCTCTCCAATGCTGCATGAATCATCTCTGCTTTCTGTTTGCAATCCGAGAGCTCCTCTGCATTTCCATGTCTTTAAGCTATCAAAGCAGTCAGGTTCATATATCCTTGCATATTTCCAGGTCTGCAAGCACCTGTTCTCTTGTGGGCAATGCGTAAAATCAGCCAGAATTACATGTGAACAATCAAGAGCAGTTTCTTGTTGAGGGCAGGCGGTGACAGCATCACATTGCAATTTTTTACCTAAATTTATGAACAGAGGGAATGCATGTAGATTGAAGCATTCCAGGTGGTGCCCAAACAAGTAGTCCCTCAATTCTCTGTCTATTGAGATCTTCTCATGAATGTAAAGAATAACAGTCAATCTATTTTTGAAGATTTTATTACTGTCAAAATGGATGCAGATCTCTGAAAGTGAGGAAATTCTTGGTCTGTACCATCTGTATGGAAATTCAAAACCATAACTAGTGGAGAATTTATCCTTTATTTGATTCCATGAGCGAATATAGCTATTCAGCCTCTTTGTGAAGAGTCTGAAAAGAGACATGGCTGTGTAAATGATAGCACTCCAACAAAGGATGAGGACGACGCAGATGGACTTTAGACAAGCTTGAAGGTAGTACATCCCCGAGAGTATAGCAGTTAGGTCCATTACGGGGAACATGTGTTCCCAAGTTTGGGGGAGATGGTGTTCCAGGCAAAAGGTAAAATCAATGCAACTGAATACTCTGAATTCCCATCCATCATCATTCTCAGAAATTCTTCGCCGTAAGGCAATATGATAGAATGTTCAAGCCTTCTAAGCTCGACACCAGGACGATTCCTAAGCTCGTTATCAGTCCACATAGTTTCGGTTTCATCTAGACCTGAAAGCATTATGGAGAGGAGCGAATTAACAAGATTAACAATTTAGCAATTCATAGTGTGATTGATATTCATCATACCATGTTGCATTGTTGTAGAACCAGTAAACCATAGTTTGGGTGTGTTCTCATACTTGTGTGCACTTGCTATTTCGAATGTGTTGGCCTCTGGCTAAGGGACCTTGCCTTCCATCGATTCTGATACTTAACTGTAGGAATAAAAATTATGAAACTTAATACTCTTTGGCGTTGTCGACTAGGAGGTCCACCGGCGGGTTCTTCTCACCTCTCGCTATCAACAGGTTCACAAGGTTCTTTGCTCCGTTTCCAACAAACGGCGCCAAATTGTTGATGCTCAAAACGGGAAGGTCCTCGGTATCCGTCCTTCGCTCAGAGTTTAGCTGAGGAAATAGAGAAAGAATGGTGGTAACTGGATGGTTGAGTAGGGAAACGTCACGAGCTTGGTGACGACCTCAAGGAGTCGCCATCAAGAGAGGCAATGGAACTACGACCTTCTGGTCCTCCTTCCTGCAAGGGAAGTCCGGGGGCTTCTACCCGGACCCTCTGATGTTCAAGTCAGCAAGAGGTAATCGGAAGAGGAAGAGAAGTGGAGGGGGAGAAGAGGAATGTGTGATAAGTTGCAGAGGAGGAGGAGGAGAATCTGATGAGGAAAGAGCTCTCGAGGTGGAAGATAAGCCCAAAGGATCCCCCGATTCTCTTCCCCCCTCCCCAATTTTATACCTTATGGGTCAATATCAGATCATTGATCAAGGGGGCTCGCGGATGACGTTAGAGCATGGGAGGGCGACCAAAGGGCGCCCCTACTAGGTTGTTGGTCGTAGAGTCTATCTCAGACACCAGCGCGCTGGTAGATGTGTGAGGGTTCATGTCTTCTTTATGATGGAATCTCCATGTGGCTCGATGGGAGAGGCCTGGTTGGTTGTGTGATACCCACTACCCTAAGCCTACATGTAAAATCCAAGATTTTTCTTGATTAAAAGGATTTAAAATTTCCTTTAATTAAATTCTAGTTAATTTTGCTAAAGGGCATTTTGGGGATTAGTACAAGTCCCAAGGGCATTCTGGTAAAATGGGCATGAGAGAGTTTAAAAGGAATAAATAAATTATTCCATAATCTATTAATTAGTGATTTATTTAATTAAATTGGAAGTGATCAATTTAATTAAATATGGAAACCCTCTAAATGATCATGATTGGACCAAGATTGGAAGTGAGGATTAAATTGATTAGTGATTGTTTGAAACAATTTAAGGAAGGGATGGTAATATGATTTAATTGAAGAGGGTGATTAAATTCCTAATTGAGAATAATTAGAGCTGCCAGGGACTTCTTGGTAATATAGAAAAGTATGAGGACTTTGCTGAAATAGTGCCCCTCTCACAACCAAGGACCTTCATGTAATGAATTAAAAGGTTTGGGGGACCTAAATGAAATTTTCTAAAATACAAGGGGTACTTATTAAAAAGGGCAAGAGAGGCATGCATGAGAATAAAGATCAATCTCTATGCAATCAAGGCCGTCCATCTGATCTGAAGTTTGATCTCAAGGAATAAGCTTCTCTTCTCCTGCCAATGTGCTCGCCGACAAGGAAACCCTAGCGCCACCGCCACACATGGAAACCTCTCGTTTTGGAAAGTCAAAGGTAATTTTGCATGGCAAATCTCCATCAAAGGATCGCCAATGCCTCCACAACATGCACCCTCGGCCTCTATAAAAGTCGGGTTGTGGAGCAGGGAGAGAGCACAACTCCACCTCTTCCCTCTTCTCCACCTTCACCTTCTTCCCGAGATTACTGTCGGCTAAATGAGATAGGCTGAGGAGCGGAGCCAGCGGCCTTTGGAGGTGCGAAGGAGCCGCCGAAGGGCCACGTGGAAGAACGCGACACCGTCAAGGTATTTTCAGATCTACTGTTCCTCGCCGAAGCAGTTGTGAGGGTGTCGCTATCACCGAACTTGCAGGTGAGTCCCTCTGTCCTTGTCAGTAGCCACCATGCATACATTTAGGTTACATAGAATACGTGAGAGAGGGAGTGGGGTGGTCCGGCCGGGAGTCACGAGGATCGTGGCGCTACCGCAAAGTTCGCAGAGTTTTGAGGCCGCGGGAGGAGCTCGGACGGCCGGAACTCAGTAGCGTGGGAGTTTACGATCGTAGGGAGGCCCGGGAGTCGGATCTGGTGACGGGTCGAGGCGTTGCTTTTCTCTCTGTCCAGAGGCAGGGTGTTGGCCTTGAGGTTGAAGACGGGTTTAAGAATTTTAAATAAAGTTAGATTAGATTAAAAGATAAAATCTAATTAATAAATTTGGATTTTTTTAAACTGATGGATAAGTTTTGATTTAAATTAAATAAATTAATTGATAGATGTTATAAACTAATCCGGTTTGATTAAAATTCTAATTTGAATTAATTAAGTTAGTTAATCAATTAACTGAGATTAATTGATTAAAGTTTAATTAAAACCATGGTATAATTAATTAGTTGGGGATTAATTGGAGCCGGTTTTAATTAAATGGATAACATTAGTTAATTGATTCGGGTTAATCAACTTAACTAAACTGATGGACTAATGATCTATTATTGGTCTAGTTAACCTATAATTCGATTGATCAAGTAGAAACGGTTTAGACAAAAGAAGGATCTAAATTAATTGTTGATTAATTTAGAAGATAAACAAGTGATTAATTAATTAATTAATTAATAGAGTAGTTGGTTAATGGATCGGTTGGGTTGGCAAGATTTGGGCTTGATCGAATTAAATTAAATTTAGAATTGGGCCAAGTGGAAATGATTGAGTCAATTGACTTGTAGCATAAAGTCTAGTCAAAGAAATGGTCTAATCAACTAACAAAAAATAAAAAGGAATAAAAGATTGTAGGAGAGGGGGTTTGAACTAAAGACCCCTCTCATGGGCTTGGTAGGCTTTAACCACCAAGGCCCAAACCTCTTTTGTGATAGAAGAAACCTAGGATATTTATATTAACTAGACTAATGGGAAATAAAGCTAGAAGGGAAATAAGGGAAGGCTCGCAAGTAGGACTTTGGGCCGTTAGAAAGACGTCATTGTAGATGTATTGTTCATAGACATGTACTTTTATTGAGAGAAGAATTGTCTATATCAGATATTGGCGTGGATGCGTCGGGAAGTCCTGTGGAATACGAGACTCTACGATTTTAGGTAAGTACACTTGCCTTGTTCCACTCTTCGGAGTTTTCTTGATATGTCTTTATTGTGACATACTGTTTGGTACTCATTCATGCTTCTATGATTTGTTGAAATCTTTATTTAGCATGTTTGATTGTTCGGGATATTGGGATCCCTACTTGTCTGTTCTTCATCCCGGATTCAGTGGAGCAGGGGTGCTCCTTTGCGGACGCTCAGGGACGGGATACCCTAATGTTCCGGCATTGCCATGCCAGAGGGATCAATACTCTGGTTGTCCTGCCCGTCAGTGGGGATGATTTGGCCGGTAAACCGCGTAGAGAGGTGGCGCTACCGGCCTACGACCCGAGGACGGTAGCGGCCAGGATGGTGATGTTTTCGATGAGTTGATGATCTTTGCCGGGGAGACAGTTGTGGAGCTTCCATTGGAACTCATATCAAAGCCCAGGGCTTCTGTAGCTAGGAGTCATTACCTTGCTTGTTTTTTTGTCGTAGACTCCTAGGGATTGTTTTTTAGGGGCGTGCCCCGAGTTTGACTTTGATATTCTTACTTGTTGATATCATATTTTCTTGAACCCCGCAGGGGTACTTACTAGGCTTTTCATTCGAAAGCTCATGCACTTGTTTCTTCCTGTTTACAGATCCTGAGGTGTAGGATTCTAGCACGCAAGAGCCGATCGTGGGTCGGGTGGATTACAGAGGTCCGTGGACCTTATTTATTTTCTTATTCTGTGTGAGACTTTTTATTTTGTAGGTCCCTTATAGGGCCTAGCATTTGTAAGGTATCTGAACCCTTTTATATTTTTCGCTGAAACTCTGTTATTTTTTAATAATTAAGTTGATTTATTGCATTATCTGTTTTACTCACTTAGGCCTTCTATCCGAGTGGGGCCCGTCTCTACTCGGGTACAGCCGGTCTATGAATGTGCCCGAGGTCTCGGGATCGGGTTGGGGCATTACACTACATGATTGTGCCATGTGTAGGGTGTGATTTTCTCCCCTAACAGTGGACATTCATATTCAAGCTTTTTTCTCCCCTAATAGCTTTTAAACGTAAATTGAACTTCTGCATAGTTAGTAAAGACTTCTTGACTATATCTTGAAAGGGTTGTACTATGGATAGTTTTGATTTTAAGAGGTCATGTTGTTTGTATTGATTTCAGTTAATAGGAGACATGTTTCAATATGTAAAATGTGGAAGAATTATTGATGAGCGAAAATTGTTGTGGAAATTCTTTACCTATCTACGTGCATCGTAGCAAGATTGTGTTATTTTCCCTTTATATTAACTGCTTGTGTGAGATGATTCTTGAAGTTTCTCAATGTTTATATTGGAAATACAGACTAAAGATCTATTTTTTTTCCCAAGCTTTGTTTCATTTGCTTCTTGTTTGTTAGCTACATCTTATGTACTTATTCTTTATTCACTTTTTGATTTTGTTGCTCTTGTTCCTTTATACACGTGGAATTCGTGGATTTCTTGATTTCTTTGTTGTATTTAACCAACGATATTGTTTTGCATTTGAATTTCTTACTGTAGTTTAGCATTGATTTATTTTGCTATGCCGAAATGCAATTAATCTGCCATGTGGCTAAGTGAGCCTTACTCAATAACATAATTAGAAATAAACACTTAAATCAAAAAATCTTTGATATTATGTCTTTTTGAGCTTGCCCCCAAACTTCTCGTACCTTTTTTTTTTTAACTCCAATGCAATTTTCTATGCAATGTTATTGTATTTATTTATGGTTACAAAGTTATATTGAAATGCATGTTATGTGTGTTTTCAAGGTCTTTCTGGAATGTGAACGGATTGTTGTTGAAAGACTTTAAAGCGAGGTTTGGGTTATAACTTATGGTATGCCATACTAATTAATTCATTTCTCTTATGTGTTTGAGCAGTGCCATATACATTCTGAGATGGGCAACATATACAAGGAATCCTTCATGTCCTCAGTGAAAGCACCCATTTAGTTTTCTTACGGTATTTTGTTCTTTTGATGGAAAATACTAACACATATTTTAGCTATATCTTTTTCTCTCTCTATATTTTCTACTTTTGTTTTTGAATTTTTAGAAATACTAATCCTCCTTGTTTGGTTTGACTCTAGCATGCATGATTATTCATTTGAAGCGAGTATATGCCTTTTCGTAAGAGTCCTTTTGGTTTGTGCATGTGCTAGTGGAAACTGAAGATGATGATATGCCCAAGTAATTGCAAGATATTCATGAGTATTACGACGATCATCAAGGGGATGATGACCTAGATGAGCCTCTTGCTTCATCTAGGTCATCATCCCCTTGACCATCCTCGTAATATTCACAAATATCTTTCAATTCTTCAAGCATGTCATCATCCTTAGCTTCTACTGTCACAAGCACAAACCAAGGCTACTCTTAGGAGAAGGCATACACTTTCTTCAAATGAATAGTCATCCATGCTTCAATCAAACCAAACATAGAGGATCCGTATTTCTGGAAATCCAAGACCAAAAATAAAAAATATAGAAAGAAAATAAAATACAACTAAAAGACATGCTAGTACCTTCCATCAAAAGAATGAAATACAGTAAGAAAACTAAATGAGACCTTACACTGAGGACATGAAGGATTTTTTGTATAGGTTGCCCATCTCAAAATGCAAATGACAGTGCTCAAACACAATGCACACCAGGAATACCGCAAATGCTAAGTAAAGGCTGATAGAGGTGGTTGTGATATTAGATATGGATTATCACTAATGATTTTATAATTTGGAAAAAGTTAAAATTAAAATTAGACTATCAAAGAGTGTATAAAAGTAGTTTCAAAAGCTATCATCTAGTTCAAAAGCTATCATCTAGTCAGTTAAGAAGGGTTGTATCGCCCAAAAGAAAATGGATGGTGGGGCATCTTAAATTTTTGAGAGTTTAATATGGCCCTGATAACAAAATGATGGTAGGGAATACTCACAGGAGATGCGGGCATATGCCTCCAAATCTTCAAAGACGCATACTCCCATTGTGGCTTCATAGACGCACACAAACTCATTCCTGCTCATGCATCCCCCTTCTAGAAAGGACTTTATCGAGAAAAGTCAACTATACTTACCAACAAATCCGTAAAGCCAGGAATGGAAGGATCAACAAACTTATGGAATTGGTGATAAGGCTCCTCACCCGAAAATACACATGACAGCATTGCAACCTCTACTTCTCGAACATCACCTTAGCATCCAAGAAGCCATAGAGAGGATTAGAAGAAGCAAGCCACTCCTCAAGCCAGGGCCTCTAACAGAAAAACAAGCTGAGGGGTAGGAAGACCTAAAAAGAGCCCTCCTCCAAATCGACACCCATGCAGTAGATACAAAAGAATGGAAGCTCACGCCAACCAAAGTATTCACAGTTAAATGTCTCTACAAATTCTGGGTAGATGGTGAAACCAAAATCTAACTACAAAAGTGCTTCTGGAAGCTACCATGGCGCCTCAAGACAAAACTATTCGGACAAAATCTTTACTCTGGACAACCTCCACAAAAGAAAGTGGTAAAAAGAACACATAGAGTGCTACCTATGCAATATGGAAGATGAATCGGTGACACACACGCTCATGTTGTGCTCATTTGTAACACAAAGTTTATGTCATATAAGAATTGATTTAATTAAGGAGATTATCTGCCCCATGATGTCCCATGATACTATTGATCTCAATCAATTTACATCACATATGAATTGCTTTAATTAAGGGCAGCCCGGTGCAACAAAGCTCCCGCATGCACGCGGGGTCCGGGGAAGGGTCGGACCACTTGGGTCTATTGTACGCAGTCTTACCCTGCTTTTTTTGCAAGAGGCTGTTTCCACGACTCGAACCCGTCATATATGAATTGCTTTAATTGTAACAAAAATTTTGATTACAATGTCAACATAAAGATGCATGGTTCTGAGAAAAAAGTGAACTGTAGAAAAGCAAATAAAATAACTGCAAAGCACGAGCTCACACCATATAAAACAATTCAACCATTTCAATACCATGTAAATAATGAAAATGTTCTCAATCGGTTTCACATAGACAATTGAAATTCTCATGTCAAATAAAGTGACTCATGATTAATATCCATTCAAAGCATTTCATATATTGGAATTCTCTAAATCAGAATTGGATGAACACAATATTACCCGAACTCAAAGTTGAAAATCGGCTCGATCAAATACATCATAATGGCCCCGTCTAATTAAGACTGAAGACACAAACAACCTCCCAGCCCATCCCAACAAATATGAATGACATCAATATAACCGAATCTAAATTGATTGAGAATCACAGACAAATATAATAAAAAACATCAAAGTTGTATCAAAAAGAATACCATTGGTGGCGGCACATCCAAGAAAGGTCAAAAAACCGACCAACATTCAACTGGATGTGTAGATAAGATCGGATAGCAGAGTCCAATAGTGTAATTAATATACACCGTTAAGCAAACCTATAGGAAGATGATCATGAATCTTATTATATTTTTCTCCTTCCAGAAAAGATAACTCAAGCAAAAGACATATGAAATCTAATGAGGAATTTGATGAGAAAATCACGTTAATGAATCCCCACAGGATATACATCAAGAAGTTCAAAGAGGAAAATCAGATGAGGAATTTCCAAATCGTTCAAAAACATATCATTCATAGAGATAAATAACCCAATAATCACACGATAACAGAGAACTATTTAATTTACTCAGAGCACTTAAAAATATTTAATTTAAACACTAAGAAAGTTAATAACTTCAAAAAATATTTCTTGCATTAATTAATAATTTAAATAATTAAAAATATATCTATCTATATTATTAGGCATAGGTGAGACTATTTTTAATTTTTTAAATATATAAAAAAAAGAAAATTAAGTTGGGGTTTTACTGTTTTAGAATTTTCTTAAAATTTTAGATTTTTTTTTTATTTTAAAAAGTCAATCTATATCACTAAGTGGGAGTATTTTGAATTTAAAAAAAAAATATTTATCTTGTCGGAGCATATGGATTAAAGATAATTTTAATTTTAAAAAAATTATAAAAAAAGATTGAGACGTAACTTTTTCTATCAAACCCTTCTTATGATATAATTTTAAAAGATTGCAAATGTAATAAAGCAAGAACCCATCTCATCAAACATTCAAACCTTTAATCAACACTGCATATCCTCATTCTAAAGAACCAGAGAGAGAGAGAGAGAGGTCATACAAAGAACATTTAATCAAAGAATCTTGTATTTCTCTAATAATCATATATTTCTCTAATAATCAAAGGATCTTGTAAGGGCAAAATAATAGTATCAAGAAGTAGTATTATGAATTTGAAGAACTCAAGAAGATAAAGAACATCCAGAGAAAGTCAATGAATTAGGGATTGGCTTCATTCATTGAATGAAAAAGAGAGTGCTATATATTAGAATCAATGAATTAGGGATTGGCTTTGAGAAATACCTCTTCTTCTCTCTACGCTTGAAGTGATGAGGGGCGAGAAATCACAGAACCAAGTCTCTATGCTAGAAGGTTGTAAAGCGAGTCAAGTGTTTCTCGTTCTAAAAAAATTAAATGAGGAGATAAACAAATCAAGATCTATAACTAATTTTATATCATTAATAATCACAGAGAGATAGAGATAGGTCGTAGAACAACAGAAACAGTGAAAAAGATTTATTTAATCAAGAGTGATCAAGAATGAAAGAAGGGATTGGCTTCGAGAAATACCTCTTCTTCTCTCTGCTCATCCAAAGTTGGGGAGAAAACAAAAAACCAAGAAAACAAAGATTGATAATTTCTTTTCTGTTTGCGCGTGTATAATATATATATATATATATATATATATATATATAGAAGGTATTTCCCGCCACACGCTCTAGAGAAGTTGACCGTTAAGGGGAAACTACGCGGAAACCGAGCCTTTATGTTTTCATCTAATTTTTTACTCATAATAATAGTGATAATTTTTTTTTTTGCTCTTATATATTGTTTTTTTTTTAGGGGAGTAAATTTCACTAGATTGCATGTAGACTGTATGAATATTGCCATATCAGTGTAAAAAATATTTATTTTAATTTCATTTATTAAATAAAATAAAGTAATATTTCATTTAACAAACTTTCCACCTCCCTGTCTCCTACCAACGAAGGCCCCTCCGGCGACCATTATTCCCAAGGCGAGGAGGAGTGGAAGAAGGTTCAGAGCAAGCGTCAAAAGAAGCAGCAGAAGGCCAGCGTCCCCGGGAGAGCAGCATACCACCACGAAACATCACGGCGATCACCGCCCACCATCCAAACGCCGGAAGGACCTATCCATGTCTGCGGCCAATATGCTTGCGCCCAGGGCACATTATTAAATAAAATAAAGATATATTTCATTTAACAAATGAAATGCTAGTAGAAATGAAGTCTCTGGTTGAACAATGAACTCTAGCCGTTATTATTTTAAAATAAAGATTATTTTGAATTATATTTCTTTTATTATTTTTAGGTATATTCCCGCTCTCCTTGTTAAGATCCTCCACCACCAATTTTTTAGCAAAGCTTCATACCGATTTTCATCCGTCTTCTTCTTTTAGCTAACATAGTTGTTCCCAACTTACTAGGCGGTATGAGTGTGACTCAACGTCTCTCTAGGATGTATTACATTGATTTTGCCAATTACCCACTTTCAAGAGGGATATAGATTGACATCTAGTGATTAATTAATATTATAGATAGTACCGAATTTAAGAGTATATCACCTCCGCCCAAAGAGATAGGAATCTTCCTTTCAAGGATACCATTTTAATTCTAATTCTCTCAATGAGTCCGTATTAGTCTTTTTTCCTCAGGCGCTCTCTAGTTATCTGAACCTCAAGATATTTGATTGTCAGGATGGTAGTTGGGAAATTTATTATTTGTGGAATTTTCTTGGTGTATGCCCCTATAAGTGTGAATCGGTATGATTGCATTCTTGACAAAGTTGATGCGCAGGCTTGATAGCCACTCAAAAGATAGAAGATTAGCTTAAGGGTTATGAACGGAGGGAGCTCTCATGTGATAAAAAACCCAACATGTCATCTTTATATTATAGAGTCATGATGTCATCCTCCCTATTGTTTCCCATTGGGATTCCTTTGTATATATTTACTTGTGTTGCTCTGTGAACATTATGGATCATACGTTAGTAGCAAGGACGACTAAGAGGGAGGATAGGAGATCATTTTGACTTAAGCCTCTTTTGTTTTTGACAGATCCTTGTGGTACTCCATTGATGAGAAATTTAGTTTGGAGGTTTTGAGAATGATTTGTTCAATATGATCTATTTTAGCTCAAACCTCTGGCTTGGATAACCTCCAGAGGAATTCCTAGTCCATTGTGTTATAGACTTTTTTGAAGTTGACCTTTATTAGTGCACCGTGAATTTCATTTTGTATATTAATTCTTCAGATACCACTATGTTGTCATATATCATCCCCCTTTATGAAGGTTGTTTGTGAGTCATCTATTAACTCTTTAACAACGTTCATTAGCTTGTTTGGCAAAACCTTGGAGATGATTTTTGTGAAGCAATTTAGTAGGTTGATTGGCTTATAATCTAAAGATGCTTGATTGGGTATTATTCTTGGGGATTAGCAAAATATGTGCCTAGTTAGTCTCTTCATGCTTGTATTTCTTTGTAGAAATCTTCAAATAATTTAAGCATATCTGTTTTGATGAAATTCCAGCCATCTGATAGAAAGTCATGAGGAATCCATCTGGTAATAGGGCTTTTTCGGGAAAGAAGGGGGTTTCAAGGTAGAGCTGGATTTTGGGTTGTGCCGGCCAAGGCCCGGCACGGCCCAATCCGGTGCGTGCACGATGCTTGCCACGAATGAGCGATGCCGGGCGTGCAGTGCGGCCGGATCGATCTTATGCGGGCCAAAGCCTGACCCGCGGCCCGCGGGCATGGCATGGGCACGAAATATTTCGATGCGGGCGTGCCGCGGCCCATCCGCGAGCCGGCCGGGAATTTGACACATGGCGGCGGATACTACCGCGTGTCGATTTAATTTTTTCAAAAATATATAAAAATATATGTATATAATATATAAGAAATAATTAATTAACTAATTTATTTATTCATTTTGTTGTATAGCTGCAACTATTGTGGTGGAGATGAGCTCTTGTACAAGTTGTTAAGGTTCAATCGTTAGGAAATGTGTTATTGTTCAATGAAAAGAGTAACTCCTTCCAATTAACCACTGAGAAATGTGAATACTTGTGCTTAAGCTTGTGGAAATTTGTTTTGAGAATGCGGATTTGGTGAATCAATATAAGGGAAATATGTTATTAAGAGAAAATAAAAAGTTGTAATGCCAATGTATAGATAAGCTTGTGGAAATTTGGTTTAGTTTTAGTTCATTAAAAAGTTTTTTGTTTTAAATTTTTCCCATGGATCTTTAAAAGCGTGCTTTGTTTATTTTTGACTACTTCTCTAATTAAATGTTCAACTTGTCTAAATTTCACGCGTTTGATTATGTTGAATTATTTTTCCTCATTTTGGGGTTTAATGTGGATGAAGCTGGCTTTTCACTTGATATGAATTTTACTTAATTTTTTTATTAATTTAGATTTATTTTATAATTTTTTAGATTTTTTTACAATTTTTAATATATTTTTTTAGATTATTTATAATTTAAATAATATTTTAATAAATGGGTGATTGCTTGGCTGCACAGTAGGCCCTTACTTGACGGTGGGGCGTGCTTTGTCTTTGGGCCAGCTCCAAGTTAAATTGTGCCGTGCCTGGCTCGGCGCGAAATTAATCCGTGCCGTGCCTGGCACGGCACGAAATGGAGCCGGCACGACCCGGGCCGTGCCGGCCCACAATCCAGCTCTAAAAGTGGGGAACTATGACACCTGAAATTCAAGGTGTCATAGTTCCCCACTTTTGTGTGTGAAAAGTTTGTCCCCAATTGTTTTTATAGCGCATCTCTCTTTCTATTCCAAAGAGGTTGTTGAAGTGTGATGAGATTGTGGTTGTTATTTCATCAGGTGTTGTTATTTGTTTCCCCTGTTTGAAGCTGCTTTATCTAATTTTTTTAATTGTTTTCAAAAAAAATTGAAAAAAAAAACCAGAGAAACAAGCAATTTGGTATGAAAAGAAATGGAATCAAAAGGGGACTCCTATAATAATTTCAAACAATAATTTTGAGCTTAGCAGGTGAGTTAAGCAGCATCAATTTTGATCTTCTTTACACTTCATATTATACATCTATTTGGATGACTAGTGATTGGTTGATTCTGTTCATATTTTTGCATTGATGAAACACGGTAGAAAATACCATCAATGAATGTTCTGATGAAAGAATAGCAAAAACTCGAGCAGTTGAGCAATACGCCACAAATTTATCAACTAAGGAAACAAAACTGAGGCATTTGATCAAATGCCAAGAAGGCCAGTTTGAGTACAGTTCAGCCTTTTTTTCCTCCAATGCTACATGATCTCTGCTTTCTGTTTGCAATCCGAGAGCTCCTCTGCGAGCAGAGATGTTGTTACGATCCTTGGAATATGTATTCCGTAAGGGCAAGTTCCCTATATAAAGATGTGCTTTGCTTGGAGAAAGGGCATCGAAGTTGTGAAACCTTGGCCTATCTCTCTCTGGAGAGGAGGATAGCAGCGATCGCCGGAGGTACGCCGGAGCTCGCTGGAGTACCACTCGTACCTATAACTATACTATAGTAGCATTTCCTTTTACTCTATGCTCTGTTACTTTCAGTAGGGACTGAACTATCTCTTCAATGTTATGCTATGCTGTTGATATGGGATGTATTTGAGTATATGAATGTTTTAATGAGAATGTATCATTGTTCATGGAGGTATGAGCATTGATTAGTAACGGATCTGTGTTATTTGAGAGTGTTGATTCGTTACAGATGTGAAGAACATCTCCATCATATCTACAGAAAGTTATGCATAGTTTCACCAGGTGTGCAAGAACCGCTACGAGTCTTCTGCATTTCCATGTCTTTAAGCTATCAAAGCAGTCAGGTTCATACATCCTTGCATACTTCCAGGTCTGCAAGCATCTGTTCTCTTGTGGGCAATGCGCAAAATCAGTCAGAATTACATGTAAACAATCAAGAGCAGTTTCTTGCAGAGGGCAAGCGGTGAGCAGCGCAGAGAGTAGATCGACAGCATCACATTGCAATTTTTTACCTACACTCATGAACAGAGGGAATGCATGTAGATCGAAGCATTCCATTTGGTGCCTAAACAAATGGTCCCTCTCAATTCTCTGTCTATTGAGACCTTCTCATGCATGTAAAGAAGACCAGTCAATTCATTTTTGAAGATTTTATTTCTGTTAAAATGGGAGCAGATCTCTTCAAGTGATTCCTTGCTTGGTACATACCATCTGTATGGAAATTCAAAACCATAACTAGCAAAGAATTTATCCTTGATTTGAGTCCATGAGTGAAGATAGCTACTCGTCCTCATTGTGAAGAATCTGAGAAGAGACATGGCTGTGTAAGTAGAGGCGTTCCACTGAGGATGAAACTGCTGAGTGGTGGGGGTTGGGTCAATTTTGGGGAATATGTGTCCCTGAGTGGTGGGGGATATGATGTTCCAGACAAAAAGTAACATCAATCCAAGTGAATACTCTGAATTCCCATCTATTATAATTCCCAGAAATTTTTCGCCGTGAGAAAATAGGAGAGAATTCAAGCCTTCTAAGCTCAACCCACAAGAACACCTCATAAACTTGTAATCAGCCCACAATGTGTGTTTTCAACTTATGGTACCTTTTTTTAACTCCAATGCAATTTTCTATGTAATGTTATTGTATTTATTTATGATTACAAAGTTATATTGAAACGCATGTTCTGTGTGTTTTCAAGGTCTTTCTGGAATGTGAACGGATTATTGTTGAAAGACTTTACATCAAGGTTTGGGTTATAACTTATGGTATGCATACTAATTAATTAATTTCTCTTATGTGTTTGAGCAGTGCCATATACATTCTGAGATGGGCAACATATACAAAGAATCCTTCATGTCCTCAGTGAAAGCACCCATTTAGTTTTCTTACGGTATTTCGTTCTTTTGATGGAAGATACTAACACATATTTTAGCTATATCTTTTTCTCTTTCTATATTTTCTACTTTTGTTTTTGAATTTTTAGAAATGCTAATCCTCCTTGTTTGGTTTTGACTCTAGCATGCATGATTATTCATTCAAGAGAGTATATGCCTTTTAAGTAAGAGTCCTTTTGGTTTGTGCATGTGCTAGTAGGCGAAGATGATGATATGCCCAAATAATTGCAAGATATTCATGAGTATTACGACGATCATCAAAGGGATGATCACCTAGATGAGCCTCTTGCTTCATCTAGGTCATCATCCCCTTGATCATCCTCGTAATATTCACAAATATCTTTCAATTCTTCAAGCATGTCATCATCCTTAGCCTCTATTGTCACAAGCACATACCAAGGCTACTCTTAGGAGAAGGCATACACTTTCTTCAAATGAATAGTCATGCATGCTTCAATCAAACCAAACAAAGAGGATCCGTATTTCTGAAAATCCAAAACCAAAATAAAAAATATAGAAAGGAAATAAAATACAGCTAAAAGACATGCTAGTGCCTTCCATCAAAAGAATGAAATACAGTAAGAAAACTAAATGGGACCTTACACTGAGGACATGAAGAAGTTTTTGTATAGGTTGCCCATCTCAAAATCCAAATGGCAATGCTCAAACACAATGCACACTAGGAATACCGCAAATGCTAAGTAAAGGTTGATAGAGGTGGTTGTGATATTAGACATGGATGATCACTAATGATTTTATAATTTGGAAAAAGTAAAAATTAAAATTAGACTATCAAAAAGTGTATAAAAGCAGTTTCAAAAGCTATCATCTAGTTAGTTGGGAAAGGTTGTATCGCCCAAAAGAAAATGGAGGGTGGGGCATATTAAATTTTCCGAAGTTTAATGGGGCCATGATAGGAAAATGGTGGTGGGGAATACTCACGGGAGATGTTGGCATATGCCTCCAAATCTTCAAAGACGCATACTCCCATTGTAGCTTCATAAACGCACAGAAACCCATTCCTGCTCATGCATCCCCCTTTTAGAAAGGACTTTATCGAGAAAAGTCATCTATACTTACCAACAAATCCGTAAAGCCAAGAACGGAAGGATCAACAAACTTCTGGAATTGGTGATAAGGCTCCTCAGCGAAAATACACATAACTTGATTGCAACCTTTACTTCTCAAACATCACCTTAGCATCCAAGCAGCCATAGAGAAGATTAGAAGAAGCAAGCCACTCCTCAAGCCAGGGCCTCTAACAGAAAAACAAAGCTGAGGGATAGGAAGACCTAAAAAGAGCCCTCCTCCAAATCGACACCACATAGCTTTGGATACAAAAGAATGGAAGCTCACGCCAACCAAAGTATTCACAGTTAAACCTCTCTACACATTCCGAGTAGATGGCGGAACCAGAAACGAACTACAAAAGAGCTTCTGGAAGCTACCATGGCCCCTCTCAAGACAAAACTATTTGCATGGTTTGCAAAGGAGGACAAAATCCTTACTCTGGACATCCTCCACAAAAGAAAGTAGCAAAGAGAACACACAGAGTGCTACCTCTGTGATATGGAAGATGAACACACGCTCCTGTCGTGCACATATGTGACAAACATAAGAATTGATTTAATTAAGGAGATTATTTGCCTTATGATGTCCCATGACACTATTGATCTCAATCAGTTTACATCACGTATGAATTGCTCTAATTGTAACAAAAAATTTGATTACAATGTCAACATAAAGATACATGGTTCTGAGAAAAAAATGAACTAGAAACAAGCAAATAAAATAACTGCAAAGCATGAGCTCACACCATATAAAACAATTCAACCACTTCAATACCATGTAAATAATGAAAATGTTCACAATCAGTTTCACATAGACAATTGGAATTCTAATACCAAATAAAAGTGACTCATGATTAATATCCATTCAAAGCATTTCATATATTGGAATTCTCTAAATCAGAATTGGATGAACACAATATTACCTGAACTCAAAGTTGAAAATGGCTCGATCAAATATTACATCATCATGGCCCCGTCTAAGACTGAAGACACAAACAACCTCCCAGCCCATCCCAACAATTATGAATGACATCAATATAACCGAATCTGAATTGATTGAGAATCACAGACAAATATAAATCACATCAAAGATGGATCAATAAGAATACCTGTTGATTGGCAACACATCCAAGAAAGGTCAAAAACCAGCCAACATTCAACTGGATGTGAAGATAAGATCGGAAAGCAGAGGCCAAGAGTGTAATTAAGATACACCATGAAGTAAGCCTATAGGAAGATGATCATGAATCTTATTATATTTTTCTCCTTCCAGAAAAGATAACTCAAGCAAAAGACATACGAAATCTAAAAGATCACGCGAGAATTTGATGAGAAAATCTGCACGTTAATGAATCCACACAGGATATACATCAAGAAGTTCAAAGAGGAAAATCAGATGAGGAATTTTCAAATTGTTCAAGAACATAGCATTCATAGTCATAGAGATAAATAACCCAATAATCACACAATAATCAAACAAAACAAGCAAGACACTAAACACTAACATCTTGAAATTCTACATCAAAGACGGATCAATATCAGAAACCCTAAAACCATCCGCTGTGATTCAAGAACCGCTTTCTCTAAATTAATCTCAAGAGGAAAGAAATCCTGTAATGAAAGTAATCAAAAGAAACTCGAAAAATTGACGAAAATTTCACAAAATATTGCTAAACTGGAAAAAAACAGAGATTGAGGATCAAGATCAGAGAATGTAAAGAGATTTGGAGGGAGAGATTCGAAATCGATGGGAGGAGTGGAAGCGCGGGTGGTGCTTTTTTATAAGCCGCGGCTACGCCCTGTTTCAGACAGACCGTTGGATCCCAATTGAATTAAATGACCTCGGATCGGATGGACCACAATAAGAAAGTTAATAACTTCCAAAAATATATCCTGTATTAATTAATAATTTAAATAATTAAAAATATATCTATCAATATTATTAAGCGTAGGTGCGACTATTTTTAATTTTTTTAAAAATATAAAAAAACAGAAAATTAAGTTTGGGTTTTACTGTTTTAGAATTTTCTTAAAATTTTAGATTTTTTATTTATTTTAAAAAGTCAATCTATATCACTAAGTGGGAATATTTTGAATTTAAAAAAAAATATTTATTAGTCCGAGCATATGGGTTAAAAAATTATTAAAAAAAAAGATTGAGATGTAACTTTTTCTATCAAACCCTTCTTATGATATAATTTTAAAAGATTGCAACACTAAAGATAATCTTGTATATCTATCTCCCTAATAATGAGAGAGAGAGAGAGAGAGAGAGAGAGAGAGAGAGAGAGAGAGAGAGAGTTCATAGAACAACATAAATAGAGAAGAAACATGCTATTTGACACATAAAAGGATTTATTGAATGAAAAAAGAGTGCTATATATGAGAATGAAAGAAGAAGGGATTGAAGAATCTTGTATATATATTTCCCTAATGATCAAAGAATCTCGTACGCGTTCATAATAATTAATAGTGTCAAGAAGTAGTGTTGTGGATTTGAAGAACTCAAGAAGATAAAAGAAAATCCAGTGAAAGCCGAAGCATGTAACAATGTGATAAATTAAATGGTTCATTCATTGCAACTTAAACCTTGTGAAGATTGCGCCACAAAAACAGAAATGTAATAAAGATAATGTTATAACTTGTATCTTTATTGATGATATGATACAACTGAACTAATTATCTATTTCGAAATAAATCTAAATAAATCTATCTCTGACGTCCTTACCACCTTTGGATCATGTGTTTTCTTTAATTTATAAATAACTTCAATTTCTTTTAGAAACATGAGTAAAACAAATCTTTAAAAAAAATTAAAAATTAAAAATAGTGTTTCTATAAAAACTAATGTAAAAGGAAAATGAAAATAATAAAAAGAAATAAAAATAATTGACAAAAGGGACAAGCCAGACCCACCAAGTAACAGCACACTTTTGGAAACCATGATATTATAATAAATTAAATAGACTCTGGAGTCTGGAGGGAACGACGTGAAGAAGTGGTTGCATCACTGCATGAGATTATTCTTGTGAAGATTGCGCCACAAAAACAGAAAGTTAAATCTTGTGAAGATTGCAACAGTAAAGATATGTAATAAAGCAAGAATCCTTCTAATCAAATTCTTTAACCAACACTGCAGTTTGTCATTCTAAAAAAAAGAAAATAAAAGAAGAGAAGAGATCATAAACAAATCAAGATCTAGAAATAATCATGTATATCTAAATTAAACCACTCCTAATAATCAAATACTGAAGCAAAACAAAGCAAGAAAAAAGTGTGAGAGAACGAGAGGGCATAGATCAAGAGAAACAGACAAGAAGGGATTTATTGAATGAAAACGAGAGTGCTATATATGAGAATCAAAGAATTAGGGATTGGCTTTGAGAAATACCTCTACGCTTCGAAGTTGGGAGAAATCAAAAACCATATCGAGTGTTTCTCTCATTTGCTTGGCGCGTGTATATCTATAAAGAAGGTATTTCCCGCCATACGAGAAGTTGACCGTTAGGGTAAACTACGCGGAAACCGAGTTATGTTTTCATCTAATTTTTTACTCATAATAATAGTGATAATTTTTCTCTTATATATTATTGTTTTTTTTGGGGAGTAAATTTCACTAGATTGCATGTAGACTGGATGAATATTTCCATATCAGTGTAAAAAATATTTATTTTAATTTCATTTATTAAATAAAATAAAGTAATATTTCATTTAACAAATGAAATGTTATTAGAAATGAAGTCTCTTGGTTGAATCATGAACTTAGTTCATGACACAACATGCAGTTATTATTTTAAAATAAAGCTTCCTTTGAAGTATATTTATTTTATTATTTTTAGATATATTCTGGCTTTCTTTGTTAAGATCCTACACCACCATTTTTTTAGCAAAGCTTCATACCAATTTTCATCTGTCTTGTTCTTTTAGCTGATATAGTTGTTCCCAACTTATTAGGCGGTTTGTGTGTGACTTGGTGTGCACGCATCTCTAGGATGTCTTGCATCAATTTTTCCAATTACCCACACAGTAGGATATAGATTGACATCTAGTGAATTAATATTATAGATAGTACCGAATTTAAGAGTATGTCCCCTCCTCCCAAAGATAAGAATCTTCCTTTAAAGGATACCATTTTACTTCTAATCCTCTCAATGAGTCCGTACTAGTCTTTTTTCCTCGGGAGCTCTCTAGTCATCTGAAACTCAAGATATTTGATTGACAAGATGGTAGTTGTGAAATTTATTATTTGTGGAATTTTCTTGGTGTATGTCCCTAAGTGTGAATCGCTATGATTGCATTCTTGGCAAAGTTGATGCGCAGGCTTGATAGCTGCACTCAAAAGATAGAACATTAGCTTGAGGGTTCTGAACGAAGGGAGCTCTCATGTAAAAAAAAAAAAACCAACATGTCATCTGTTTATTCTAGAGTCATGATGTCATCCTCCCTGTTGTTTCACAGTGAGATTCCCTTGTATATATTTACTCTTGCTGCTCTCTTAACATTGTGGATAATATGTTAGTAGCAAGGATGAATAAGAGGGAGGATAGGAGATCACTCTGAACATCCCTCGGATCTTCTTCCAAAACCATTGGTTGATCCTAGGGCTAGCTATATCTCTTGATCGAAGCCATGCTAGCTCCCACTGCGCTATCAACTAGGAGGTCCACCGGCGGGTTCTTCTCACCTCTCGCCATCAAGCGAGGTTCACAAGGCTCTTTGCTCCGTTTCCAACAAAGCGTACTTAAGCTTGATGCTCAAAACGGGAAGGTCCTCGGCATCCCCCCTTCTCTCAGAGTTCAACTGAGAAAATAGAGAAAGAATGGTGGTAACTAGATGGTTGAGTAGGGAAACGTCACGAGCTTGGTGACGACCTCAGGGAGTCGCCATCAAGAGAGGCAAATGGAACTACGGCCTTCGAGCCCTCCTTCCTGCAAGGGAAGTCCGGGGGCTTCTACCCGGACCTTCCGATGCTCAAGTCAACAAAAGGTAATCGAAAGAGGAAAAGAAGTGGAAGGGGAGAAGAGGATTGTGTGATAAGTTGCAGAGGAGGGGAGAATCGAGGAGGAAAGAGCTCTCGAGGTGGAAGATAAGCCCGGAGGATCCCCATTTTGTCCCCCCTCCCCAACTTTATACCTCATGGGTCAATTTTAGACCATTGATCAAGGGGGCTCGCGGATGACGTTAGAGCAGGGGACGGCGCCCAAAGGCCCTTGCTAGGTCATTGGTCGTAGAGTCCATCTCAGACACCAGCACGCTCGTAGATGTGTGAGGGTTCATGCCTTCTTTATGATGGAATCTCCACGTGGCTAGATGGGAGAGGTCCAGTTGGTTGTGTGATACCCACTACTAAGTCTACATGATTGTGCAATGTCTAGGGTGTGATTTTCTCCCCTAACAGTGGACATTCAAATTAAAGTTTTTTTCTCCCCTAATAGCTTTTAAACGTAAATTGAACTTCTGCATAGTTAGTACAGACTTCTTGACTATATCTTGAAAGGGTTGTGCTATGGATAGTTTTGATTTGAATATGTCATCAAGTTGTTTGTATTGATTTCAGTTAAAAGGAGACTTGTTTCAGTTTGTAAAATGTGGAAGAATTATTGATGAGCGAAAATTCTTGTGGAAATTCTTTACCTATCTACGTGCATGGTAGCAAGATTGTGATATTTTCCCTTTATATTAACTGCTTGTGTGAGATGATTCTTGAAGTTTCTCAATGTTTATGTTGGAAATACAGACTAAAGATCTATTTTTTTTCCCAGGCTTTGTTTCATTTGCATCTTGTTTGTTAGCTACATCTTATGTACTTATTCTTTATTCACTTTCTGATTTTGTTGCTCTTGTTCCTTTGTGCCAAACTACACGTGGAATTCATGGAGTTCTTGATTTCTTTGTTGTATTTAACCAAAGATATTGTTTTGTATTTGAATTTCTTACTACAGTTTAGCATTGATTTATTTTGCTATAATGAAATGCAATTAATCTGCTATGTGGCTAAGTGAGCCTTACTCGATAAGATAATTAAAAATAAATACTTAAATGAAAAACTATTTGATATTATGTTTTTTGAGCTTTCCCCAAAACTTCTGGTAACTTTTTTTTAACTCCAATGCAATTTTCAATGTAATGTTATTATATTTATTTATGGTTACAAAGTTATATTGAAATGCATGTTATGTGTGTTTTCAAGGTCTTTCTGGAATGTGAACGGATTGTTGTTGAAAGACTTTACAGCAAGGTTTGGGTTATAACTTATGGTATGCCATACTAATTAATTCATTTTTCTTATGTGTTTGGCGATTGCCATATACATTAGAGATGGGCAACATATACAAAAGAATCCTTCATGTCCTCGGTGAAAGCACCCATTTAGTTTTCTTACGGTATTTACGTTCTTTTGATGGAAGATACTAACACATATTTTAGCTATATATCTTTTTCTCTTTCTATATTTTCTACTTTTTGTTTTGAATTTTTAGAAATGCTAATCCTCCTTGTTTGGTTTGACTCTAGCATGCATGATTATTCATTTGAAGAGAGTATATGCCTTTTAAGTAAGAGTCCTTTTGGTTTGTGCATGTGCTGAGTAGGCCGAAGATGATGATATGCCCAAGTAATTGCAAGATATTCATGAGTATTACGACGATCATCAAGGGGATGATGACTTAGATGAGCCTCTTGCTTCATCTAGGTCATCATCCCCTTGACCATCCTCGTAATATTCACAAATATCTTTCAATTCTTCAAGCATGTCATCATCCTTAGCTTCTACTGTCACAAGCACAAACCAAGGCTACTCTTAGGAGAAGGCATACACTTTCTTCAAATGAATAGTCATGCATGCTTCAATCAAACCAAACAAAGAGGATCCATATTTTTGGAAATCCAAAACCAAAAATAAAAAATATAGAAAGAAAATAAAATACAGCTAAAAGACATGCTAGTACCTTTCATCAAAAGAATGAAATACAGAAAGAAAACTAAATGGGACCTTACACTGAGGACATGAAGGATTTTTTGTATAGGTTGCCCATCTCAAAATGCAAATGACAGTGCTCAAACACAATGCACACTAGGAATACCGCAAATGCTAAGTAAAGGTTGATAGAGGTGATTGTCATATTAGACATGGATGATCACTAATGATTTTATAATTTGGAAAAAGTTAAAATTAAAATTAGACTATCAAAGAGTGTATAAAAGCAGTTTCAAAAGCTATCAAAAGCAGTTTTAAAATTAGACATGATATTTTGCTCTGCCGAAATGCAATTAATCTGCTATGTGGCTAAGTCAGCCTTACTTGATAACATAATTAGAAATAAACACTTAAATCAAAAAATCTTTGATATTATGTCTTTTTTTTAATTCCACTGCAATTTTCTATGTAATGTTATTATTTTTATTTATGGTTACAAAGTTATATTGAAATGCATGTTATGTGTGTTTTCAAGGTCTTTCTGGAATGTGAACGGATTGTTGTCCAAAGTCTTTACAACAAGGTTTGGGTTATAACTTATGGTATGCCATACTAATTAATTCATTTTTCTTATGTGTTTGAGCAGTGCCATATACATTCTGAGATGGGCAACATATACAAAGAATCCTTCATGTCCTCAGTGAAAGCACCCATTTAGTTTTCTTACGGTATTTCGTTCTTTTGATGAAAGATACTAACACATTTTTTTAGCTATATTTTTTTCTCTTTCTATATTTTCTACTTTTGTTTTTGAATTTTTAGAAATACTAATCCTCCTTGTTTGGTTTGACTCTAGCATGCATGATTATTCATTTGAAGAGAGTATATGCCTTTTCGTAAGAGTCCTTCTGGTTTGTGCCTGTGTTAATGGAAACTGAAGATGATGATATGCCCAAATAATTGCAAGATATTCATGAGTATTACGACGATCATCAAGGGGATGATGACCTAGATGAGCCTCTTGCTTCATCTAGGTCATCATCCCCTTGATCATCCTCGTAATATTCACAAATATCTTTCAATTCTTCAAGCATGTCATCACCCTTAGCTTCTACTAGCACAAGCACAAACCAGGGCTACTCTTAGGATAAGGCATACACTCTCTTCAAACGAATAGTCATGCATGCTTCAATCAAACCAAACAAAGAGGATCCGTATTTCTGGAAATCCAAAACCAAAAATAAAAATATAGAAAGAAAATAAAATACGACTAAAAAGACATGCTAGTACCTTCCATCAAAAGAATGAAATACTGAAAAACTAAATGGGACCTTACACTGAGGAGATGAAGGATTTTTTGTATAGGTTGCCCATCTCAAAATGCAAATGGCAATGCTCAAACACAATGCACACTAGGAATACCGCAAATGCTAAGTAAAGGTTGATAGAGGTGGTTGTGATATTAGACATGGATGATCACTAATGATTTTATAATTTGGAAAAAGTTAAAATTAAAATTAGGCTATCAAAGAGTGTATAAAAGTAGCTTCAAAAGCTATCATCTAGTTAGTTGGAAAAGGTTGTATCGCCCAAAAGAAAATGGAGGGTGGGGCATCTTAAATTTTAGTAAGTTTAATGGGGCCAGGATAGGAAAATGGTGGTGGGGAATACTCACGGGAGATGTTGGCATATGCCTCCAAATCTTCAAAGACGCATACTCCCATTGTGGCTTCATAGACGCACACAAACCCATTCCTGCTCATGCATCCCCCTTCTAGAAATGACTTTATCGAGAAAAGTCATCTATACTTACCAACAAATCCGTAAAGCCAGGAACAGAAGGATCAACAAACTTCTGGAATTGGTGATAAGGCTCCTCACCCGAAAATACACATAACAAGATTGCAACCTCTACTTCTCAAACATCACCTTAGCATCCAAGAAGCCATAGAGTGGATTAGAAGAAGCAAGCCACTCCTCAAGCCAGGGCCTCTAACAGAAAAACAAGCTGAGGGATAGGAAGACCTAAAAAGAGCCCTCCTCCAAATCGACACCCACACAGTGGATACAAAAGAATGGAAGCTCACGTCAACCAAAGTATTCATAGTTAAATCTCTCTACACATTCAGGGTAGATGGCGAAACCAGAAGCGAACTACAAAAAAGCTTCTGGAAGCTACCATGGCTCCTCAAGACAAAACTATTTGCATGGTTTGCAAAAGAGGACAAAATCCTTACTCTGGACAACCTCCACAAAAGAAAGTGGCAAAGAGAACACACAGAGTGCTACCTATGCGATATGGAAGATGAATCGGTGACACACACGCTCCTGTCGTGCACATATGTGACAAACATATGGAACGCAAAGTTTACGTCATATAAGAATTGATTTAATTAAGGAGATTATCTGCCTCATGATATCCCATGACACTATTGAACCCAATCAGTTTACTTCACATATGAATTGCTTTAATTGTAACAAAAATTTTGATTACAATGTCAACATAAAGATGCATGGTTCTAAGAAAAAAAGTGAACTAGAAACAAGCAAATAAAATAACTTCAAAGCATGAGCTCACACCATATAAAACAATTTAACCACTTCAATACCATGTAAATAATAAAAATGTTCTCAATGAGTTTCACATAGACAATTGGAATTCTCATACCAAATAAAGTGACTCGTGATTAATATCCATTCAAAGCATTTCATATATTGGAATTCTCTAAATCAGAATTGGATGAACACAATATTACCCGAACTCAAAGTTGAAAATCGAAGCGATCAAATACGTCATAATGGCCACTGTCTAAGGCAGGAGACACAAACGACCTCCCATCCCATCCCAACAAATATGAATGACATCAATATAACCGAATTTGAACTGATTGAGAATTACAGGACAAATATAAATCACATCAAACACATCCAAAAAATGTCAAAAACCAGCCAACATTCAACAGGATGTGAAGATAAGATCGGAAAGCAGAGGCCAAGAATGTAAGATACACCGTTAAGTAAATATAGGAAGATGATCATGAACCTTATTATATTTTTCTCCTTCCAGAAAAGATAACTCAAGCAAAAGACGTACGGAATCTAAAAGATCACGTTAATGAATCCCCACGGGATATACATCAAGAAGTTTGAAGAGGAAAATCATATGAGGAATTTCCATTTTGTTCAAGAACATATCATTCATAGAGATAAATAACCCAATAATCACATAATAATCAAATAAAACAAGCCAAGACTCTAAGCACTAACATCTCGAAATTCTACATCAAAGACAGATCAATATCAGAAACCCTAAAACCATCCGCTTGATTCAAGAACCGTGTTCTCTACATTATTCTCAAGAGGAAAGAAACCCTGTAATGGAAGTAATCAAAAGAAGCTCGAAAAATGGATGAAAATTTCACCAAAGATTGCAGAAAGAAAAAATAAATAAATAAATAAATAAAGAGAGAGGCGATCGAGAACAGAGAACTCACGTGTCACGAAAATTTCACCAAAACTAGAATGCTTTGTTTATATCATGTGGGACTGAAGTTACTAACCTCCATGTTGAAGCTCTGTGTTTTGATATCCCATTTGATAAAGCCCTCTTTCAAACCGTTGGATCCGGATAAGTTAGATGACCTCGGATTGACCACAATCGAGAAAGTTAATAAGCGCCAAAAATATTTCCTTTATTAATTAATAATTTAAATAATTAAAAATCTATCAAACTATCTATATTAATAGCGTCAAGAAGTAGTGTTGTGGATTTGAAGAACTCATGAAGATAAAATGGTTCATTCATTGAAACTAAGATCTTGTGAAGATTGCCACAGATACTTGAAACTTAAATCTTGTGAAGATTGCAACACTAAAGATATGTAATATAGTAAGAACCCTTTTGATTAAACCTTTGATCAACACTGCGGTTCCTCATTCTAAAAAATTAAAGAAAAGAAGAGAGAAACAAATCAAGATCAAGAGAAGCGGAGTAGGCATAGATCAAGATCTAGAAATAACCATATATCTAAATTAAACCAACCTAATAATCAGAGAGAGAGAGGAGAGCGAGAGGGCATAGATCAAGAGAAAGCAGAGAGAAGAAGCATGTTATTTGGCACATATAAAGGGATTTATTGAATGAAAGCAGAGACTGCTATGGATTGGCTTTGAGAAGTAGTGTTGTGGATTTTAAGAACTCAAGAAGATAAAAGAAAATCCAGAAAATCTTGTGAAGATTTCCACGAAACATAAACTTTTAAATCTTGTAGAAGATTACAACAGTAAAGATCATATGTAATAAAGCAAGAACCCTTCTGATCAAATTCTTTAACCAACACTGCAATTCCTCATTCTAAAAAAAAAAAGAAAATAAAAGAAGAGAAGAGATCATAAACAAATCTAGATCTAGAAATAATCATATATCTCCCAAATAACCAGAGAGAGAGAGAGAGAGCAAGAAGAGGGCATAGATCAAGAGAAACAGAGAAGAAGCATGCTATTTGTCACATAAAAGGATTTATTGAATGAAAAGGAGAGTGCTATATATGAGAATCAAAGAATTTTAGGGATTGACACGCTTTGAGAAATACCTGTTCTTCTCTCTACGCTTGCGAAGCTGGGGAGAAATCAAAAAACCAAGAACCCTTCTGATCTTCTCCCTACGCTTGTGAAGTTGGGGATTTATTGAATGAAAAAGAGAGTTCTATATTTGAGAATCAAAGAACTAGGGATTGGCTTTGAGAAATAACTCTTCTTCTCTCTACGCTTCCGAAGTTGGGGAGAAATCAAAAAACAAAGATTGATAAGAATGTTTCTCTTACATTTTGCGCGTGTATATATATAGAAGGTATTTCGCGCCACACACGCTCTAGAAGTTTTGACCGTTAGCGAAAAACTACGCGGGAACGAGCCTTGATAAATATACATATATATAGTTTTTTAAGGGGAGTAAATGTCACTATATCAGTGTAAAAAATATTTACTTTTATTTCATTTATTAAATAAATAAAATAAAATTTCATTGAACAAATGAATTGTTATTAGAAATGTAGGATCTCTGAACTTAGTTCATGAGCTAATTGTCCCAATTTTCAATTTATAAACCCAAAACCCATAATTTAATGGCTCATCATGCAGTTATTATTTTTTAAAGTAAATTCATGCATTATAATTGGAGCTTTGTTTGATTAATTTCTTAATCTATTTTAATTGAGAGGACACAAACTCCCTCTCAAACTCTGATGAACCAACTGTGTTGTTAATTTGTGCATTAGAAGTAATTTCTGATTATTAGAAATAAAAAGCAGACAACAATCCTTTTGTACTCTCAAATTTAATCTCTGGGAACAGAGAATTATTATTTTGCCAGCAATTGAAAAGCTTATAACATCAAAATTACAACACCGCCAAAACAGATGGGCATTGAGCTAACAGAGCTGCACCTGGTTTTAATTACTTCATAAATAAGTAGGAACAGTTATGAAAGAAACAAATTTCCGAGTGTCAACAATTTTAGCAGTGAGGAGTTAATAAGACATGGACATCCAATCATACAGGGATGGATGTCTCCCACCTGAATCGAATTTCATCAACAAAAGCTGGAAGATAAGTTCATCTTGTGCATGAAAAACTTTTCTTCCATTTACTATGTCCACGGGAAGCACTAACATGCTTGGTCGATTAGATAGGCTGGGGAAGTATGTTTTAAGTTTTGGTACTCTTCGCCATCTCATCAACATCCAACTCGACCGCCAAAACTGATGAATCTTGACTCATTGCAAAATGACTGCCCGGCAAAACAAGCAACAAAGGGGAAAAAAATATTAGGTTTTCAAGGCACAATGACTACCAAACAAATAAAATTGAAATCACTAGATCACCTGTTTTGTACTGGCCCGTGATCAACAGCTGAGCTCAAGCAATAGATAACCCTACCGACAATGTTAGTCATTGGCAAAGGACCATAAAACCGACTATCTCTGGCCTCCTACAACCAAAGAAAATAAAAAATAATTTAGTAAGCAATGAATGGACTGGCCCATGCACCTCATTACAAGTAAGGTCAGGCCCGACAGCAGGCAGGCATATTGAGTTAGAATTGTTAAAACAATGAGCTTCTTCAGGAAATCCAATCTGCTTTGCAATGACACTTTACATGTCCATAAACATGATTACTAATACAAACTAGTTATGCAGGTACCTTTGGCTTCAAAGCTTCGTTGTCTGAGATCACCCAACACTGATCCTTCTCTAAAACAAAAGTTTCATCTTTCTCATCTCTAGATTCCATCTCATACCCTTCAATTGCAGCCAAGCTTCTGACAAGATAATCATCTGGCTCTCTCAGGGTCTTTCAACATGACCACATCTCCAACAAAAACTTGCCTATAGTAAAAGCAAGAGAGAACTATAAGGCATAAAACTTAGAAGGAATCATTAGCTTGATATACATTGGATCTTTCATTTACCAATAGAAGCTATGTGCATAATGTTGAACTTGAACATATTACTACCTTAAACACAATAAAGGGCTCTGATTCTAAGAAAATGAGTCAGCAATTGGAATTACTTACATGTCAGAGAATACTTGTCATTGGCAGAGTCCTAGGCTACTAAAAGGAAAAACATACAGTTTTTCCATCGTCAATAGAAATAAGAGACAAGTTTTTTTTTTTCTTTTTTGATAAGGTGGATAAACCACATTTTATTTATGAAATTAGTTGTTGATTACAAGGTACCGACAAAGGAAATTCTGAAATACATCATTGTTTGCCCATCCTTACGCGGATTCTATGTGGAGCTCTCACGGGTCTCCCCTACCCGTCACGGCACACCGTGAGTGGGGCCATCGCCCGAATGCATCCTCGGCCCCTTCCGCGCTTTATCACACGGTGATCCTGCGTGAACTTCGAGAGGCTAGCGCTTTACCAAGTTGGCGGCAACTTCCAGCTTTGCCAGCTTATAGCGAGGGTACGCATCCAACCAAGAAATCGTAAGGAAAGAAATATCGCGAATGGTTCTTTGATAAACCGTTGTTTATCACGGAAACAGCACTAAATAAGAGACAAGTTAAGATGTGAGAAAAGCTTCCGGATGCTAGTATTCCTAAACAGGCAGGGCAACCATAATTTACAATCCTGTGAGGCATTACCTATTTGTTTATTTTTTCATCAAAATATATAAAAGTACAAGGTACAAAAAGTAAAACCAATAAAAGAATTTAAGTGAGTGCAATTTGTAACATATGGAAATATCAAGCAATATGCCAGACATAGCAGGGTCCTATTTGTCTAGAAGCATGATACATTTTAACTGAATGTGCCAATGGGTTTTAAATTTGAAACTACTGTGTTTTGATCATCACATGAATACAAGTTCTCATGTCCTAGTGATAATTTTAGACATTGTCACACATTGCATGAAAGAAAGAAACATCAATGGCCAAAAGCAGGGCCATACTGTAGTTTCCAATCATCAAAAGGCAAAAAATAAAAAATATGAAAATCTGGCGATGTTTTTACCAAAACATTGGCCCTGATGATAGAAAAGAGATTCTTCTTATTGCCAATTAAACATAGAAAGGGAAAGAAGACCATCTTTGAAACTAGAAAAACCTAAACAAGGCCCCAAGGAAAAATCTGACTTTATATAAAATTTTTAGCGTCAGATACATAGATACATAGATGATTTAGAACACAAGTATTTTGCAAGTTCAGCCATAGAAAAATAGTATTATCATATACCAAAACCGGCTACTATATTTCCTGAGATAAATTAAAACATCAAAGAGGGATTAATATCATCTTGAATAATTTCACTAGACAATTGTATTGACAGTCAGACACTACCCAAGTGATGAAACAATATGAACATTTAAAAAATACAACATTTTATATACTGACCCAACATTGTCAACCGATGATGATTGCAAATAAGTTTTAAAAGAAATGGCACTATACAACTACATAAAAGAGAATTGAGTGGCTATACGTTTTGGACCCGAAAGGGGCAGCTTCCTGACAAGAAGAGTACCCCCTTCTGCTGCTATTGTTGGTGCCATTTCTTTGCCCTTATTCCATTGTTAAAAAGTCAGCTTGCCTTGAAAGAAGTTCTTCCAAATTGCATCACTTAGTTCCCTCCAATTGATTTGACCTATAATGTACTTTTTGCATAGTGTGGCATGTGAATCAAGATTAATTACGGTGTCTTTACTTCAAAAGATAAAAGGCTGCTTTGAATTAGAAAAAATTGAATGGAAATCATGATAGTGGTAGTCTTCTTGCAGTGATATTGATGTACAGGACCATAAGGCTCTACTTGGATGTAGAGAAAAAGACAGTAGTGGTACAGCTCACTCATTGTCGAAGGGTCAGGGAAAGGTGGGCCACTTTAGTCTACATTGTATGCGATCGACCTTTAACTTTTAAAGCGAGAATACATTTTCAGCGGCTAAAGCGTGACATAGGTCATAAGGCAACAACTACTTAGTTCTTGTAAAGGTTCACTTCGATGTAGAAAACATATGAAAATAATTGAAAGGATCAAAAAGTGAGGGAAGGAAAAGAAAAGATAAAATTTATGACAAAATGTATTTCATTCAACAATCCACTCTATTTTCTTCATTCAACCAAACACAGCACAACAAAACTATTATCCTTCTTGTTTTCTCCACCTTTCCTCCATTTTCCTCATTGCAAGCACACTCAAAGAGAAGCCATCTCGGATCGAAGAAACCCCAATTGATCATCAACATGGTGAAAAAAAAAAAAATCAAAATTTGCAAAGAAACAGACTGGAACCCAAATTAAAGACCACATAAAATCTATAAACAGAAAGTAAGGGAGCCTGTGGCTAGAACAGAAATCCACAGATATTTAATGATAAACAAGCGTGTTTTAGGCAAAACTAATTTTTGATAGTGACTTCCTCCTCTCTCTTGGTTACTATCGCGGCTAAGCTAGCGTCAAAGTGAACAAAGCCCGAACACAAAAAGTTAAAAGGGTTACCAGCGACCCGCGAGATTACATTGGTACGGGTTAAAAGCTTGTTAAAGGCGTTGGCCTGCGACTTGCGTGTATGCATACGCGGGTGCGGCTGGCGGGTTGAGGCTCTCTCCTTCTAAGGTGATGGGGAAAGCGTGCACGCGTCGCGTCATGGCGCGGCCCCTCCTTGGCAGTCTTTATGGCCATTGTCAAAAAAGTTAAAAAGGAGATTGCCATTCATCAGTGAAGCCCTCCCACAGCAGACAGACAGTGGCATTACACCAGGGGAAGCAGAATGAGGAGCTGAGAAATCGGTGTTGCAAGGAATGTTTACATGTTTATATATTACCATCATTGTAACACCTTATCCATATGTATCAACATACATATCTATATGTATCTGCATACTTCAATTTCAACGAAAGTGGTTAAGCCACGTTTATCAAAATAAAATAAAATGTCCATCTATCATTAATTCAACAAAATAAAACCTAATCTTAAACATCAAAATATTACAAAAACCAATAAAATAAAACCAGCACACTGCACAAACTCAACCAAAAAAAAAATCAATATTCATTAATTAATCTAAACAAAATCCAATCTTTAACAACAAACCATCTTTTAAAAACAAAGGATTTTCCATTCGTTTACCCTAAAAAACTAAACTTTAACATCTAAACTTCAAAAAGAACAAAAGAACTAAAAGCATCAAAAGGTATTACCTCAAGGCCGGCACCCTCGACTACGAGGGCTTTGATCCCTTCCACATTCCCACAATTGACCTGTTGATAGACGAGCTCATCCAAGGATTGATAAGCACCCATCCAAGCCTCGAACTTATTTCGAAGATTGAAGAACCAATCGCCAATAATATCCGATCCTTGACAGGAATGGCACCAAAACCCTACTTAGGGTTTCTTTGATCATGAAAACAATCCACAAAACCCCCTCTAATGCGAGACTAAGCGGTCACTGAACGAGGACACCGCCAGTTCAGTCGCGCGCTAAAAACTTCCTCGCCAGTTCAGTCGCGCGCTAAAACTAAACCAGAGATATAAAATGATTTTTTTTTTTTGTTTTTGTTTTTTTGCAAACACACTACTGTAAATAGAGAAATTGCAACATACCCTCTGAAGTTCACAATTACACACACATCCTCAGAAACCCACAAATTAGCACAAGCATTATAAGAAATCCATTTATCTCAAGTTTTGAGAGATCAGTAGACAAATTCAGTTTTTAAAACAATATGGACTTACCTTTATTGAAAAAAAATTCCTTTTTTTTTGGATACAGGTGGATAAACCAAGATTATTTTTGATAAAGTAGTTCACATTACATCCCGGTCTGATAACTCTATCTCCTGGCTTTGGCTAGGTCATTCTAAGCTACTCTTACCAGTTAGTGAGTCATCCTCGAAGGCCTCATCATCCTCATAAGCCCTATGGTGGTGCTTTACGGTGAACTACAAGCTTCTTTGACCCGATTTTGGGTTGTTTGAAACCTAAGTCGTTTTAATGAGAAAATCAATATCATAAATGATTTTTAAGAAAAGCGTTGTTTATTTTGGAAATCTTGCTTGTTTCTCTCTATCCATAAGCTCAATATGATGGCCATCACGTGAGGTCCCATCCCCACCTCAAGGACTTGTTCACTTTTGAGGATAGGGTTTTAGTTTCCAGATATCTTGAAGTGAGTGTGGGAATGTATTTAACCTAAATAAGGTTTGGTAGTTGCCTTGATGCTTGATGCAGCCAAGCGAGGAAATGAATAGATGCGTCAAGGACTCATTGTATGTTTCACACATAAAGCATAACATGCGTGTGCGCTCTATTTCATCTTGTGTAAGTTGTCGGTGTAAATATTTTTGTTCTCCCTTTGTCGACCATGTGTAGAGATTGATTTTTGAGGGGCACGATTGAATGTGTACATTTAAAAATAATAAGTCAGTAATGATCTCTCTCAATGAATAGAGATGTTTAGCCTCCGAGTAAAAAATTTAAAATAATAAATAAACTAACAAATAAATAAATATATTAATACACATGTTGACCAGAAGAAAGGCTCTTAGTCTAAGGAAGGAGTCAAAAATCATGCATTGTCTTTCAACCTTACGTTGAGCCAAGGCAATGATCTGAGTGGAGATAGGGATGCCGATGTATCGAACACGGGAGTTCGACCAAGAGGCGTCTGGTTGAAGGGCTCCAAGCCAAGCTTGGCCTTTTTGAAGGAAAGAGACATTGCATCTATCAAAGGATTCGCGTCATATCGAGAGAGTCCGATGTTCCTATAATTATAAGGTGAAAGAGGTTACCTTCAATTGGGGGCCAGTGCAGGTGGAAGAACATTTTCTAGGGCAATAAGAGCGAGCTGGAAAATTGAGTCCAAATTGAGAAGGGCCATGCGTCGTGAACAAGGTCATGCGGCCGGGTACATAACAACTTCTGGCATTATAAAGGGGCGTAGGCTGAAGCAACCTTTCCACTCCGAATACCTCGAGGCGTTACTATCAATATTTAATAAGTTCCATATGGGTTTTAAATTAAACTTTCTTTACTTGAATGGATTTGTATCCACCTATGCCTCTGAAGGGGCGAGCTCTCTTGCTTGTATCGAAAGTCTCTTCGAAGGACCGATCATTTGTGCTCGTATCAAAGTAAATCTAAAGGGTCGCGAAGGTCCAACTCTCATTTTTGCTAGCCATGAAGTGTCCAGCGAAGAGATCGGACAACTCCTCAAATGAGGAAATGGATCCTGTTTGAGCAGTGCCATATGCATTTTGAGATGGGCAACACATACAAAGAATCCTTCATGTCCTCAGTGAAAGCACCCATTTAGTTTTTCTTCACGGTATTTCGTTCTTTTTGATGGAAGATACTAACACATTTTTTAGCTATATTTTTTCTCTTTCTATATTTTTCTACTTTTGTTTTTGAATTTTTAGAAATACTAATCCTCCTTGTTTGGTTTGACTCTAGCATGCATGATTATTCATTTTAGGCGAGTATATGCCTTTTAAGTAAGAGTCATTACGGTTTGTGCACATGTGCTGAGTGGGCGAAGATGATGATATGCCCAAATAATTGCAAGATATTCATGAGTATTATATGGCGATCATCAAGGGGATGATGACCTAGATGAGCCTCTTGCTTCATCTAGGTCATCATCCCCATGAATCATCCTAAATAATATTCACAAATATCTTTCAATTCTTCAAGCATGTCATCATCCACAGCTTCTCTACTGGCACAGAAGCACAAACGAGGCTACAGGATAAGGCATACACTCTCTTCAAGCGAATAGTCATGCATACTTCAATCAAACCAAGCAAAAGAGGATCCGTATTTACTGCAAATCCAAAACCAAAAAAATAAAAATATAGAAAAGAAAATAAAATACAACTAAAAGACATGCTAGTACCTTCCATCAAAAGAATGAAATACGATAAGAAAAACTAAATGGGACCTTACTTGAGGGACATGAAGATTTTATAGGTTGCCCATCTCAAAATACAAATGGCGATTCTCAAACACAATGCACACTAGGAATACGGCAAATGCTAAGTAAAGGGTGATAGAGGTGGTTGTGATATTAGACATGGATGATCACTAATGATTTTTATAATTTGGAAAAATTAAAATTAAAATTAGACTATCAAAGAGTGTATAATAGCGGTTCAAAAGCTATCAAAAGCGGTTTTAAATTAGACATGATATTTTTGCTCTGAAATTCAATTAATCTTCTATATATGGCTAGAGTAGAGCGTACTCTATAACATAATTAGAAATAAACACTTAAATAAAAAACTTTGATATGTAATAAAGCAAGAACCCTTACGAAGGGAGGGAGCTCTCATGTGAAAAAAACCCAACATGTATACGTATATTACAGTCATGATGTCATCCTCCACTGTTGTTTCACCAGTGAGATTCCCTTGTATATATTTACTCTTGTTGCTCTCTAAACATTTATGGATAATATGTTAGGAGAGGGATGAATAAAAGGGAGGATAGGAGATCACTCACAGACATCCCTCGGATCTTCTTCCAAAACCATTTGGTTGATCACAGGGGCTAGCTATATCTCTTGATCAAAGCCACGTACTTACTACAGCTCACGGCTGCTTGGCGATCGACTAGAGGAGGTCCACCCGTGACTTCTTCTCACCTCTACGCCATCAACGAGGTTCCACAAGGCTCTTTGCTCCGTTTCCAACAAAGCTGCGCCAAGCTGTTGATGCTCAAAGCATGAGGAAGATCCTCGGTATCAGCCCTCAGGCTCGAGTTTAAGCGAGAGAAAATAGAGAAAGAATGGTGGTAGCTGGGTGGTTGAGTAGGGAAGCGTCTCCGCGAGCTTGGTAACGACTGTTAGGAAATATTAAAGATTGAATGAGAAATTGATTACACAATTTTACAAAATATTGTTTATTTGAAAAGGCAATCATGTATGGATGCAATGTTTAAACGAATAGACACATCTCTCATACATGAAGCTTTGTTTCAACAAATGGACACATCTCTCCTACATGAGATGTATTGTTTCAATGAATGAGTGTGCTTTTCCAATAAGATGTGTTGTTTCGACGAATGGTAGTGTACTTTCCAATGAGTCATGTCCTTTTTCGAATAGACACTAATTTGTCTATAAATTTGGCCAAACCTTTCCAAACTCACTTCATTGTTTTTTACTCACTTCTTGCTTAAAATCTTTTTCTAATAATTGAGAGACTATTACTGCTTTGAGTTCACTGGGGCTTGCTATTTGAGTACTGCTATAGTAAAGGCCGAAATCACGTTTTATCTTGGGAGACAAGCGATAAGTAACACAACCCGGTACAAATTGGAAGCGAAATTTGTCTTAAGGAGATAAAATCACTAAATTCTAGACTTCGGTTTTATTGATCCAACACTTGTAAGTTATTTCTTGTATTATGCACATTTTATATTTCAAATTCGTCTTGAAAGAAAAATTTATATGAATTAAATTATACTACATATTATCCGAATAATAAATCCAACAGGGCTTGACCTCGGGGAATTAAGCCATCAAGAAGCGATGGAACTCACGGCCTTGGGTCCTCCTTCTTGCAAAGGGAAGTCTTGAGGGTTTCTACCTGGACCCTCCGATGCTCAAGTCGACAAATAAGAGGTAATTAAGAGGAGAGAGGTGGAGGAGAGAAGAGGAATGTGTGATAAGTTGCGAGGAGGAGGGAGAATATGAGGAGAAAAAAGCTCGAGGTGGAAGATAAGACGGAGGATCCCCATTCTCTTCCCCCCCTCCCCTACTTTATACCTCATGGATCAATTTTAGACCATTGATCAAGGAGGCTACTTGCGGATGGCGTTAGAGCAAGGAGGCGCCAAAGGCCCTTGCTAGGTTATTGGTGCGTAGAGTCCATCTCAGGGACACCCGACTACTAAAGTAGATGTGTGAGGGGTTAGGTGCCTTCTTTATGATGGAATCTCCACGTGGCTCGATGGGAGAGATGGGTTGGTTGTGTGATACCCACTACCCTAAGCCTACATGATTGTGCCATGTATAGGGTGTGATTTTCTCCCCTAACAGTGGACATTCAATTACCTATCTCGTGCATGGTAGCAAGATTGTGATATTTTCCCTTTATATTAGCGCTTGTGTGAGATGATTCTTGAAGTTTCTCAATGTTTATGTTGGAAATATAGACAAAAGATCCTATTTTTTCCCAGACTTTGTTTTCATTTGCTTCTTGTTTTGTTAGCTTCCACATCTTATGTACTTATTCTTTCTTCACTTTACGATTTTGTTGCTCTTGTTCCTTTGTACCCAAACTACACGTGGAATTCATGGAATTCTTGATTTCTTTGTTGTATTTAACCAGCGATATTGTTTTGTATTTGAATTTCTTCTTTACTTGATTTAGCATTGATTTATTTTGCTCTGCTTTAGAAATGCAATTAATACGCCTACGTGGCTAAGTGAGCACTTACTTTCGATAACATAATTAGAAATAAATACTTAAATCAAAAACTCTTTGATATTATGCCTTTTTGAGCTTACCCCAAACTTACGGTACCTTTTTTTTTTAAACTCAATGCAATTTTTCTATGTAATGTTATTATATTTATTTATGGTTACAAGTTATATTGAAATGCATATTATGTGTATTTTCAATGTCTTTACGGAATGTGAGCGGATTGCTGTTGAAAGACTTTTACAACAAGGTTTTGGGTTATAACTTATGGTATGCCATACTAATTAATTCATTTCTCTTATGTGTTTGGCGATTGCCATATACACTATGAGATGGGCAACATATACTGAAGAATCCTTCATGTCCTCGGTGAAAGCACCCATTTAGTTTTTCTTACGGTATTTAGTTCTTTTGATGAAAGATACTAACACATTTTTAGCTATATTTTTCTCTTTCTATATTTTCTACTTTTTGTTTTTGAATTTTTAGAAATACTAATCCTCCTTGCTTGGTTTAACTCTAGCATGCATGATTATTCATTCGAGAGAGTATATGCCTTCTCCTAAGAGTCCTTTTGGTTTGTGCATGTACTAGTAGAAAACTAAAGATGATGATATGCCCAAGTAATTGCAAGATATTCATGAGTATTATGACAATCATCAAGGGATGATGACCTAGATGAGCCTCTTGCTTCATCTCCAGGTTATCATCCCTAGATCATCCTCATAATATTCACAAATATCTTCCAATTCTTCAAGCATGTCATCATCCTTAGCTTCTCTTGGCACAAGCACAAACCAAGGCTACTCTTAGGAGAAGGCATACACTTTCTTCAAATGAATAGTCATGCATGCTTCTAATCAAACCAAACAAAGAGGATCCATATTTGGAAATCCAAAACCAAAAATAAAAAATATAGAAAGAAAATAAAATACGACTAAAAGCATGCTAGTACCTTCCATCAAAAGAATGAAATCTGATAAGAAAACTAAAATGAGACCTTACACCCTGCGGGACATGAAGGATTTTTGTATAGGTTGCCCATCTCAAAATGCAAAATGGCAATGCTCAAACACAAATGCACACCTAGAATACCGCGAAATGCTAAGTAAAGGTTGATAGAGGTGATTGTGATATTAGACATGGATGATCACTAATGATTTTATAATTTGGAAAAGTTAAAATTAAAATTAGACTATCAAAGAGTGTATAAAAAGCAGCTTTCAAAAGCTATCAAAAGCGGTTTTAAAATTAGACATGATATTTTTGCTCACTTGAAATTCAATTAATCTTCTATATGGCTAAGTCACTTACTCTATAACATAATTAGAAATAAACACTTAAATCAAAAAAAATCTTTGATATTATGTCTTTTTTAATTCCAATCAATTTTCTATGTAATGTTATTGTATTTATTTATGGTTACAAAGTTATATTGAAATGCATGTTATGTGTGTTTTCAAGGTCTCTTCTCGGAATGTGAACGAATTGCTGTTGAAAGACTTTACAGCAAGGTTTGGGTTATAACTTATGGTATGCCATACTAATTAATTCATTTCTTTTATGTGTTTGAAGCGATTACCATATACATTAAGATGGGCAACATATACAAAGAATCCTTCATGTCCTCAATGAAAGCACCCATTTTAGTTTTCTTACGGTATTTACGTTCTTTTGATGGAAGATACTAACACATTTTTTAGCTATATTTTTTCTCCTTCTATATTTTCCACTTTTGATTTTGAATTTTTAGAAATACTAATCCTCCTTGTTTGGTTTGACTCTAGCATGCATGATTATTCATTTTGAAGAGAGTATATGCCTTTTAAGTAAGAGTCCTTACGGTTTTGTGCATGCTAATGGAAACTAAGATGATGATATGCCCAAATAATTGCAAGATATTCATGAGTATTACGACGATCATCAAGGGATGATGACCTAGATGAGCCTTCTTAGCCATCTAGGTCATCATCCCCTAATCATCCCTCGTATTATTCACAAATATCTTTCAATTCTTCAAGCATGTCATCATCCTTTGCTTCTACTGGCACAAGCACAAACCAGGGCTACTCTTAGGATAAGGCATACACTCTCTTCAAACGAATAGTCATGCATGCTTCTCCAATCAAACCAAACAAAGAGGATCCTCATTTACGCAAATCCAAAACCAAAAAATAAAAAATATAGAAAGAAAATAAAATACTAAAAGACATGCTAGTACCTTCTATCAAAAAGAATGAAATACTGATAAGAAAAACTAAATGAAACCTTACACCGAGGGAGATGCCGAAGGATTTTTTGTATAGGTTGCCCATCTCAAAATGCAAATGGCAATGCTCAAACACAATGCACACTAGGAATACCGCAAATGCTAAGTAAAGGAAATTTTGATAGAGGTGGTTGTGATATTAGACATGGATGATCACTAATGATTTTATAATTTGGAAAAAGTTAAAATTAAAATTAGGCTATCAAAGAGTGTATAAAAGTAGCTTCAAAAGCTATCATCTAGTTAGGTTGGAAAGGTTGTATCGCCCAAAAGAAAATGGAGGGTGGGGCATCTTAAATTTTCGGAAGTTTAATGGGGCCATGATAGGAAAAAGGTGGTGGGGAATACTCACGGGAGATGCTGGCATATGCCTCCAAATCTTCAAAGACGCATACTCCCATTGCGGCTTCATAGACGCACACAAACCCATTCCCCGCCATGCATCCCCTTCTAGAAATGACTTTATCGAGAAAAGTCATCTATACTTACCAACAAATCCAGAAAAGCCGTGAACGGAAGGATCAACAAACTTCGAATTGGTGATAAGGCTCCTCACCCGAAAATACACATAATGTGATTGCAACCTCTACTTCTCAAACATCACCTTAGCATCCAAGAAGCCCTAAAGTGGATTAGAAGAAGCAAGCCACTCCTCAAGCCAAGGCCTCTAACAAAAAAACAAGCTGAGGGATAGGAAGACCTAAAAAGAGCCCTCCTCCAAATCGACACCCACACAGTGGATACAAAAGAATGGAAGCTCACGCCAACCAAAGTATTCATAGCTAAATCTCTCTACACATTCTGAGTAGATGGCGGAACAAGAAGTGAACTACAAAAGAGCTTACGGAAGCTACCATGGCCCCTCAAGACAAAACTATTTGCACGATTTGCAAAGGAGGGCAAAATCCTTACTCTAGCAACCTCCACAAAAGAAAGTGGCAAAGAGAACTCACAGAGTGCTACCTATGCGATGTGGAAGATGAATTGGTGACACACACACTCCTGTCGTGCACATATGTGACAAAACATATGGAACGCAAAGTTTACGCTATATAAGAATTGATTTAATTAAGGAGATTATCTGCCTCATGATATCCCATGACACTATTGAACCCAATCAGTTTACATCACATATGAATTGCTTTAATTGTAACAAAAGTTTTGATTACAATGTCAACATAAAGATGCATGGTTCTAAGAAAAAAAGTGAACTAGAAACAAGCAAATAAAATAACTTCAAAGCATGAGCTCACACCATATAAAACAATTTAACCACTTCAATACCATGTAAATAATAAAAATGTTCTCAATAAGTTTCACATAGACAATTGGAATTCTCATACCAAATAAAGTGACTCGTGATTAATATCCATTCAAAGCATTTCATATATTGGAATTCTCTAAATCAGAATTGGATGAACACAATATTACCCGAACTCAAAGTTGAAAATCGGCTTGATCAAATACGTTATAATGGCCCCTGCTCTAAGACAGAGACACAAACGGCCTCCCATCCCATCCCAACAAATAATGAATGACATCAATATAACCGAATTTGAACTGATTGAGAATTACAGGACAAATATAAATCACATCAAACACATCCAAAAAGGTCAAAAACCAAACAACATTCAACAGATGTGAAGATAAGATCGAAAGCAGAGGCCAAGAAATGTAAGATACACCGTTAAGTAAATATAGGAAGATGATCATGAACCTTATTATATTTTTCTCCTTCCGTAAAAGATAACTCAAGCAAAAGACGTATCGGAAATCTAAAAAGATCACAAGAATTTGATTAATGAATCCCTACCGATATACATCAAGAAGTTTGAAGAGGAAAATCATATGAGGAATTTCCCAAATTGTTCAAGAACATATCATTCATAGAGATAAATAACCCAATAATCACATAATAATCAAATAAAACAAGCCAAGACTCTAAACACTAACATCCTCAAATTCTACATCAAAGATGCATCAATATCAAAACCCTAAAACCATCCGCTTGATTCAAGAACCGTGTTCTCTACATTAATCTCTAAGAGGAAAGAAACCTCAGAATGGAAGTAATCAAAAGAAGCTCGAAAATGGATGAAAATTTCACCAAAGATTGCAGAAAGAAAAAATAAATAAATAAATAAATAAAGAGAGAGGCTTATCGAGAAACAGAGAACTCACGGTAATGTAAAAATTTCACCAAAACTAGAATGTCGCTTATATCATGTGGGACTCAAGTTACTAACCTCCATGTTGAAGCTCGTGGTTTTGATATCCCTACCGATAAAGCCCTCTTTCAAACCGTTGGATCCAGATAAGTTAGATGACCTCGGATTGACCACAATCGTAAAGTTAATAATCAGCCAAAAATATTTCCTTTATTAATTAATAATTTAAATAATTAAAAATCTATCAAAACTATCTATATTAATAGCGCCAAGAAGTAGTGTTGTGGATTTGAAGAACCTCATGAAGATAAAATGGTTCATTCATTGAAACTAAGATCTTGTGAAGATTGCCACAGTAATGTAAACTTAAATCTTGTGAAGATTGCAACACTAAAGATATGTAATATAGTAAGAACCCTTTTGATTAAACCTTTGATCAACACCGCAGCTCCTCATTCTAAAAAATTAAAGAAAAGAAGAGAGAAACAAATCAAGATCAAGAGAAACGGAGAAGGCATAGATCAAGATCTAGAAATAACCATATATCTAAATTAAACCAACCTAATAATCGAGAGAGTGAGAGGGAAACGAGAGGGCATAGATCAAGAGAAACAGAGAAGAAGCATGTTATTTGGCACATATAAAGGGATTTATTGAATGAAAACGAGACTGCTATGGATTGGCTTTGAGAAGTAGTGTTGTGGATTTTAAGAACTCAAGAAGATAAAAGAAAATCCAGAAAATCTTGTGAAGATTTCCACAGAAACATAAACTTTTAAATCTTGTGAAGATTACAACAGTAAAGATCATATGTAATAAAGCAAGAACCCTTCGGATTAAATTCTTTAACCAACACTGCAATTCCTCATTCTAAAAAAAAAAAAGAAAATAAAAGAAGAGAAGAGATCATAAACAAATCAAGATCTAGAAATAATCATATATCTCCCAAATAACCAGAGAGAGGGAGAGAGCAAGAAGAGGGCATAGATCAAGAGAAACAGAGAAGAAGCATGCTATTTGTCACATAAAAGGATTTATTGAATGAAAAGGAGAGTGCTATATATGAGAATCAAAGAATTAGGGATTGACACGCTTTGAGAAATACCTCTTCTTCTCTCTCCGCTTATGGTCGGGGAGAAATCAAAAAACCAAGAACCCTTCTGATCTTCTCTCTACGCTTGTGAAGTAGGGGATTTATTGAATGAAAAAGAGAGTTCTATATATGAGAATCAAAGAATTAGGGATTGGCTTTGAGAAATACCTGTTCTTCTCTCTACGCCTGTGGGTTGGGGAGAAATCAAAAACAAAGATTGATAAGAATGTTTCTCTTCTGCTTTGGCGCGTATATATATATAGAAGGTATTTCAAGGCCACACGCTCTAGAGAAGTTTTGACCGTTAGAGAAAACTACGCTGAACGAGCCTTGATATATATATATATATATATATATATAGTTTTTAAGGGGAGTAAATGTCACTATATATCAGTGTAAAATTATTTACTTTTATTTCACTTATTAAATAAATAAAATAAAATTTCATTGAACAAATGAAGTGTTATTAGAAGTGTAGGATCTCTGAACTTAGATCATGAGCTAATTGTCCCAATTTTCAATTTATAAACCCAAAACCCATAATTTAATGGCTCATCATGCAGTTATTATTTTTTAAAGTAAATTCATGCATTATAATTGGAGCTTTGTTTGATTAATTTCTTAATCTATTTTAATTGAGAGGACACAAACTCCCTCTCAAACTCTGATGAACCAACTGTGTTGTTAATTTGTGCATTAGAAGTAATTTCTGATTATTAGAAATAAAAAGCAGACAACAATCCTTTTGTACTCTCAAATTTAATCTCTGGGAACAGAGAATTATTATTTTGCCAGCAATTGAAAAGCTTATAACAAAAAAATTACAACACCGCCAAAAACAGATGGGCATTGAGCTAACAGAGCTGCACCTGGTTTAATTGCTTCATAAATAAGTAGGAACAGTTATGAAAGAAACAAATTCCGAGTGTCAACAATTTTAGCAGTGAGGAGTTAATAAGACATGGACATCCAATCATACAGGGATGGATGTCTCCCACACAAATCGAATTTCATCAACACAAGCTGGAAGATAAGTTCATCTTGTGCATGAAAAACTTTTCTTCCATTTACTATGTCCACGGGAAGCACTAACATGCTTGGTCGATTAGATAGGCTGGGGAAGTATGTTTTTAAGTTTTGGTACTCTTCGCCATCTCATCAACATCCAACCTCGACCGCCAAAACTGATGAATCTTGACTCATTGCAAAATGACTGCCCGCAAAACAAGCAACAAAGGGGAAAAAATATTAGGTTTTCAAGGCACAATGACTACCAAACAAATAAAATTGAAATCACTAGCTCACCTGTTTTGTACTGGCCCGTGATCAACAGCTGAGCTCAAGCAATAGATAACCCTACCGACAATGTTAGTCATTGGCAAAGGACCATAAAACCGACTATCTCTGGCCTCCTACAACCAAAGAAAATAAAAAATAATTTAGTAAGCAATGAATGGACTGGGCCCATGCACCTCATTACAAGTAAGGTCAGGCCCGACAGCAGGCAGGCATATTGAGTTAGAATCTGTTAAAACAATGAGCTTCTTCAGGAAATCCAATCTGCTTTGCAATGACACTTTACATGTCCATAAACATGATTACTAATACAAACTAGTTATGCAGCTACCTTTGGCTTCAAAGCTTCGCTTGTCTGAGATCACCCAACACTGATCCTTCTCTAAAACAAAAGTTTCATCTTTTCTCATCTCTAGATTCCATCTCATACCCTTCAATTGCAGCCAAGCTTCTGACAAGATAATCATCTGGCTCTCTCAGGGTCTTTCAACATGACCACATCTCCAACAAAAACTTGCCTATAGTAAAAGCAAGAGAGAACTATAAGGCATAAAACTTAGAAGGAATCATTAGCTTGATATACATTGGATCTTTCATTTACCAATAGAAGCTATGTGCATAATGTTGAACTTGAACATATTACTACCTTAAACACAATAAAGGGCTCTGATTCTAAGAAAATGAGTCAGCAATTGGAATTACTTACATGTCAGAGAATACTTGTCATTGGCAGAGTCCTAGGGTTACTAAAAAGGAAAAACATACAGTTTTTCCATCACAATAGAAATAAGAGACAAGTTTTTTTTTTGATAAGGTGGATAAAACCACATTTTATTTATGAAATTAGTTGTTGATTACAAGGTACCGGCTAAAAGGAAATTCTGAAATACATCATTGTTTGCCCATCCTTCACGGATTCTATGTGGAGCTCTCACGTGTCTCCCCTACCCCTGGCCCTGCACCGTAGAAGTCGCGCTATCGCCATGCATCCTCGCCCCTTCCGCTACTGTCTCCGTGATCCCGCTGTGAACTCGAGATCGCACTTTACCAAGTTGGCGGCAACTTCCAGCCTTTGCCCGCTTCGCAAACAGGAGTCGTGATCCAACCAAGAAATTATAAGGAAAGAAATATCACGAATGGTTCTTTCGATAAACACGCTGTTTATCCCGAAGCAACGCTTAAATAAGAGACAAGTTAAGATGACGTAAAAGCTTCCGTGATGCTAGTATTCCTAAACAGGCAGGGCAACCATAATTTACAATCCTGTGAGCATTACCTATTTGTTTATTTTTCATCAAAATATATAAAGAGTACAAGGTACAAAAAGTAAAACCAATAAAAGAATTCTAAGTGAGTGCAATTTGTAACATATGGAAATATCAGCAATATGCCAGACATAGCAGGGTCCGATTTGTCTAGAAGCATGATACATTTTAACTGAATGTGCCAATGGGTTTAAATTTGAAACTACTGTGTTTTGATCATCACATGAATACAAGTTCTCATGTCCTAGTGATAATTTTAGACATTGTCACACATTGCATGAAAGAAACATCAATGGCCAAAAGCAGGGCCATACTGTAGTTTCCAATCATCAAAAGGCAAAAATAAAAATATGAAAATCTAGCTTATGTTTTTACCAAAACATTGGCCCTGATGATAGAAAAGAGATTCTTCTTATTGCCAATTAAAACATAGAAAGGGAAAGAAGACCATCTTTGAAACTAGAAAAACCTAAACAAGGCCCCAAGGAAAAATCTGACTTTATATAAAATTTTTAGCGCCAGATACATAGATACATAGATGATTTAGAACACAAGTATTTGCAAGTTCAGCCATAGAAAAATAGTATTATCATATACCAAAACCGCTACTATATTTCCTGAGATAAATTAAAACATCAAAGAGGGATTAATATCATCTTGAATAATTTCACTAGACAATTGTATTGACAGTCAGACACTACCCAAGTGATGAAACAATATGAAACATTTAAAAATACAACATTTTATATACTGACCCAACATTGTCAACCGATGATGATTGCAAATAAGTTTTAAAAAGAAATGGCACTATACAACTACATAAAAGAGAATTGAGTGGCTATACGCTTGGACCCGAAAGGGCAGCTTCCTGACAAGAAGAGTACCCCTTCTGCTGCTATTGTTGGTGCCATTTCTTTGCCCTTGTTCCATTGTTAAAAAAGTCAGCTTGCCTTGAAAGAAGTTCTTCCAAATTGCATCACTTAGTTCCCTCCAATTGATTTGACCTATAATGTACTTTTGCATAGTATGGCATGTGAATCAGATTAATTACGGTGTCTTTACTTCAAAAAGATAAAAGGCTGCTTTGAATTAGAAAAAATTGAATGGAAATCATGATAGTGGTAGTCTTCTTGCAGTGATATTGATGTACAGGACCATAAGGCTCTACTTGGATGTAGAGAAAAAAGACAGCCCAGTGGTACAAAGCTCCCTCATTGTGGGTCCTAAGCGCAGGACCACTTGGGCCTATCAGACGCAAATTGACCTCGCTTTTTAAAGCAGTTAACTGCTTTCACGACTCAAACCCGTGGACCTATAAGTCATAAGACAAAGAACTTTACCGCTATGCCAAGGTTCCCTTCATGTAGAGAAAACATATGAAAATAATTGAAAGGGATCAAAAGTGAGGGAAGGAAAAGAAAAGATAAAATTTATGACAAAATGTATTTCATTCAACAATCCACTCTATTTTCTTCATTCAACCAAACACAGCACAACAAAACTATTATCCTTCTTGTTTTCTCCACCTTTCCTCCATTTTCCCTCATTGCAAGCACACTCAAAGAGAAGCCATCTCCAGATCGAAGAAACCCCAATTGATCATCAACATGGTGAAAAAAAAAATCAAAATTTGCAAAGGAAACAGACTGGAACCCAAATTAAAGACCACATAAAAATCTATAAACAGAAAGTAAGGGAGCCTGTGGCTAGAACAAAATCACAGATATTTAATGATAAACAACGTGTTTAGGCAAAACTAATTTTTGATAGTGACTTCCTCCTCTCTTGGTTCTATGCAGCTGCTGGCCAAAGTGAACAAACGAACACAAAAGTTGTGTTGAGTTACCAACGCACCCACGGCCTATTTCCACGGCTTCCCTCTTATGTTGGGTTCTGCCTTGACTAAGCGCTGGTTCCAAGCACGGTGCGCGCGCTGGTTCGAGGCCTCTCCTTACAAGCTGATGAAGGGCGCATTGCCGCTAGTTACGCCCTCCTCGACGGGTTGCCTTTATGGCCTTTGTCAAAAAAGTTAAAAGGAGTTTGCCATTCATCAGTGAAGCCTCCCACAGCAGACAGACAGTGGCATTACACCAGGGAAGCAGAATGAGGAGTTGAGAAATCGGTGTTGCAAGGAATGTTTACATGTTTATATATTACCATCATTGTAACACCTTATCCATATGTATCAACATACATATCTATATGTATCTGCATACTTCAATTTCAACGAAAGTGGTTAAGCCACGTTTATCAAAAATAAAATAAAATGTCCATCTATCATTAATTCAACAAAAATAAAACCTAATCTTAAACATCAAAATATTACAAAAACCAATAAAATAAAAACCAGCACACTGCACAAACTCAACCAAAAAAATCAATATTCATTAATTAATCTAAACAAAATCCAATCTTTAACAACAAACCATCTTTTAAAAACAAAGGATTTTCCATCTGTTTACCCTAAAAAACTAAACTTTAACATCTAAACTTCAAAAAGAACAAAAGAACTAAAAGCATCAAAAGGTATTACCTCAAGGCCGGCACCCTCGACTACGAGGGCTTTGATCCCTTCCACATTCCCACAATTGACCTGTTGATAGACGAGCTCATCCAAGGATTGATAAGCACCCATCCAAGCCTCGAACTTATTTCGAAGATTGAAGAACCAATCGCCAATAATATCCGATCCTTGACAGGAATGGCACCAAAACCCTACTTAGGGTTTCTTTGATCATGAAAACAATCACAAAACCCCCTCTAATGCGAGACTAAGCAGTCACTGAACGAGGACACCGCCAGTTCAGTCGCGCGCTAAAAACTTCCTCGCCAGTTCAGTCGCGCGCTAAAAACTAAACCAGAGATATAAAAATGATTTTTTTTTTTTTTTGTTTTTTTGTTTTTTTTTGCAAACACACTACTGTAAATAGAGAAATTGCAACATACCCCTCTGAAGTTCACAATTACACACACATCCTCAGAAACCCACAAATTAGCACAAGCATTATAAGAAATCCATTTATCTCAAGTTTTGAGAGATCAGTAGACAAATTCAGTTTTTAAAACAATATGGACTTACCTTTATTGAAAAAAAAATTCCTTTTTTTTTGGATACAGGTGGATAAACCAAGATTATTTTTGATAAAGTAGTTCACATTACATCCCGGTCTGATAACTCTATCTCCTGGCTTTGGCTAGGTCATTCTAAGCTACTCTTACCAGTTAGTGAGTCATCCTCGAAGGCCTCATCATCCTCATCGCCCTATGACTGGTCTTTCTGGTGAACTACAAGCTTCTTTGACCAGATTTTGGGTTGTTTGAAACCTAAGTCGTTTTAATGAGAAAATCAATATCATAAATGATTTTTAAGAAAACGTTGTTTATTTTGGAAATACTGCTTGTTTCTCTCTATCCATAAGCTCAATATGATGGCCATCACCGTGAGGTCCCATCCCCACCTCAAGGACTTGTTCACTTTGAGGATAGGGTTTTAGTTTCCTTATATCTTGAAGTGAGTGTGGGAATGTATTTAACCTAAATAACGTTTGGTAGTTGCCTTGATGCTTGATGCAGCCAAGCAGGAAATGAATAGGTACGTCAAGGACTCATTGTATGTTTCACACATAAAGCATAACATGCGTGTGCCGCTCTATTTCATCTTGTGTAAGTTGTCCGGTGTAAATATTTTGTTCTCCCTTGTCGACCATGTGTAGAGATTGATTTTTGAGGGGGCACGATTGAATGTGTACATTTAAAAATAATAAGTCAGTAATGATCTCTCTCAATGAATAGAGATGTTTAGCCTCCGAGTAAAAAAATTTAAAAATAATAAATAAACTAACAAATAAATAAATATATTAATACACATGTTGACCAGAAGAAAGGCTCTTAGTCTAAGGAAGGAGTCAAAAATCATGCATTGTCTTTCAACCTTACGTTCGGAGCCAAGGCAATGATCTCAGTGGAGATAGGGATGCCGATGTATCGAACACGTGAGTTCACCAAGAGGCGACGCTCAAGGGCTCCAAGCCGAAGCTTGGCCTTTTCAAGGAAAGAGAGACATTGCATCTATCAAAGTTGCGCCATATCGAGAGAGAGTCCGATGTTTCTATAATTATAAGGTGAAAGAGGTTACCTTCAATTCGGGACAAAAGCCGTGGAAGAACATTTTCTAGGGCAATAAGAGCCGAACCGAAAATTGAGTCCAAATTGAGAAGGGCCATACGTCGTGAACAAGGTCATCCGACCGGTACATAAACAACTTGTCGATATAAAGGGACGTAGGATCGAAGCAACCTTCCACCAATACCCTCGGGCGCTACTATCAATATTTAATAAGTTCCATGTCGCTTTTCGCCGCTTTTACTTGAATGGTTGTATCCACCTATGCCTCTGAAGGGGACGAGCTCTCTTGCTTGTATCGAAAGTCTCTTCAAGGACCGCATCATTTGTGCTCGTGATCAAAGTAAATCTAAAGGGTCGCTAAGGTCCAACTCTCATTTTGCTAGCCATGAAGTGTCCAAATAAGAGATCGGACAACTCCTCAAATGAGGAAATGGATCCCGTTGAGCAAGGTTATATGCATTTTGAGATGGGCAACACATATAAAGAATTTTTCATGTCCTCGGTGAAAGTATCTATTTAGTTTTTCTTACGGTATTTTCGCTTCTTTTGATGGAAGATACTAACACATTTTTTAGCTATATTTTTTTCTCCTTCTATATTTTCTACTTTTGTTTTTGAATTTTTAGAAATACTAATCCTCCTTGTTTGGTTTGACTCTAGCATGCATGATTATTCATTTGAAGCGAGTATATGCCTTTTCGTAAGAGTCATTCTGGTTTGTGCCTGTGCTAGTGGAAACTGAAGATGATGATATGCCCAAATAATTGCAAGATATTCATGAGTATTATGACGATCATCAAGGGGATGATGACCTAGATGAGCCTCTTGCTTCATCTAGGTCATCATCCCCTTGATCATCCTCGTAATATCTCTACAAATATCTTTCAATTCTTCAAGCATGTCATCATCCTTTGCTTCTACTGGCACAAGCACAAACCAGGGCTACTCTTAGGATAAGGCATACACTCTCTTCAAACGAATAGTCATGCGTACTTCAATCAAACCAAACAAAGAGGATCCAGATTTCTCGCAAATCCAAAACCAAAAATAAAAAATATAGAAAGAAAATAAAATACAACTAAAAGACATGCTAGTACCTTCCATCAAAAGAATGAAATACAAGAAGAAAAACTAAATGGACCTTACACCGAGGACATGAAGGATTTTTGTATAGGTTGCTCCATCTCAAAATGCAAATGGCGCTCTCAAACACAATGCACACTAGAATACAAAGAAATGCTAAGTAAAGGCTGATAGAGGTGGTTGTGATATTAGACATGGATGATCACTAATGATTTTATAATTTGGAAAAAATTAAAATTAAAATTAGACTATCAAAGAGTGTATAATAGCAGTTTCAAAAGCTATCAAAAGCAGTTTTAAATTAGACATGATATTTTGCTCTGCCGAAATTCAATTAATCTTCTATATGGCTAAGTGAGCCGTACTCTATAACATAATTAGAAATAAACACTTAAATAAAAAAACTTTGATATGTAATAAAGCAAGAACCCTTCTGAAGGGAGGGAGCTCTCATGTGAAAAAAACCCAACATGTCATCTCAGCATATTACAGAGTCATGATGTCATCCTCCCTCGTTGTTTCACACAAAGCTGAGATTCCCTTTGTATATATTTACTCTTCCCGCTCTCTAAACATTGTGGATAATATGTTAGGAGCAAGATGAATAAAAGGGAGGATAGGAGATCACTCACGAACATCCCTCGGATCTTCTTCCAAAACCATTGGTTGATCCCGGGCTAGCTATATCTCTTGATCAAAGCCATGTTAGCTCCATCGCTACTGCCGACTAGAGGTCCACCTAAGCAGCTTCTTCTCACCTCTCGCCATCAACAAAGTTCATAAGGCTCTTTGCTCCGCTTCCAACAAATCATGGCCAAACCGCTGATGCTCAAAATGGGAAGATCCTCGCGATCCGCCCGCCGAGTTTAACTGAGAAAATAGAGAAAGAATGGTGGTAACTGGGTGGTTGAGTAAAGAAACGCCACGAGCTTGGTGACGACTTTAGGAAATATTAAAGATTGAATGAGAAATTGATTACACAATTTTACAAAATATTGTTTACTTGAAAAGGCAATCATGTATGGATGCAATGTTTAAACGTAATAGACACATCTCTCATACATGAAGCTTTGTTTCAACAAATGGACACATCTCTCCTACATGAGATGTATTGTTTCAATGAATGAGTGTGCTTTTCCAATAAGATGTGTTGTTTCAATTTAATGGTAGTGTACTTTCCAATGAGTCATGTCCTTTTCAAATAGACACTAATTTGTCTATAAATTTGGCCAAACCTTTCCAAACTCACTTCATTGTTTTTACTCACTTCTTGCTTAAAAATCTTTTTCTAATAATTGAGAGACTATTACCGCTTTGAGTTCAACCGGGCTTGCTATTTGAGTACTGCTATAGTAAGACGGAAATCGTTTTATCTTGGGAGACAAACGTCGTAACACAACCAGTACAAATTGGGGCGAAATTTGTCTTAAGGAGATAAAATCACTAAATTATAGACTCGGTTTTATTGATCCAACACTTGTAAAGTTATTTCATCAGATATGCACATTTTTATATTTCAAGTCGTCTTGAAAGAAAAATTTATATGAATTAAATTATACTACATATTATCGAATAATAAATCCAACAGACGACTTCAGGGAGTCGCCATCAAAGAGGCAATGGAACTACGGCCTTCGGGTCCTCCTTCTTGCAAGGGAAGTCTTGAGGGTTTCTACCTGGACCCTCCGATGCTCAAGTCAGCAAGAGGTAATCGTAAGAGGGAGAGAGGTGGAGGGGGGAGAAGAGGAATGTGTGATAAGTTGCAGAGGAGGAGGGGGAGAATATGAGGAGAAAAAAGCTCTCGAGGTGGAAGATAAGACCAGAGGATCCCCCATTCTCCTCCCCCCTCCCCTACTCTATACCTCATGGATCAATTTCAGACCATTGATCAAGGAGGCTTGCGGATGACGTTAGAGTAAGGGAGGGCGCCCAAAGGCCCTTGCTAGGTTATTGGTCGTAGAGTCCATCTCGCATACACCAAAGACGCCAGATGTGTGAAGGTTCGTGCCTTCTTTATGATGGAATCTCCACGCGGCTCGATGGGAGAGATCCGGTTTGTTGTGTGATACCCACTACCCTAAGCCTACATGATTGTGCCATGTATAGGTGTGTGATTTTCTCCCCAACAAAGGGACATTCAAATTAAAGTTTTGTCTCCCCTAACAGCTTTTAAACGAATTGAACTTCTCTCGCATAGTTAGTACGTGACTTCTTAACTATATCTTAAAAGGGTTGTTCTATGGATAGTTTTGATTTGAAGATGTCATGTTGTTTGTATTGATTTCAGCTTAAAATGAAACCTATTTCAGTTTGTAAAATGTGGAAGAATTTATTGATGAGAGAAAATTTTGTGGAAATTCTTTTACCTATCTACGTGCATGGTAGCAAGATTGTGATATTTTCCCTTTATATTAACCGCTTGTGTGAGATGATTCTTGAAGTTTCTCAATGTTTATGTTGGAAATATAGACAAAAGATCTATTTTTTTCCCTGTGCTTTGTTTCATTTGCTTCTTGTTTTGTTAGCTACATCTTATGTACTTATTCTTTCTTCACTTTCTCGATTTTGTTGCTCTTTGTTCCTTTGTGCCAAACTACACGCGGAATTCATGGAATTCTTGATTTCTTTGTTGTATTTTAACCAACGTATATTGTTTTGTATTTGAATTTCTTATGCAGCTTTAGCATTGATTTATTTTGCTCACTAAAATGCAATTAATCAGCCTCGTGGCTAAGTGAGCCTTACTCGATAACATAATTAGAAATAAATACTTAAATCAAAAAAAACTCTTTGATATTATGCCTTTTTGAGCTTACCCCAAACTTCTGGTACCTTTTTTTTAAACTCCAAATGCAATTTTCTATGTAATGTTATTATATTTTATTTATGGTTACAAAGTTATATTGAAATGCATGTTATGTGTGTTTTCAATGTCTTTCTGGAATGGGAACGGATTGCTGTTGAAAGACTTTACAACAAGGTTTGGGTTATAACTTATGGTATGCCATACTAATTAATTCATTTCTCTTATGTGTTTGAGCAGTGCCATATACACTATGAGATGGGCAACATATACGAAGAATCCTTCATGTCCTCAGTGAAAGCACTCATTTAGTTTTCTTACGGTATTTCGTTCTTTTGATGAAAGATACTAACACATTTTTTTAGCTATATTTTTTTCTCTTTCTATATTTTCTACTTTTGTTTTTGAATTTTTAGAAATACTAATCCTCCTTGCTTGGTTTAACTTAGCATGCATGATTATTCATTCGAAGAGAGTATATGCCTTCTCCTAAGAAGTCCCCTGTGCTTTGTGCATGTACTAGTGAAAACTAAAGATGATGATATGCCAAGTAATTGCAAGATATAATGCGGAGTATTATGACAATCATCAAGGGGATGATGACCTAGATGAGCATCTTGCTTCATCCAAAGTGCTATCATCCCCTAGATCATCCCTCATAATATTCACAAATATCTTCCAATTCTTCAAGCATGTCATCATCCTTAGCTTCTAATCGCACAAGCACAAACCAAGGCTACTCTTAGGAGAAGGCATACACTTTCTTCAAATGAATAGTCATGCATGCTTCCAATCAAACCAAACAAAGAGGATCCGTATTTCGAAATCCAAAACCAAAAATAAAAAATATAGAAAGAAAATAAAATACAAAATAAAAACGCATGCTAGTACCATCCATCAAAAGAATGAAATACAGTAAGAAAACTAAATAGGACCTTACACTGAGGACATGAAGGATTTTTCGTATAGGTTGCCCATCTCAAAATGCAAATGGCACTGCTCAAACACAATGCACACTAGGAATACCGCAAATGCTAAGTAAAGGCTGATAGAGGTTGTTGTGATATTAGACATGGATGGTCACTAATGATTTTATAATTTGAAAAAAGTTAAAATTAAAATTAGACTATCAAAGAGTGTATAAAAGCAGTTTCAAAAGCTATCAAAAGCGCTTTTAAATTAGACATGATATTTTGCTCTCACAAATTCAATTAATCTTCTATATGGCTAAGTGAGTCAGACTCTATAAACATAATTAGAAATAAACACTTAAATAAAAAACTTTGATAGTATGTCTTTTTTAATTCCAATGCAATTTTCTATGTAATGTTATTGTATTTATTTATGGTTACAAAGTTATATTGAAATGCATGTTATGTGTGTTTTCAATGTCTTTCCTCGAATGTGAACGAATTGTTGTTGAATGACTTTATGCTAAGGTTTGGGTTATAAACTTATGGTATGCCATACTAATTAATTCATTTCTTTTATGTGTTTGAGCAGTGCTATATACATTCTAAGATGGGCAACATATACAAAGAATCCTTCATGTCCTCAGTGAAAGCACCCATTTAGTTTTCTTACGGTATTTCGTTATTTTGATGGAAGATACTAACACATTTTTTAGCTATATTTTTTTTCCCTTCGATATTTTCCACTTTTGTTTTTGAATTTTTAGAAATACTAATCCTCCTTGTTTGGTTTGACTTCTAGCATGCATGATTATTCATTTGAAGCGCAGTATATGCCTTTTCGTAAGAGTCCTTCCTCGGGTTTGTGCCCGTATAGTGGAAAACTAAAGATGATGATATGCCTGATAATTGCAAGATATTCATGAGTATTACGACGCATCATCAAAGGGATGATGACCTACACTACAAGAAAATAGCGATTTACCCACCTGACAATTCCGTGGGTAAAACTGCCAAAATCCCTGGGTAATATATCTTACCCAGGGATTACCCACGGATGGTAATATAGCTAGATGAGCCTTTTGCTTTATCTAGGTCATCATCCCCTTGATCATCCTCGTAATATTCACAAATATCTTCCAATTCTTCAAGCATGTCATCATTCTTAGCTTCTACTAGAACAAGTACAAACCAGGGCTACTCTTAGGATAAGGCACACACTCTTTTCAAACGAATAGTCATGCATGCTTCAATCAAACCAAACAAAGAGGATCCGTATTTCTGGAAATCCAAAACCAAAAATAAGAAATATAGAAAGAAAATAAAATACAGTTAAAAGACATGCTAGTACCTTCCATCAAAAGAATGAAATACAGTAAGAAAACTAAATGAAACCTTACACTGAGGACATGAAGGATTTTTTGTATAGGTTTCCCATCTCAAAATGCAAATGGCACTGCTCAAACACAATGCACACTAGGAATACCGCAAATACTAAGTAAAGGCTGATAGAGGTGGTTGTGATATTTAATATAGATGATCACTAATGATTTTATAATTTGGTAAAAGTTAAAATTAAAATTAGACTATTAAAGAGTGTATAAAAGCATTTTCAAAAGCTATTATCTAGTTAGTTGGGAAAGTTTGTATCGCCCAAAGGAAAATGGAGGGTGGGGCATCTTAAATTTTCGGGAGTTTAATGGGGCCCTGATAGCAAAATGGTGGTGGGGATTTCTCACGGGAGATGCGGGCATATGCCTCCAAATATTCAAAGACGCATACTCCCATTGTGGCTTCATAGACGCACACAAACCCATTCTTGCTCATGCATCCCCCTCCTAGAAAAGACTTTATCGAGAAAAGCTATCTACACTTACCAACATATCCGTGAAGCCAAGAAATGTAAGGATCAAACAAACTTTTGAATTGGCAATAAGGCTCCTCACCCGAAAATACACATACAGATTGCAACCTCTACTTCTCAAACATCACCTTAGCATCCAAGAAGCCAAAGAGAGGATTAGAAGAAGCAAGCCACTCCTCAAGCCGTGGCCTCTAAATGTAAAAACCAAATTGAGGGGTAGGAAGACCTAAAAAGAGCCCTCCTCCAAATCGACACCCACGCGGTGGATACAAAAGATTAATGGAAGCTTACGCCAACCAAAATATTCACAGTCAAATCTCTCTACACATTCCGGGTAGATGGCAGAACCAGAAGCAAACTACGAAAGAGCTTCTCGAAGCTACCATAGCCCCTTACGACAAAACTATTTACATAGTTAGCAAAGGAGGACAAAATCCTTACTCTGGACAACCTCCACAAAAGAAAGTGGCAAAGAGAACACACAAAGTGCTACCTATGCGATATGGAAGATGAATCAGTGACACACACGCTCCTGTCGTGCACATATGTGACAAACATATGGAACGCAAAGTTTACGTCATATAAGAATTGATTTAATTAAGGAGATTATCTGCCTCATGATGTCCCATGACACTATTGAACCCAATCAGTTTACATCACATATGAATTGCTTTAATTGTAACAACAATTTTAATTACAATGTCAACATAAAGATGCATGGTTCTGAGAAAAAAAGTGAACTAGAAACAAACAAATAAAATAACTTCAAAGCATGAGCTCACACCATATAAAACAATTCAACCACTTCAATACCATGTAAATAATAAAAATGTTCTCAATCAGTTTCACATAGACAATTAGAATTCTCATACCAAATAAAGTGACTCGTGATTAATATCCATTCAAAGAATTTCATATATTGGAAAAAATTGGATGAACACAATATTACCCAACTCAAAGTGGAAAATCTGCTTGATCAAATACGTCATAATGGCCCTGTCTAAGACAGGAGACACAAACAGCCTCCCACCCCATCCCAACAAATATGAATGACATCAATATAACCGAATCTGAACTGATTGAGAATTACAGACAAATATAAATCACATCAAACACATCCAAGAAAGGTCAAAAACCAGCCAACATTCAAAAGGATGTGAATATAAGATCGGAAAGTAGAGGCCAAGAGTGTAAGATACACCGTTAAGCAAACCTATAGGAAGATGATCATGAGTCTTAATATATTTTTCTCCTTCCAGAAAAGATAACTCAAGCAAAAGACATACGAAATCTAAAAGATCACTCAAGAATTTGATGAGAAAATCACGTTGTTCAAAGAGGAAAATCAGATGAGGAATTTCCAAATTGTTCAAGAACATATCATTCATAGAGATAAATAACCCAATAATCAAACAATAATCAAACAAAATAAGCAAGACTCTAAACACTAACAACCCGAAATTCTGCATCAAAGACAGATCGATCAACATCGGTTGTGATTCAAGAACCATGTTCTCTACATTAATCTCAAGAGAAAAGAAACCCTGTAATGGAAGTAATCAAAAGAAGCTCGAAAAATGGATGAGAATTTCACCAAAAATTGCAGGAAAAAAAAAAAAGAGGCGATTGAGAACAGAGAACTCACATGTAAGAAAATATCACCAAAACTCGAATGCTGCTTGCCAAGAGATTCAAAATCAAAGAGCGGGTGGTGCTGTTTATATCAAACCCTATTCAAAATCGATTGAGATGTAACGGTTTCTATCAAAACCTTCCTATGATATAATTTTAAAAGATTGTAACACTAAAGATATGTAATAAAGCAAGAACCATTCTCATCAAACATTCAAACCTTTCATCACAGAGAGAGAGAGAGGTCATATATAGAACTTATAATCAAAGAATCCTGTATTTCTCTAATAATCATATATTTCCCTAATGATCAAAGATTCTAGTAGTGTTGTGGATTTGAAGAAGTACTTAAGAAGACAAAAGAAAATCCAAAGAAAGCCAAAGCATGTAACATTGTAATAAAGCAAAGATTTCCACAAAAATCTTATGAAGATTTCCACAAAAACAGAAACTTTTGAATCTTGTGAAGATTGCAACACTAAAGATCATATGTAATAAAGCAAGAACCCTTTTGATCAAATTCTTTAACCAACACTGCAATTCCTCATTCAAAAAAAAAAAAATAATAAAAATAAGAGGAGATAAACAAATCAAGATCTAGAAACAGTGAGAGAGAACTAGAGGGCATAGATCAAGAGAAACAGAGAAGAAGGGATTGGCTATATATTTGACACATAAAAGAAGGGATTTATTGAATGAAATACCGGCCTGTTCTTCTCTCTATGCTTGAATGTTGTAAAGCGAGTAGAACAACTGAAACAGAGAAAAAGATTTATAAATAAAAGAGAAGTGATAAACAAATCAAGATTGATAAATAAATTTATATCTAAATTAAACCCTAATAATCAGAGAGAGACAGAGAGAGAGAGAGAGTTATACGAATCAAAGAATACCTGTTCTTCTCTCTACGCTTCCGAAGTTGGGGAGAAATCAAAAACCAAGAAAACAAAGTGATCAGATTCAGAGTGTTTCTTTTCTGTTTGCGCGTGTATATATATAGAAAGTATTTCGCGCCACACGCTCTAGAGAAGTTTTGACCGTTAGGATAAACTACGCGGAAACTGAGCGGCTGAGCCTGATGTTTTGTTTTCATCCAATTTTTTACTCATAATAATAGTGATAAATTTTTTTTTTCTCTTATATATTGGTTTTATAGGGGAGTAAATTTCACTAGATTGCATGTAGACTGTATGATTGTCATATCAGTGTCAAAAATATTTATTTTATATTTTATTTTTAAATAAAATAAAGTAATATACCTTCATTTAACAATTGAAATGTTATTAGAAATGAAATCTCTGGTTCAAACATGAACATAGTTCTTGACTTATCATGCAGTTATTATTTTAAAATAAAGCTTTATTTTATATATTATTTTTAGGTATATCCTGGCTCTCCTTGTTAAGATCCTCCACCATCATTTTTTTAGCAAAGCTTCATTAAACTGTCGAAGGTTTAGGATTTTCATCCGTCTTATTTTTTTAGTTGGTATAGTTGTTCCCAACTTATTAGGCGGTATGCGTGTGACTCAGTGTGCACGTCTCTCTAAGATGTATTGCATCAATTTTGTCAATTACCAATTCAAGAGGGATATGGATTGACATCTAGTGAATTAATATTATAAATAGTATTGAATTTAATAGTATGTCCCCTTTGCCCAAAGATAGGAATTACCCTCCTTTCAAGGATACCATTTTACTTCTAATTCTCTCAATGAGTCCGTACTAGTCTTTTTCCTTAGGGCGCCTCTAGTTATCTGAACCTCAAGATATTTGATTGACAGGATGGTAGTTGTGAAATTTATTATTTGTGGAATTTTCTTGGTGTATCTCCCTAAGTGTGTGAATCGGTATGATTTCATTCTTGACAAAGTTGATGCACAAGCTTGATAGCCACTCAAAAAGATTGAAGATTAGCTTGAGGGTTCTGAAAGAGGGAGCTCTCATGTGAAAAATAAAACCCAACATGTCATTTGTATATTACAGAGTCATGATGTCATCCTCCCTAGCTGTTGTTTCCCAGTGGGATTCCCTCGTATATGTTTACTCTTGTTGCTCTATGAACATTGTGGATAATACGTTAGTATAGCAAGGACGTAATAAGAGGGAGGATAGGAGATCACTCGACTTAGGCCTCTTTTGTTTTGGTTGATTGAGATACCACTATGTTGTTATGTATCATCCCCTTTATGAAGGTGGTTTGTATGTCATCTATTAACTCTTTAACGACATTCATTAGCCTGCTTGGCAAAACCTTGAGATGACTTTTGTGGAGCAATTCAGTAGGTTGATTGGCCTATAATCTAAGATGCTTGATTGGGGACTAGCAAAATATGTGCCTAGTTTAGTCTCTTCATGCTTGTATTTCTTCAAATAACTTAAGCATATCTGTTTTGATGAAATCCCAGCCATCTGATAGAAAGTCATTAGGAATCCATCTTGTTATAGGGCTTTTCCAAGAAAGAAGGGGGTTTCAAGGTGTCATAGGTCCCCACTTTTGTGGGTGAATAGTTTGTCCCCAAGTGTTTTTATAGCGCATCTCTCTTTATGTTTCAAAGAGATTGTTGAAGTGTGATGAGATCATAGTTGTTATTTCATCAGGTGTTGTTATGATTGTTTCCCCTACTTGAAGCTGCTTTATCTAATTTCTTAATTGTTTCCAAAATTTTTTTAAAAAAAAACCCGATAAACAAGCAATTTGGTATATGAAAAGAAATGGAATCAAAAAGGGTCTCCTATGAGAATTTCAGACAATAATTTTGAGCTTAACAGGGGGGGTCTTATCATGCATCTATTTCGATCTTCTTTACACTTCATATTATACATCACATTGTATTTGGATGACTAGTGAGTGATTGATTGATTGATTGATTCTGTTCATATTTTTGCATAGATGAAGCACCATAGAAAATACTATCGATGAATGTTCTGATGAAAGTTTAACAAAAACTCGAGCAGTTGAGTTGAGCAATAAACCACAAATGTATCAACTAAGGAAAAGAAACTAAGGCATTTGATGCAAAGACAGCCAGTTTCAGTACAGTTTAGCTTTTCTTTCTCTCCAATGCTGCATGAATCATCTCTGCTTTCTATTTGCAATTCGAGAGCTCCTCTGCACTTAGTCCTTTAAGAGTAGAGATGTGAAGAACACTGATCCTTCTCTAAAACAAAAGGTTCGTCTTTCTCATCTCTGGATGCCATCTCATACCCTTCAATTGCAGCAAATCTTCTGACAAGGTAATCATCTGGATTCTCAGGGTCTTTCAACATGACCACATCTCCAACAAAACGTTGCCTATAGTAAAAGCAAGAGAGAAGGCATAAAACCAAAACTGGTGAAACTTTAAAAGGAATCATTAGCTTGATATACATTGGATCTTTCATTTACCATTGACAGCTATGTGCATGTTGAACTTGAACATATAACTACCTTAAACACAATAAAGAGCATTGATTCTTAAAAAAATGAGTCAGCAATTGGAATTAGTTCACAAGTCAGAGAATACTTGTCATTGGCAGAGTCCTAGGCTACTAAAAGGAAAAACGTACAGTTTTTCCATCGTCAATAGAAATAAGAGACAAGTTAAGATGACAGAAAAGCTACCGGATGCTAGTATTCCTAAATAGGGCTGAAACTCCATACTGCCAAACTGCCCAAACCGCTCCAAACCAATCCACCGAAACTGTTGGTTTTCAAACCGTTGAAACTGAAAAAAAAAAAGTGGTTTGATTTGGTTTGAAATCGATTAATATTCCGGGCGGTTCGGTTAGAAATTTAAGAAATACGGTTTGAACCGAACCGAACCGCATATTCTCTCCTTTTCTTCAGTTAATTAAATAGCTTAAAAATTGAAATCATGTTTTCCGTTTTCAGTTTTCACTTCTCTTTCTTTTCTATCTCACTCACGCTCCCTTTCCCATCCATGCCATTTCTTCGCACTTGTTCCAGTGTAAAAAGGGTCAGCTTGCTTCCACATTTATCAAGAAAAAAAAAAGTCAACATGCCTTGAAAGAAGTTCTTCCAAATTGCATCACTTAGTCTCTTCCCATTGATTTGATTTGACCTATTACTGTACTTCTGCATAGTAGGGCACGAAGGGAACTACTCAACTAAGCAATCCGCCACTATTGGTTGTTATCTTAATCCTAATGTATTATTTTTGTAACCCAAACATGTAACACAACTTTTAACAATCAATAAATATGGCTTATCCATCTTTTCAATATATATATATATAAACCATATTTATTAAAAATAAATAACAAGAAATTAACATTATACAAAATAAAATAAATAGAAAGGGTATTAGTGCCCCCGATGTATGGATAACTGACTACTCAGACTTGCTATCCTAAAGGGGCACCTCATGCCTGAGGATTGTTGTGGTTCTTTCCGACTAAAGGTCAAACTCTTTTTAAGGAGAGACTCCATAGTCAATAGCTTGAGCCGCTTGTGTTTATACCAATATATATATATATATATATATATATATATATATATATATATAATAAAAATAAAAAAATAAAAAAAAATAAAATTCTAATAATTATGAAACTTCTGAGGGTATATGCAAAAAAAAATAAAAATAATAATAAATATCACAACTTTGACTTTTGATCAGGAGGTCACCTGTGTCCATGGATTTGAAATTTTAATTAAATATTAAAATTTCATTTTAAGAAATATATATATATATATATGAATGGATAAACTTTGGCACCAGGTTGTTTTTTTTTTAGGGAAAATTTCAAAAAAAAAACCCATGTGGTTTCACCGATTTGCAAAATAGGGAATGTGGTATTTTTTTTCGAAAAAAAACCTGTGGTTTTTCCGATTTGCAAAAAAAAGGGAAAACCGTTAACTCCCATTAACGGTGTTAACTTATGCTTCGTTGGCAGGGGCATTTTTGTTCATTTTTTTTGTTTCGATCACTTAAACCGATGGAGATTTGAAAAAAATTCAATTTAGGGCAATTTTTTTTATAATTTTTGGCATCTATTTTACAAAATTTGACAAAAATACCCTTGTCAACTTAACGGTGTTAGTGAGAGTTAACGGTTTTTCCCCTTTTTGCAAATCGGAGAAACCACAGGTTTTTTTTCGAAAAAAAAAAATACCACGTTCCCTATTTTGCAAATCGGTGAAACCACATGGGTTTTTTTTTTTGAAATTTTCCCTTATTTTTAAATATATCTATATATATGGATAAGCTTTGGATAAATGTGCCCGTTTCTCAAGGCACGATCTGGGAAACCACTTGACCATGGCCCCTGTGGATAAAAGGAGTAGGCAGGGAGATAGAGAAAGGGGGAGAGCAGAAGAGAAGATGGCGACCAAAAATGAAGAGAAAAGGAGATGAAGTTTCCCCGAGTCTATCTCTGATGGCCTTGCCGAAGAAGACAGGCCCGGGTCCACCCAGATTGTGATACAGAAAAAGACGCAGAAGACAGAAGGCTCTTGAAGAAAGAAGGAGAAGACCCCCTCATGGTTGTTTCCATCACCGAGGACAAATTTACTCCAATCACAAATGCTGAAACCTTCTCACCAAGCCCTATTGAAGCTGCCACCAGCCGCCTCAAGACAAAGACTCTCCGCCAGACAATAGCGCTACAAGAAGACTCCGCCTAGGCAGCGACGCTGTGCTCAAGATACACCTGCCCGGCCGGTAGAGCGCCACAGACGCTAGCATGACGCCACAGCGCCCATAGGCATCGCGGCACGCCGCATGTGCACGCATACATCTCTCGCTTAGCCGCAGCGCATTGTGACGCCACAGACGCCAAGCAGATGCTCACAGTGCTCGTGCATAAACTCGCCTAGCCTACAGACGCCACAGACACGCCAGATACGCTCACGCATGCCGCAGATGCTCACAGGCGCCCACAGGCACGCATAGGTGCACACAGGCCTGCATACACCTCTGCCCAGCCTACATGCGCTCACAAACGCTTACAAACACTCACTGACGCGCACAGGCACGCACAGGTGCGCGCACCCCTCTTCCCACCCTGCAGGCCTATACACGCCTTCGCCCAGATCTGCCAGTCTACTCGCATGCCCCTCCTCCAGCCCCCAAACTTGATACGCTTGCCGAAGGCTGCGTTGCTACCGAAGATCTGCCGCCACCGTGAGGGTTGTTGCGTCGCCTTGAGCTTTGCCGCTTTTGATATTTGTTCCCGCTATTGCCCTTTACGCGTCCGATGTTGATGATGTACCGCTATCGGGCCGATGTATGGCATTGCAGCACGCAATGTTGCTGCTGATTTTGTTGTCGCCGTTGCCATGAAGCTACGTCGCTACTGTTGTTGTTGTTGCTGCGTCGCTGAGTTGCTATATTGTTGCTGTTGTTTTGCTGCAGAAACAAGAAAATGTGAAAGGAGAAGGAGCTGCTGCTATCATGGAGAAGAAGAGGCTACCGCCATCAAGGAGGAGAAGGAGCTGCTGTCATCATGAAGAAGAAGATTGCTGCTACTGCCGCTGTTGTGCTGCTACCTTGAGTGATGAGAAAGTCCTGGACTTGCTGCTGATTGGTATCATCCCCCGCATCCCGATGAAGCTGTTGCCTTTTGATGGTATCTAATCCATGTGTGAAGCTGGTGTTGCCATTAAGCATGTAAGTTGTTTGAAGCTCTAAGTCAAAAAACTCAAAGGAGACATGACATTCGTTCTTGTAAAAGAGGAAATTCATAAATTCAATTTAGCTGCCATTGTGCAATTGAGGTTGTTGTTGCTGTATGAAGGGAAGAGAATGCCAAAGAATCTATGTTGCTGCTTTTGTGTTAGACGATCATGTTTATTGTTGCTATGATCCAATTGCTAATGATTTGTAATTAATACTCCTGATTGGCTGTTCTGGAATCAATTGTTGAAAATATAGAATAAGTTATCTTGGAACACTTCGATCAAGTTGCTGGTGGTCGTTATTTGTCAATTTCATCGATCAGGATAATAATCTAGTTATGAGGTGCACACCAGATGTTTGTTGAAAAGTCTCAATGAAGTAAGAAACCCCTTTGTGGCACCTATATATGAAATATTTGCAAAGCTTAGTAGCTTCATATTCTTATCAGTGAGTCAGCAGTCCCTGATTTTTGGGAGAAAATAATTTGATGATGCTATTACCAATGCAATCAAGAATAAGGCAAGCTAGAGAACAATCAAAGACCACACTACAGTCTCTATAGTTCTACCTTGCATTTTTTAAAGGTTCTTGACATTACAGGCTATGACCCCCACCACTGTAAATATATGTCATGCCGCCTAATGTATCATGGTGACGCTCATTCCCAAGGATGTCAATGTGGCCGCAAAAGCAGGCCATACATTAAAAGCTAAATAATTACTATGGGGTTCTTTGCCAATAGCTTTGGATATTTGCAAAAGTTGTAAAATTTGTAAAGAAATGCATTCAATGTTATGCCAAATGCCTAGTTATGTAAATTGCCCATTAGATGTTTGAGGAAATGCCTTAATGAAGTACCACAAAATGGTAACAAAGCTGTTAAGTTGCAGCTGTGCAATTATTGATTTTTACTGCTTCAGAATAGAAGTAAGAGGAACTCCCTGATGATACAGCTGTGCATATTACTAGACCCTCAAGCCGCAGCTTTTTAGGAAAGGGAATTTGGCATGCTGAAGATAGAAAGAAGCCAGTTCCTGCAATTCTGCCAGCTCGACTACCCTCCATTCAAATGTCGATAACTTTTGATATGAAACTCCGATTGAGGTGAAATTTGCGGCATTGGAAACTAGACTTCCAGAAATTTCCAACCATGTATGGTACAATTCCTATCAGTGTCCCAGTTGGTACAGATTTTGAGGAAAAAGGAGGGCAATTCCTGCAGTTTGATCAGCTTGACCACCTTCTATTCAAGCGCTGATAACTTTTGCTAGAAAACTTCGATCGAGATGAAATTTGCGGCATCGGAAACTAGACATCCAGGGATTTCTAACCATATATGGTGTGGCCCATATTGATGGCTCAGTTGGTACAGATTTCAGTTACAAGGCAGGGCAAGACTGCTGTAAACTTATTTATGGGCTATTGGGGACCATGATGTGTATCTTGAGGCGGTGGTACAACGGCATGAATTCAAAGGGGATGGCGAGACGGAAAGAGGCATTCCTAGATAATCAAATAAATAAATAAATAAATAAATAATTAAATAATATGTATGAGCATCTTATGATGATGTAATGAAAGTCATGATAAATAAAGATTATGTTCATATTGTGTTATTCATTGCCTCTACTTGTACTCTTTTGCCCTTAATCAGAGGTTCCTAAGACTTCGTCTGGGGTAATTAATAATTGGGGCTTGCCTTTATTAGGAATGGAAGAACCCACAAATCAAAACAAATACGACATTTGTGATTCGATATATCGCCTAGTGTCTCTTCACAGACACGATGCCAAGCGAGTCTTGTCGATCCCACAGCTTGGTCACACGAGCTACATCAAATCAAGAGGACGAAAAGAAATCAATGAAAAATAAACACATTTGTTATCTTGAAAACATATTCTAATTATCTTAAGCCAAATGTTTCAAAGAATGGCCATTAGTGACCAAATCTCATCCCATCTATAGAGTTTTATTAACATAGATGGTAGGGGGAATAGGACCCCAAAGATCTTCCATCAAGTGTCACAATCTCATAACACTATACAAGTTACAGAAAATGGTTTCAAATACTACTTATGAACCGACAAAGCAGAAGTGTGTGGTTGGAGAATCATTTTTATTATTAAAATGAAGCATGTAGTCTGCATTCATCTCCATTTTATATATGACAAGAAAAATGAGAATTATGTTCGAACTTATGATCATAATTTTTCCAATAATAACAATAATTATGTTTTACATCAAATTAACATGTTGATGTATCAGACATAACTCAAGAATAAAAAAAGAACTTCCAAACATTGAACAATAATTTACAGGACAAGTTGTAATCGATTCCCAATCTCTTATGAATTATTTTTTAAATATATCTTACATGTTTGTTACTCCTAATGACATAAATTCAAAATTAAGATCTCTCTCAATGAATAGATATCTTTAGCCACCCTAATAAAAACATTTAAAAAATAATAAATAAACTATCAAACAAACAAATAAATAAATATATAAATAGGGATGTTGACCGGAAGGAAGACTCTTAGTCTTAGGAAATGGATCCCATTTGCTAGCCACAAAGTGTCCAGTGAAGAGATCAGACAACTCCTCAGATGAGGAAATGGATCCCGTTGGTAGGTGAGAGAACCATGTTTGGGTCGCGCCCCTCAATGTCGTCAAGAAAACTCGGCACAAGATCTTGTCGGGGGCCCTATGAAGCAACACCATGGCTTTAAAAGACTCCAAGTAGTCCGTTGGATCTATGGTGCCATTGTATGTCTCCACCGACAACATCCGGAGCCCCGCAGGTAGAAGGACTTTCAAAATCTCCTGGGTGAAAGGGGAGATATGTCAAGGGATGTACCTCAGTTTCCCTTTGACCAGAGGAGAGATTACCTTGTGGTGAGGTTGGAGCAACTCCTCCGACCGGGATCGTGGTTGGGATGACCCCATGCTACCGGGAGAAATGGTACCCTTTTCCTCGTCGAACGCCTTGGGCTCCTCGACACGATCCGATGACCCCCGTCCAGTTCCAAGCGACTCCAGTAAGCGTTCATTATGCTGCTCCGGAGACGGATAGGCCTAGCCTCACTCCTGAAGGGCCCTAGTGAGTATCTCAAGTTGTTTCTGGAGCTACTGGATCTGAACATCCCTCAGATCTTCCTTCAAAACTATTGGTTAATCCTGGTGCTGGTTATGGCTCCTGAAGCCATGCTAGCTTCCGCAGCGTCGTCAACTAGGAGGTTCGCCGCCAGGTTCTTCTCACCTCTTTGCTCTGTTTCCCACAAATGACGCCAAATTGTTGATGCTCAAAATAGGAAGGTCCTTGGCATCCGCCCTCCCCTCAGAGTTCAACTAAGAAAATAGAGAAAGAATGGTGGTAGCTAGATGGTTGAGTAGGGAAAGCTCACGAGCTTGGTGACGACCTCAGGAAATCGCCATCTAGAGAGGCAATGAAACTCCGGCCGAAATTGGGTCCTCCTTCTTAAAAGGGAAGTCCAGGGGTTTCTCCCTTCGATGCTCAAGTCAGCGAGAGGTAATCGGAAGAGGGGAGAAGGTGAGGGGGAGAAGATGAATGTGTGATAAGTTGTAGAGGAGGAGGGGAAGAATCAGGGGAGGAAAGAACTCTCAAGGTAGAAGATGAGCCCAGAGGATCACCCCATTCTCTTCCCCCCTCCTCAACTTTATACCTCATGGGTCATTGTCAAACCATTGATTATGGGGGCTCGCGACTGACGCTAGAGCAGGGGAGAGTGCCGAAAGGCCTCTGCTAGGTCATTGGTCGTAGAGGCCATCTCAAACACCAGCATGCTCGTGGACGTGTGAGGGTTCATATTATGTTGGAAATACATACTAAAGATCTATTTTCTTTCCCAGGCTATGTTTCATTTGCTTCTTGTTTGTTAGCTACATCTTATATACTTATTCTTTATTCACTTTCTGATTTTGTTGCTCTTGCTTCTTTGTGCCAAACTACACGTGGAATTCATGAATTTCTTGATTTCTTTGGTGTATTTAACCAACGATATTGTTTTGCATTTGAATTTCTTACTGCAATTTAGCATTGATTTATTTTTCTCTGTCGAAATGCAATTAATCTGCCATGTGGCTAAGTGAGCCATACTCGACAACATAATTAGAAATAAACAATTAAATGAAAAACTCTTTGATTGAGATTCATTATGTCTTTTTGAGCTTGCCCCAAAACAACATAATGTTATTGTATTTATTTATGGTTACAAAGTTATATTGAAATGCATGTTATGTGTGTTTTCAATGTCTTTCTGGAATGTGAACGGATTGCTGTTGAAAGACTTTACAGCAAGGTTTGCGTTATAACTTATGGTATGCCATACTAATTAATTCATTTCTCTTATGTGTTTGAGCAATGCCATAGACACTATGAGATGGGCAACATATACGAAGAATCCTTCATGTCCTTAGTGAAAGCACCCATTTAGTTTTCTTACGGTATTTCGTTTTTTTGATGGAAGATACTAACACATTTTTTAGCTATATTTTTTTCTCTTTCTATATTTTCTACTTTTGTTTTTGAATTTTTAGAAATACTAATCCTCCTTGCTTGGTTTAACTCTAGCATGCATGATTATTCATTCGAAGAGAGTATATGCCTTCTCCTAAGAGTCCCCCAGGTTTGTGCATGTACTAGTGGAAACTAAAGATGATGATATGCCCAAGTAATTGCAAGATATACGTGAGTATTATGACAATCATCAAGGGGATGATGACCTAGATGAGCATCTTGCTTCATCCAGGTTATCATCCCCTTGATCATCCTCATAATATTCACAAATATCTTCCAATTCTTCAAGCATGTCATCATCCTTAGCTTCTACTGGCACAAGCACAAACCAAGGCTACTCTTAGGAGAAGGCATACACTTTCTTCAAATGAATAGTCATGCATGCTTCAATCAAACCAAACAAAGAGGATCTGTATTTCTGGAAATCCAAAACCAAAAATAAAAAATATAGAAAGAAAATAAAATACAGCTAAAAGACATGCTAGTACCTTCCATCAAAAGAATGAAATACAGTAAGAAAACTAAATGGGACCTTACACTGAGGACATGAAGGATTTTTCGTATAGGTTGCCCATCTCAAAATGCAAATGGCACTGCTCAAACACAACGCACACTAGGAATACCGCAAATGCTAAGTAAAGGCTGATAGAGGTAGTTGTGATATTAGACATGGATGATCACTAATGATTTTATAATTTGGAAAAAGTTAAAATTAAAATTAGACTATCAAAGAGTGTATAAAAGAAGTTTCAAAAGTTATCATCTGGTCAATTGGGAAAGGTTGTATTGCCCAAAAGAAAATGGAGGGTGGGCATCTTAAATTTTTGGGAGTTTGAAGGGACTCTGATAGCAAAATGGTGGTGGGGAATACTCACGGGAGATGCGGGCATATACCTCAAAAACTTCAAAGACGCATACTCACATTGTGGCTTTTGTGGCTTCATAGACGCACACATACCCATTCCTGCTAGTGCATCCCCTTCTAGAAAGGACTTTTTTGAGAAAAGCCGACTATACTTACCAACATATCCATGAAGCCAAGAAGGGAAAGATCAACAAACTTCTGGAAAGATAATTGGTGGCAAGGCTCCTCACCCAAAAATACACATCCAGGGTTGCAACTTCTACTTCTCAAACATCACCTTAGCATCCAAGAAGCCAAAGAGAGGATTAGAAGAAGCAAGTCACTCCTCAAGCCAAGGCCTCTAACAAAAAAACAGGTTGAGGGGTTGGAAGACCTAAAAAGAGTCCTTCTCCAAATCGACACCCATGTGGTGGATACAAAAGAATGGAAGCTCACGCCAACCAAAGTATTCATAGTCAGATCTCTCTACACATTCCGGGTAGATGGTGGAACTAAAAAGCGAACTACAAAAGAGCTTCTGGAAGCTACTATGGCCCCTCAAGACAAAACTATTTGCATGGTTAGCAAAGGAGGACAAAATCCTTACTCTTAACGACCTCCACAAAAGAAGGGGGCAAAGAGAACGCACAAAGTGAACTAGAATTGGTAACAGACACACTCCTGTCGTGCGCATATGTGGCAAACATATGGAACACAAAGTTTACTCCATATAAGAATTGATTTAATTAAGGAGATTATTTGCCTCATGATGTCCTATGACACTATCGATCTCAATCAATTTACATCACATATGAATTGATTTAATTGTATAAAATTTTTGATTACAATGTCTACATGAAGGTGCATGCTTCTGAGAAAAAAGTGAACTAGATACAAGCAAATAAAATAACTTCAAAGCATGCATAAGCAGTTTAATGTACAGTTTAATTAATGTACAGTTTATATTTTGATTCCGTTGCTAATAAATTAGAAACGGGCCTTTTAGAAACGGACCGTTTCTGTTTCTAATCCGTTTCTAAACTGAGTTTAGCAACGGAGCCGTTTCTAATCGGCAGTTTTCTTGTAGTGAGATATCATATCAAGGATCTTCAATTTACGACTCTCTTTAAGGTATGGAGTGGTCGAACACCTAATGTTAAACATTCATTGGTGTTTGTATGTTTTGCATATGCACATATGCCCAAGTGGCTCCAAAAGAAGCTAGATGACAAGAGTGGAATGTGCATGTTTGTTGAGACAGAAGTATTGCAAAACTTATTTTTAACTATTTTCAAACTTTTCATATTTTGTCTAAATTATTTTCGCATGAATTAATCTTTGAAAAAAGAATACGTAAAATAAATAATGGTCCATTATTTCAAAATATTAAAAGTTAAACAATGCACTCACTGGTCATGCTTTGCAATTGGCTGAGATTAAGGCTCATGAGATAAACTTTCCAGCTAAGTAGTTTTTGAAATTATTGCTGCAGATCACAATCAAATAATATATATAAGCAAGAGAAGAGATGAATGAATAGAAAGAAATTTCACTTTTCACACAGTACGTAGACAACAAGTATAGATGAAACATCAAGTTGTTGGAATTTTAAAAGATTTTTTTAAAATAAAAAGCTCAAAAATTAAATTGTTTATTCATTGATCTAATTTATTTGACAGTTTTTATTCTTATGATATTTGTTTAATTAGGATGTAACAGGTTTCTGGTCAAATTCTTCTTATGATTATAAAATTTTAAAAGATTGCAATAAAGCAAGAACCCTTCTGATCAAACCTTTAATCAACACTGCAGTTCCTCATTCTAAAAAAAGAAAATAAACAAAGAATCTTGTAAGCACAAGATAATAGTGTCAAGAAGTAGCTAGTGTTGTGGATTTGAAGAACTCAAGAAGATAAAGAAAATCAAGAGGAAGCCAAAGCATGCAACAATGTAATGAAATGGTCCATTCATTGAAACAAAAATCTTATGATGATTTACACAGAAACACAATCTTAAATCTTTGGAAGATTGCAACACTGCAGTTCCAAATCCTCTTGATTAAACCTTTGATCAACACTGCAGTTCCTCTTTCTAAAAAAAAGGACAATAAAAGAAGAGAACATATAAACAAATCAAGATCTAGTAATAAAATGGTTCATTCATTGAAACAAAAATCTTATGAAGATTTCCACAGAAACACAATCTTAAATCTTTGGAAGATTGCAACACTGCAGTTCCAAATCCTTTTGATTAAACCTTTGATCAACACTGCAGTTCCTCATTCTAAAAGAAAAAAGAAAATAAAAGAAGAGAGAAGAGATAAAGAAATCAAGATCTAGTAATAAAATGGTTCATTCATTGAAACAAAAATCTTATGAAGATTTCCACAGAAACACAATCTTAAATCTTGTGAAGATTGCAACACTGCAGTTCCAAATCCTTTTGATCAAACCTTTAACCAACACTGCAGTTCCTCATTCTAAAAAAAAAGTAAAATAAAATAAAAGAAGAGAAGAGATAAACAAATCAAGATCTAGAAATAATCATATATCTGCCTAATAATCAGAGAAACAGGGAAAAAGCATGCTATTTGTCACATAAAAGGATTTATTGAATCAAAAAGAAGGGATTGGCTTTGAAAAATACCTTTTCTTCTCTCTATGCTTGCGAAGTTGGGGGCAAGAAATAAAAAAACCAAGTCTGTCGATAAGGAATGTTGAAAAGCGAGTAGAGTGTTTCTCGATCACTCTAAAAAAATAAAAGAGGAGAGATAAACAAATCAAGATCTATAAATAATTTTATATCTAAATTAAACCCTAATAATCAGAGAGAGAGAGACAGAGAGACAGAGGGCATAGATTAAGAGGAACAGAGAAGAAGGGATTTATTGAATGAAAACAAGAGTGCTATATATATATATATATATATATATATATATATATATATATACATACACATATATATAGAAGGTATTTTGATTTAAAGAAATCAAGAAGAAAAAGGAAATCCAGAGAAAGATTGCAACAAAAATCTTGTGAAGATTTCCACAAAAACAGAAACTTTTAAATCTTTTGAAGATTGCAACAGTACAGATATGTAATAAAGCAAGAACCCTTCGGATCAAATTCTTTAACCAACACTGCAGTTCCTCATTCTCAAAAAAGAAAAAGAAAATAAAAGAAGAGAAGAGATCATAAACAAATCAAGATCTAGAAATAATCATATATATCTAAATTAAACCACCCCTAATAATCAAATACTGAAGCAAAACAAAGCAAGAAAAAAGTGAGAGAGAACGAGAGGGCATAGATCAAGAGAAACAGAGAAGAAGCATGCTATATATTTGACACATAAAAGAAGGGATTTATTGAATGAAAACGAGAGTGCTGTATATGAAATTAATCAAAGAATTAGGGATTTGTTTTGAAGAAATACCTGTTCTTCTATCTACGCTTGCAAAGTTGGGGGAGAGAAATCAAAAAACAAGTCTGTCGATAACGAATGTTGTAAAGCGAGTAGCTATAAAAATAAAAGATAAGAGATAAACAAATCAAGATCTATAAATAATTTTATATCTAAATTAAACCCTAATAATCAGAGAGAGAGAGAGAGAGAGAGCCAGAGGGCATGGATCAAGAGAAACAGAGAAGGGATTTATTCAATCAAAACGAGAGTGCTATATATGAGATTAATCAAAGAATTAGGGATTGGCTTTGAGAAATACCTCTTCTTCTCTCTACGCTTCCGAAGTTGGGGAGAAATCAAAAAACAAAGATTGATAAGAATGTATTTCGCGCCACACGCTCTAGAGAAGTTTTGACCGTTAGCGAAAAACTACGCGGGAACGAGCCTTGATATATATTATAGTTTACTTATTAAATAAATAAAATAAATATTTATTTATTAAATAAATATTTACTTATTAAATAAATAAAATAAATATTTATAAATATTTACTTATTAAATGTCACTACATCAGTGTAAAAATTATTTACTTCTATTTTACTTATTAAATAAATAAAATAAATATTTCATTGAACAAATGAATTGTTATTAGAAATGTAGGATCTCTGAAATTAGTTCATGAGCTAATTGTCCCAATTTTCAATTTATAAACCCAAAACCCATAATTTGATGGCTCATCATGCAGTTATTATTTTTTAAATTGAGCGAACTCAAACTCTGATGAACCAACTGTGTTCTTAATTTGTGCATTCAAAGTAATTTCTGATTATTAGAAATAAAAAAGCACACAACAATCCTTTTGTATAATCTCAAATTTAATCTCTGGGAACAGAGAATTATTATTTTGCCAGCAGTTGAAAAGCTTATAACATCAAAATTACAACACCACCAAAACAGAAGTCCGCATTCAGCTAACAGAGCTGCACCTGCAGGTTTAATTGCTTCACAATGAAGTAGGTACAGATTATAAAAGAAACACATTCTGAGTGTCAACAATTTTAGCAGTGAGGAATTAATAAGACATAGACATCCAATCATACAGGGATGGATGTCTCCCACACAAATCAATTTCATCAACAAAAGCTGGTAGCTGGAAGCAACAACATGCTTGGTAGATTAGATAGAGACTGGGGAAGTATATATGTTTTTAAGTTTTGGTACTCTTCGCCATCTCATCAACATCCAACTCAACCACCAAAACTGATGAATCTTGACTCATTGCAAAATGACTGGCCAGCCAAAACAAGCAACAAAGGGGGAAAAACAAATATTAGGTTTTCATGGCACAAATGACTAGCAAACAAATATAATTGAAATCACTAGATCACCTGTTTTGTACTGGCCCATGATCAAGAGCTGAGCTCAAGCAATAGATAACCCTGGCTTCCTACAACCAAAAAAAATTAAAAATAATTTGGTAAGCAATGAATGGACTAGCCCATTAAACTCATTACAAGTAAGGTCAGGCAAGACAGCAGGCCTGCATATTGAGCTAGAATTGTTAAAACCAATGAGCTTCTTCATGAAATCCAATCTGCTTTGCAATGACACTTTACATGTCCATAAACATGATTACTAATACAAACTAGTTATGCAGCTACCTTTGGCTTCAAAGCTTCGTTGTCTGAGATCACCCAGCACTGATCCTTCTCTAAAACAAAAGTTTCATCTTTCTCATCTCTAGATTCCATCTCATACCCTTCAATTGCAGCCAATCTTCTGACAAGATAATCATCTGGCTCTCTCAGGGTTTTTCAACATGACCACATCTCCAACAAAAACTTGCCTATAGTAAAAGCAAGAGAGAACTATAAGGCATAAAACTTAGAAGGAATCATTAGCTTGATATACATTGGATCTTTCATTTACCATTAGCAGCTATGTGCATGTTGAACTTGAACATATTACTACCTTCAACACAATACAGGGCTCTGATTCTAAGAAAATGAGTCAGCAATTGGAATTACTTACATGTCAGAGAATACTTGTCATTGGCAGAGTCCTAGGCTACTAAAAGGAAAAACATACAGTTTTTCCATCGTCAATAGAAATAAGAGACAAGTTAAGATGACAGAAAAGCTACCAGATGCTAGTATTCCTAAACAGGCAGTGCAACCATAATTTACAATCCTGTGAGCATTACGTATTTGTTTATTTTTTTCATCAAAATATATAAAGAGTACAAGGTACAAAAAGTATAACATATGAAAATAATTGAAAGGTTCAAAAAGTGAGGGAAGGAAAAGAAAAAGATAAAATTTATGACAAAATGTATTTCATTCAACAATCCACTCTATTTTCTTCATTCAACCACACACAGCACAACAAAACTATTATCCTTCTTGTTTTCTCCACCTTTCCTCCATTTTCCTCGTTGCAAGCACACTCAAAGAGAAGCCATCTCCAGATCGAAGAAACCCTAATTGATCATCAACATAGTGAAATAAAAAAATTAAAAAAAAAAATTGCAAAGGAAACAGACTGGAACCCAGGTTAAAGACCACATAAAAATATACAAACAGAAAGTAAAGGAGCATGTGGCTAGAAAGAAATCGCAGATATTTAATGATAAACAATGTGTTTAGACAAAACTAATTTTTGATGTTTTGAACACAATAGTTAAAAGGAGTTTGCCATTCACTAGTGAAGCCCTCCCACAGCAGACAGACAGTGGCGTTACACCAGAGGAAGCAGAATGAGGAGCTGAGAAATGGGTGTTGCAAGGAATGTTTACATATTTACATGTTTACATGTTTACATACTACCATCAGTGTAACACCTTATCCATGTGTATCAACATACATATCTATATGTATCTGCATACTTCAATTTCAACGAAAGTGGTTTAGCCACATTTATCAAAATAAAATAAAATGCCCATCTATCATTAATTCAACAAAATAAAACCTAATCTTAAACATCAAAATATTACAAAAACCAATAAAATAAAACCAGCACACTGCACAAACTCAACCAAAAAAAAAAAAATCAATATTCATTAATTAATCTAAACAAAATCCAATCTTTAACAACAATCCATCTTTCAAAAACAAAGGATTTTTCATTCGTTTACCCTAAAAAACTAAACTTTAACATCTAAACTTCAAAAAGAACAAAAGAACTAAAAGCATCAAAAGTATTACCTCAAGGCCGGCACCCTCGACTACCAGGGCTTTGATCCCTTCCACATTCCCACAATTGACCTGTTGATAGACGAGCTCATCCATGGATTGATAAGCACCCATCCAAGCCTCGAACTTATTTCGAAGATTGAAGAACCAATCGCCAATAATATCCGATCCTTGACAGGAAAAGCACCAAAACCCTACTTAGGTTTCTTTGATCATGAAAAGAATCACAAAACCCCCTCTAATGCGAGACTAAGCAGTCACTGAACGAGGACGCCGCCAGTTCAGTCGCGCGCTAAAAACCAAACCAGAGATATAAAAATGATTTTTTTTTTTTTTTTTTTGCAAACACACTACTGTAAATAGAGAAATTGCAACATACCCCTCCTGAAGTTCACAATTACACACATATCCTCAGAAACCCACAAATTAGCACAAGCATTATAAGAAATCCATTTATCTCAAGTTTTGAGAGATCAGTAGACAAATTCAGTTTTTAAAACAATATGGACTTACCTTTATTGAAAAAAATTCCTTTATTTTGGATACAGGTGGATAAACCAAGATTATTTTTGATAAAGTAGTTCACATTACATCCCGGTCTAATAACTCTGTCTCCTGGCTTTGGCTAGGTCATTCTAAGCTACTCTTACCAGTTAGTGAGTCATCCTCGAAGGCCTCATCATCCTCGTCGCCCTACGACTGGTCTTTCTGGTGAACTACAAGCTTCTTTGACGAGGTTTAGGGTTGTTTGCAACCTAAGTCGTTTTAATGAGAAAATCAATATCACAAATGATTTTTAAGAAAACGTTGTTTATTTTGGAAATATTGCTTGTTTCTCTCTTTCCATAAGCTAAATATGATGGCCATCACCGTGAGGTCCCATCCCCACCTCAAGGACTTGTTCACGTTTGAGGAAAGGGTTTTAGTTTCCCAGATATCTTGAAGTGAGTATGGGAAAGTTTTTAACCTAAATAAGTTTAGATAGTTGCCCGGATGCTTGATGCGACCAAGAAGGAAATGAATAGATGCGTCAAGGACTCATTGTATGTTTCACACATAAAGCATAACATGCGTGTGCCACTCTATTTCATCTTGGGTAAGTTGTCTGGTGTAAATATTTTGTTCTCCCTTGTCGACCATGCGAAGAGATTGATTTTGAGGGGGCACGATCTTTTCTAAAAAAAAAATTAAAATCACTTTCTCCATCTATTTTGAATCTGTACATTTCAAAATAATAAGTTAGTCATGATTTCTCTCAATGAATAGAGATGTTTAGCCTCCCGAGTAAAAACATTTAAAAATAATAAATAAATATATTAATAGGGATGTTGACCAGAAGGAAGGTTCTTAGTCTTATGAAGGAGTTAAAAATCACACATTGTCTTTCAACCTTACGTTCGGAGCCAAGGCAATGACCTCAGTGGAGATAGGGATGCCGACGTACCAAACACAGGAGTTTGACCAAGAGGCGTACGCTGAAGGGCTCCGAGCCGAGCTCGGCCTTTTCGAAGGAAAGAGAGGCATTGCATCTATCAAAGTTGCGGCATATCGAGAGAGAGCCCGATGTTTCTACAATTATAAGGTGAAAGAGGTTACCTTCAATTCGGGGACATGGTGCCGCGGAAGAACATTTTCTAGGGCAATAAGAGCCGAACTGGAAAATTGAGTCCAAATTGAGAAGGGCCATACATCATGAACAAGGTTATCTGACCAGGTACATAACAACTTGCTGATATGGAGGGACATAGACTGAAGCAACATTTCCACTCCGAATACCTCGGGCATTACTATCAATATTTAATAAGTTTAAATTATGGATTTTATTAAACTTTCTTTACTTGAATGGCTGCTCTTACTTGTATCGAAAGTCCCTTAGAAGGACCGAGCATTTGTGCTTGTATCAAAGTCAATCTGAAGAGTCGCGGAGGTCCAACTCTCCTTTTTGCTAGCCATGAAGTGTCCATTTGAAGAGATCAGGACAACTCCTCAAATTAATGAGGAAATGGATCTTGTTGATAGGTGAGAGAACCATGTTTGGGTCAGCGTCCCTTAATGTCGTAGGGAAAGCTCGGCACAAGATCTGGCCGGGGGGCGTGTGAAGCAGCATCATGGCTTTAAAGGACTCCAAGTGATCCGTTGGATCTGTGGTGCCATTGTATGTCTCTACCGGCGACATCGGGATCATAGAAGGTAGAGGAACTTCCAAAATCTCCAGTGTGAAACGGGAGATAGGCCGAGGATGTAAGCTTAGCTTCCCTTTGACCGAGGAGAGATCACCTTTGTCGTGAGGTTAGAGCGACTCCTTGACGGGATCATAGTTGGGACAAGCCCATGAGTGCAGGCGAAATGGTACCTGCTTTTTCTCACGAGCGCCTTGGGCTCCTGGACACGCTCTGGTGACCCCCTTCTAGTTCCAAGCGACTCCAGTAAATGCTCATTGTGTTGCTCCGGAGACAGACGGGCCTACTTGACAGGCCTTAATAAGTACCTAAAGTTTTTCTAGAGTATTTGGATCCGGAACATCCTCGGATCTTCCTCCAAAACCATTGCTTGATCCTGGGGCTAGCTATGGCTCTTGAAGCCATGCTAGCTCCCGTGGCGTCGTCAACTTGGAGGTCCGTCGGCGCGTTCTTCTCACCTCTCGCCTTCAATAGGTTCATAAGGCTCTTTTCTCTGTTTTCAAACAAGCGGCCTTAAGCTGTTGGCGCTTAAAATGGGAAAGTCCTCGGCATACGCCCCTCCGCTCAAAGTTCAAGCGAGAAAATATAGAAAGAATGGTGGTAACTAGATGGTTGAGTAAAGAAATGTCACGAGCTTGGTGGTGACCTAAAGGGAGTCACCATCAGCGGAGGTAATGGAACTCCGGCCTTGGGTCCTTCTTACGTGCAAAGGGAAGTCCGAGGATTCTCCTTGGACCGCCGATGCTCAAGTCGGCCAAGAGGTAATTGAAGATGAAGAGAAGTGGAGGGAAAAGAGGAATGTGTGATAAGTTACTGAGGAGGGAGGAGAATCGGAGAAGGAAAGAGCTCTCTAGGTGGAAGATAAGACTAGAGGATCCCTACATTCTCGTCCCACTTCCTAACATTATACCTCATGGGTCATTGTCAGACCATTGATCAAGGGGGCTAAAGGATAACATCAGAGCAGAGGAGGGCGCCCAATGGCCCCTGCTGGAGTGGATTGGTGCGTAGAGTCCATCTCAAACACCGGTGGCTCGTAGATGTGTGAGGGTTCATGCCTTCTTTATGATGGAATCTCCACGTGGCTCGATGGGAGGGTCTAGTTGGTTGCGTGATACCCACTACCCTAAGCCCGAAAGGATCAGACCCACGTGTAGGGTGTGATTTTCTCCCCTAAAAGTGGATATTTAGATTCAAGTTTTTTTCTCCCCTAATAGCTTTTAAATGTAAATTGAACTCATGTATAGTTAGTAAAGACTTCTTGACTATATCTTGAAAGGGTTGTGCTATGGACAGTTTTGATTTGAAGATGTCATGTTGTTTGTATTGATTTCAATTAATAGGAGACATGTTTCACTTTATAAAATGTGGAAGAACTATTGATGAGCGAAATCTTGTGGAAATTCTTTACCTATTGAAATTCTTGTTATGTGTGTTTTCATGGTCTCTCTCGAGTGTGAAAGGATTGTTGTTGAAAGACTTTATAGCAAGGTTTGGGTTATACTAATTCATTCATTTCTCTTATTTGTTTGACCAGTGCCATATACATTCTGAGATGGGCAACATATACAAAGAATCCTTCATGTCCTCAGTGAAAGTACCCATTTAATTTTCTTACGGTATTTCGTTCTTTTGATAGAAGATACTAACACATTTTTTAGCTATATTTTTTTCTCTTTCTATATTTTCTATTTTTGTTTTTGAATTTTTAGAAATACTAATCCTCCTTGTTTTGTTTGACTCTAGCATGCATGATTATTCATTCGAAGAGAGTATATGCCTTTTAAGTAAGAGTCCTTACGGTTTGTGCACATTGCTAGTGGAAACCGAAGATGATGATATACCCAAGTAATTGCAAGATATATGTGTAGGTATTACGACAATCATCAAGGGGATGATAACCTAGATGAGCCTCTTGCTTCATCCAGGTTATCATCCCCTTGATCATCCTCGTAATATTCAGAAATATCTTTCAATTCTTCAAGCATGTCATTATCCTTAGCTTTTACTGGCATAAGCACAAACAAGGGCTACTCTTAGGATAAGGCATACACTCTCTTCAAATGAATAGTCATGCATGCTTCAATCAAACCAAACAAAGAGGATCCGTATTTCTGGAAATCCAAAACCATAAATAAAAAATATAGAAAGAAAATAAAATACAGCTAAAAGACATGCTAGTACCTTTCATCAAAAGAATGAAATACAGTAAGAAAACTAAATGGGACCTTACACTGAAGATATGAAGGATTTTTGTATAGGTTGCCCATCTCAAATGCAAATGGTAGTGCTCAAACACAATGCACACTAGGAATACATAAATGCTAAGTAAAGGCTGATAGAGGTGGTTGTGATATTAGACATGGATGATCACTAATGATTTTATAATTTGGAAAAAATTAAGATTAGACTATCAAAGAGTATATAAAAAGAAGTTTCAAAAGCAATCATCTAATTAGTTGGGAAAGGTTGTATAGCCCAAAGAAATGGAGGGTGGGGCATAAGTAAATTTTGGGGAGTTTAATAGGGCCATGAAAGGAAAATGGTTGTGGTGAATACTCACAAGAGAAGCGGGCATATGCCTCCAAATCTTTAAAGGCGCATACTCCCATTGTGGCTTCATAGAGCGTACACAAACCCATTCCTACTTATGCATCCCCTTCTAGAAAGGACTTATGAGAAAAAGCCATCTACACTTACCAACATATCCGTAAAGGCGGGGAATGGAAGGATCAACAAACCTCAAATTGGTGATAAGGCTCCTCACCCGAAAATACACATAACAAGATTACAACCTCTACTTCTCAAACATCACCTTAGCATCCAAGAAGCCATAGAGAGGAATAGAAGAAGCAAGCCACTCCTCAAGCTAGGGCCTCTAATAGAAAAACAAGCTTAGGGATAGGAAGACCTAAAAAGCGCCCTTCTCCAAATCGACACCCACGCAGTGGATATAAAAGAATGGAAGCTCACGCCAACCAAAGTATTCACAGCTAAATCTCTCTACACATTCCGGGTAGATGGCGGAATGAGGCGAACTACAAAAGAGCTTACAGGAAGCTACCATGGCCCCTCAAGACAAAACTATTTGCATGGTTTGCAAGAGGACAAAATCCTTTTACCGGACAACCTCCACAAAAGAAAGTGGTAAAGAGAACACACAGAGTGCTACCTATGCGATATGAAAGATGAATCGGTGTCACACAAGCTCCTGTCGTGAACATATGTGACAAACATATGGAACACAAAGTTTACGTCATATAAGAATTTATTTAATTAAGGGGATTATCTGCCCCATGATGTCCCATGGTATACTATTGATCTCAATCAATTTACATCACATATGAATTGCTTTAATTGTAACAAAAATTTTGATTACAATGTCAACATAAAGATGCATGGTTCTGAGAAAATAGTGAACTATAGACAAGCAAATAAAATAACTGCAAAGCATGAGCTCACACCATATAAAACAATTCAACCACTTCAATACCATGTAAATAATGAAAATGTCCTAAATCAGTTTCACATGGACAATTGGAATCCACACAGGATATACATCAAGAAGTTCAAAGAGGAAAATCAGATGAGGAATTTCCAAATTGTTCAAGAACATAGCATTCATAGAGATAAATAACCCAATAATCACACAATAATCAAACAAAACAAGCCAAGACTCTAAACACTAACATCTCGAAATTCTACATCAAAGGCAGGATCAATATGAAACCCTAAAACCATCATTTGTGATTCAAGAACAACTTTCTCTAAATTAATCTCAAGAGGAAAGAAACCACCAGTAATGAAAGTAATCAAAACAAACTTCGAAAAATGGGCGAAAATTTCACAAAATATTGCAGAGCGGAAAAAAACAAAGATTAAGGATTTTGATGAGGAGAATGTAAAATTTGGAGGGAGAGATTGAAATCGATGGGAGGAGTGGAAGCGCGGGTGTTGCTTTTTATATCTAAGTGGCTAAACCCTCTTTGACCTGGACATCATCGTGCCATTATCTTTGGGTAGATACGTGAAACCAAAAGCAAACTCTGAAAAGAGCTTACGGAAGCTACCATGGCCCCTCAAGACAAAACTATTCGGACAAAATCTTTTGTCTGGACAACCTCCACAAAAGAAAGTGGCAAAAAGAACACATAGAGTGCTACCTATGCAATATGGAAGATGAATCGGTGACACACACGCTCATGTTGTGCACATTTGTAACACGAAGTTTACGTCATATAAGAATTGATTTAATTAAGGAGATTATCTGCCCCATGATGTCCCATGACACTATTGATCTCAATCAATTTACATCACATATGAATTGCTTTAATTGTAACAAAAATTTTGATTACAATGTCAACATAAAGATGCATGGTTCTGAGAAAAAAGTGAACTATAGACAAGCAAATAAAATAACTGCAAAGCATGAGCTCACACCATATAAAACAATTCAACCATTTCAATACCATGTAAATAATGAAAATGTTCTCAATCGGTTTCACATAGACAATTGAAATTCTCATGTCAAATAAAGTGATTCATGATTAATATCCATTCAAAGCATTTCATATATTGGAATTCTCTAAATCAGAATTGGATGAACACAATATTACCCGAACTCAAAGTTGAAAATCGGCTCGATCAAATACATCATCATGGCCCTGTCTAAGACTGAAGACACAAACAACCTCCCAGCCCATCCCAACAAATATGAATGACATCAATATAATCGAATCTGAATTGATTGAGAATCACAGACAAATATAAATCACATCAAAGATGGATCAATATGAATACCTGTTGATTGGCAGCACATCCAAGAAAGGTCAAAAACCAGCCAACATTCAACTGGATGTGAAGATAAGATCGGAAAGCAGAGGCCAAGAGTGTAATTAAGATACACCGTTAAGTAAACCTATAGGAAGATGATCATGAATATTCTTATTATATTTTTCTCCTTCCAGAAAAGATAACTCAAGCAAAAGACATACGAAATCTAAAAGATCACGCAAGAATTTGATGAGAAAATCACGTTAATGAATCCCCACTGGATATACATCAAGAAGCTCAAAGAGGAAAATCAGATGAGGAATTTCCAAATTGTTCAAGAACATAGCATTCATAGAGATAAATAACCCAATAATCACACAGTAATCAAACAAAACAAGCCAAGACTCTAAACACTAACATCTCGAAATTCTACATCAAAGACAGATCAATATCAGAAACCCTAAAACCGTCCGCTGTGATTCAAGAACAGCTTTCTCTAAATTAATCTCAAGAGGAAAGAAACCCTGTAATGAAAGTAATCAAAACAAACTCGAAAAATGGACGAAAATTTCACAAAATATTGCAGAACGGAAAAAAGAAAACAAAGATTAAGGATTTTGATCAGAGAATGTAAAATTTGGAGGGAGAGATTCGAAATCGATGGGAGGAGTGGAAGCGCGGGTGTTGCTTTTTTATATCTCGTGGCTAAACCCTCTTTCAGACTGTTGGATCACAATTGAGTTAGATTACCTCGGATGGACCACAATAAGAAAGTTAATAACTTCCAAAATTATTTCCTTTATTAATTAATAATTAAAATAATTAAAAATCTATCAAACTATCTATATTAATAATTTAAGCTTAAGTAAGACTATTTTTAATTTTTAAAAAATATAAAAAAAGAAAATTAAGTTGGGATTTTAGAATTTTCTTAAACTTTTAGATTTTTTTTAATTTTAAAAAGTCAATCTATATCGAGTATTTTGAATTTAAAAAAAAATATTTATCTAGTCAGAGCATATATGGGTTATAGATAATCTTAACTTTAAAAAAAAAAAAATTTAAAAAGATTGAGATGTAACTTTTTCTATCAAACCCTTCTTATGATATAATTTTAAAAGATTGCAAATGTAATAAAGAAAGAACCCTTCTCATCAAACATTCAAACCTTTAATCAACACTGCATATCCTCATTCTACAGAATGAAGAGAGAGAGAGAGAGGTCATATATAGAACTTATAATCAAAGAATCTTGTATTTCTCTAATAATCATATATTTCCCTAATAATCAAAGGATCTTGTAAGCGCAAAATAATAGTGTCAAGAAGTAGTATTATGGATTTGAAGAACTCAAAAAGATAAAGAAAATCCAGAGACATACAAAGCAAAATGGTTCATTCATTGAAACAAAAATCTTGTGAAGATTTCCAAACAAACAGAAACTTAAATCTTGCGAAGATTTCCACAGAAACATAAACTGAAATCTTGTGAAGATTGCAGCACTAATGATATCTAATAAAGTAATTAAGAATCCTTCCGATCAAATTCTTTAACCAACACTACAGTTCGTCATTCTAAAAAAAAGAAAATAACAGAAGAGAAGAGATCATAAACAAATCAAGATCTAACCAACGACCCACGGGTCTATTGGTATCGGGTTCCCTTGTTAAGGCGTTGGCCTCGACTTGCGTGTCTGCACGGGTGCGGCGCGGGTTCGAGGCTCTCTCCCTGAGGTGATGAAAAGCGCTTAGCGTGAAAGCTGACTTTGCAGCGTCGTCCCTTGGCCAGCCTCAGATGCTTTATGGCCATTGTCAAAAAAAGAACAAATCAAGATCTAGAAATAATCATATATATCTAAATTAAACCACCCTAATAATCAAATGCTGAAGCAAAACAAAGCAAGAAAAAAGCGTGAGAGAACGAGAGGGCATAGATCAAGAGAAACAGACAAGAAGGGATTGGCTTTAAGAAGAAATACCTGTTCTTCTCTCTACGCTTCCGAAGTTGGGGAGAAATCCAAAAAAAACCAAGAAAACAAAGAGTGATCAGAGTGTTTCTCTTCTGTTTGCGCGTGTATATATATAAATATATATATATATATATATATATATAAGGTATTTCGCGCTACACGATCTAGAGAAGTTTTGCCCGTTAAGGGTAAACTATGCGGAAACCGAGCCTTTATGTTTTGTTTTCATCTAATCTTTTACTCATAAAAAGTAAATTTCAATAGATTGCATGTAAAAATATTTATTTTAATTTCATTTATTAAATAAAATAAAGTATTATTTCATTTAACAAATGAAATGTTATTAGAAATGAAATCTCTGGTTGAACCATGAAAACTTAGTTCATGACTTGCAGTTATTATTTTAAAATAAAGATTCTTTTGAAGTATATTTCTTTCATTATTTTTGGATATATTCTAGCTTTCCTTGTTAAGATCCTACACCATCATTTTTGGGGAAATTTCACTAAATTACCATTTAGTTTACCTCTTTATCAATTAGATACATGTGGTTTGACTTTGAACATTTTAGTATACTACTTGTGTTTGTGTCCCATATGAAAGCATATTGGTGCCAACACTATTAAGAAATTCCCTAATGTGGCATAAGAAAAAAGATATAAAATAACTTTTTTACCTCTTATATAAAAACATGATGGGTAAAAGGTCATTTATATCCTTTTTTAATGCAACGTCGGCAATTTTAGCGGGTAGGCACAAATATGCTCATGAAAATCTATAAGTACTAAATTCTTCAAAGTCAAAACCACATCTTCAATTGATAAAGAGACAATACATGCAGAGGTCCATGACTTCTTTAATTATTCTTTGTGTGTGAGACATTTGTTATAGGACTCTTAAAGGGCCTAGTATTATATAGGGCAGCTGGACCCTTATGATTTTTATTCCGCTGAGACTCTATTATTATTATGATGATTATTTGAGATTTAATTATTTTGTTATTTTGTTATCTGCTTTTAATTACATAGGCCTTGTATCCGAGTGAGGTTGGCCTTACTTCATTACGGCAAGTCTGCTCAAGTGCCACTTTACTTGAATGGTTGTGTCCACCAATCCCTCGGAAGGGTTGAGCGTTCTTGCCGTGACGCGAAGTCCTCCTCCAGAAGGTCCAAGCGTGTGTGCTCGTATCAAAGTCAATTTAAGGGTCCCGAAAGTCAAACTCTGCTTTTTGCTAGCTATGAAGTGTCCGCTAAAGAGATCGGACAACTCCTCAAATGAGGAAATGAATCTCGTTGGTAAGGTGAGAGAACCATGTTTGGGTCACGCCCCTCGGTGTCGTCGGGAAAGCTCGGCACAAGATCTCGTCGGGGGTCGTGTGAAGCAGCATCATGGCTTTAAAGGACACCAAGTAGTTCATTGGATCTGTGGTGCCATTGTATGTCTCTACCGACGACATTCGGATCCCAACAAGTAGAGGGACTTCGAAAATCTCCCGTGTAATAGGGGAGATAAGTCGAGGGATGTACCTTAGTTTCCCTTTGATCAGAGGAGAGATCACTTTGTGGTGAGGTTGGAGAGACTACTGCGACCAGGATCGTTGTTGGGATGACCCTATGCTATCAGGCGAAATGGTACCTTTTTCCTCGCCGAACGCCTTAACCTCCTGGACACGCTCTGATGTCCCCCTTCCAGTTCTAAGTGACTACGGTAAGCGCTCATTGTGTTGTTCCGGAGACGGACAGGCCTAGTCTCACTCCTGAAGGGCCTTAGTGAGTACCTCAAGTTGTTTCTAGAGCTGTTGGATCTGAACATCCCTCAAATCTTCCTCCAAAACCATTGGTTGATCTTGGGGCTGGCTATGGCTCTTAATCGAAGCTATGCTACGGAAGGTCCTTGGCATCCGCCCTTCATTTCCGAGTTTAGCCGAGAAAATAAAGAAAAGAATGGTGGTAAATGGATGGTTGAGTAGGGAAGCGTCCACGAGCTTGGTGGCGACCTCGTGAGTCGCCATCAAGAGAGGCAATGGTCGCGGATGACGCCGAGGATGGGAGGCGCCCAAAGGGCGCCTCGCCAGGTCGTTGGTGCGTAGAGTCCATCTCGACACCGCTACCGTGGTAGATGTGTGAGGTTTCGTGTCTTCTTTATGATGCAATATCCATGTGGCTCGATGGGAGAGGTCGAGTTGGTTGTGTGATACCCACTACCCTAAGCCTACATGATTGTGCCATGTGTAGTGTGTGATTTTCTCTCCTAGCGATTGGACATTCAAATTCAAGCTTTTTTCTCCCCTAATAGCTTTTAAACATAAATTGAACTTCTGCATAGTTAGTAAAGACTTCTTGACTATATCTTGAAAGGGTTGTACTATGGATAGTATTGATTTGAAGAGGTCATGTTGTTTGTATTGATTTCGGTTAATAGGAGACATGTTTCAATTTGTAAAATGTGGAAGAATTATTGATGAGTGAAAATTGTTGTGGAAATTCTTTACCTATCTACATGCATGGTAGCAAGATTGTGTTATATTCCTTTTATATTTATTGCTTGTGTGAGATGATTCTTGAAGTTTCTCAATGTTTATATTGGAAATCTGGACTAAAGATCTATTTTTATCCAGGGCTTTGTTTCATTTGCTTCTTGTTTGTTAGCTACATCTTATGTACTTGTTCTTTATTCACTTTTTGATTTTGTTGCTCTTGTTCCTTTGTACCAAACTACACGTGGAATTAGGTGGATTTCTTCATTTTCTTTGTTGTATTTAACCAGCGATATTGTTTTGTATTTGAATTTCTTACTTTGTAGTTTAGCATTGATTTATTTTGCTCTACCGAAATGCAATTAATCACATCATGTGGCTAAGTGAGCCATAATGCAATAACATAATTAGAAATAAACACTTAAATCAAAAATCTTTGATATTATGTCTTTTTGAGCTTGCCCCAAACTTCTAAATTACCTTTTTCTTTAACTCCAATGCAATTTTCTATGTAATGTTATTGTATTTGATTATGGTTACAAAGTTAAATTGAAATGCATGTTATGTGTGTTTTCAAGGTCTTCCTGGAATGTGAACAGATTGTAGTTGAAAGACTTTACAGCAAGGTTTGGGTTATAACTTATGGCATGCCATACTAATTAATTCATTTCTCTTATGTGTTTGAGCAGTGCCATATACATTCTGAGATGGGCAACATATACAAAGAATCCTTCATGTCCTTAGTGAAAGCACTCATTTAGTTTACTTACGGTATTTCATTCTTTTGAAGGAAGATACTAACACATTTTTTAGCTATATTTTTTTATCTTTCTATATTTTCTACTTTTGTTTTTGAATTTTTAGAAATACTAATCCTCCTTGTTTGGTTTGACTCTAGCATGCATGATTATTCATTCGAAGAGAGTACATGCCTTTTCGTAAGAGTCCTTCTGGTTTGTGCCTGTGCTAGTGGAAACTGAATATGACGATATGCCCAAATAATTGCAAGATATTCATGAGTATTACGACGATCATCAAGGGGATGATGACCTAGATGAGCCTCTTGCTTCATCTAGGTCATCATCCCCTTGATCATCCTCGTAATATTCACAAATATCTTTCAATTCTTCAAGCATGTCATCATCCTTAGCTTCTACTGGCACAAGCACAAACTAGGGCTACTCTTAGGATAAGGCATACACTCCCTTCAAACGAATAGTCATGCATGCTTCAATCAAACCAAACAAAGAGGATCCGTATTTCTGGAAATCCAAAACCAAAAATAAAAAATATAGAAAGAAAATAAAATACAGCTAAAAGACATGCTAGTACCTTTCATCAAAAGAATGAAATACAGTAAGAAAACTAAATGGGACCTTACACTGAGGACATGAAGGATTTTTTGTATAGGTTGCCCATCTCAAAATGCAAATGGCACTGCTCAAACACAATGCACACTAGGAATACCGCAAATGCTAAGTAAAGGCTGATAGAGGTGGTTGTGATATTAGATATGGATGATCACTAATGATTTTATAATTTGGAAAAAGTTAAAATTAAAATTAGACTATCAAAGAGTGTATAAAAGTAGTTTCAAAAGCTATCATCTAGTTAGTTAGGAAAGGTTGTATCGCCCAAAAGAAAAAGGAGGGTGGGACATCTAAATTTTCAGGAGTTTAATGGGGCCCTAATAGCAAAATGGTGGTGGGGAATACTCACGGGAGATGCTGGCATATGTCTCCAAATCTTCATAGACCCATGCTCCCATTGTGGCTTCATAGACGTACACAAACTCATTCCTGCTTATACATCCCCCTTCTAGAAAGGACTTTATCGAGAAAAATCGTCTATACTTACCAACAAATTAATTCGTAAAGCCAGGAACGGAAGAATCAACAAACTTCTAGAATTGGTGATAAGGCTCCTCACTAGAAAATACACATAACAGGATTGCAACCTCTACTTCTCAAACATCACCTTAGCATCCAAAAAGCCATAGAGAGGATTAGAAGAAGCAAGCCACTCCTCAAGCCAGGGCCTTCAACAAGAAATACAAGCTGAGGGATAGGAAGACCTAAAAAGAGCCCTCCTCCAAATCGACATCCATGCAGTGGATACAAAAGAATGGAAGCTTACGCCAACCAAAATATTCACAGTTAAATCTCTCTAGACATTCCGGGTAGATGGCAGAACCAGAAGCGAACTACAGAAGAGCTTCTGGAAGCTACCATGGCCCCTCAAGACAAAACTATTTGCATGGTTGCAAAGGAGGACAAAATCCTTACTCTGGACAACCTCCACAAAAGAAAGTGGCAAAGAGAACACACAGAGTGCTACCTATGTGATATGGAAGATGAATCGGTGACACACACGCTCCTGTCGTGCACATATGTGACAAACATATGGAACACAAAGTTTACGTCATATAAGAATTGATTTAATTAAGGAGATTATCTGCCTCATGATGTCCCATGACACTATTGAACCCAATCAGTTTACATCACATATGAATGGCTTTAATTGTAACAACAATTTTAATTACAATGTCAACATAAAGATGCATGGTTCTGAGAAAAAAAGTGAACTAGAAACAAACAAATAAAATAACTTCAAAGCATGAGCTCACACCATATAAAACAATTCAACCACTTCAATACCATGTAAATAATAAAAATGTTCTCAATCAGTTTCACATAGACAATTAGAATTCTCATACCAAATAAAGTGACTCGTGATTAATATCCATTCAAAGCATTTCAGATATTGGAATTTTTTAAATCAGAATCGGATAAACACAATATTACCCAAACTCAAAGTTGAAAATCGGCTTGATCAAATACGTCACAATGGCCCTGTCTAAGACAGGAGACACAAACAGCCTCCCACCCCATCCCAACAAATATGAATGACATCAATATAACTGAATCTGAACTGATTGAGAATTACAGACAAATATAAATCACATCAAACACATCCAAGAAAGGTCAAAAACCAGCCAACATTCAACAGGATGTGAAGATGAGGAATTTCCAAATTGTTCAAAGAAAGATCAGAAAGCAAAGGCAAGGAGTGTAAGATGCACCGTTAAGAACATATCATGAAGTTCAAAGAGAAAAATCAGATGAGGAATTTCCAAATTGTTCAAGAACATATCATTCATAGAGATAAATAACCCAATAATCAAATAAAATAAGCAAGACTCTAAACACTAACAACTCGAAATTCTGCATCAAAGACAGATCAACATCGGTGGTGATTCAAGAACCGTGTTCTCTACATTAATCTCAAGAAGAAAGAAAAACCCTGTAATGGAAGTAATCAAAAGAAGCTCGAAAAATGGATGAAAATTTCACCAAAAATTGCAGGAAAAAAAAATAGAAGCGATCGAGAACAGAGAACTCACGTGTAAGAAAATTTCATGGTGGAAGCGCGGGTGGTGCTGTTTTTTATATCATGGTGGTGTTTTTTATAAGCCCTCTTTCAGACCGTTGGATCCAGATATGAAAGTTAATAACTGCCAAGAATATTTCCTTTATTAATTAATAATTTAAATAATTAAAAATCTATCAAACAATCTATATTAATAATTTAAGCTTAAGTGGGACTATTTTTAATTTTTAAAAAAATATTAAAAAAAACAAAAACTTAAAAAGGGATTTTATATAGAATATTTTCAAAATTTCAGATGTTTTTTATTTTAATTTTAAGTGAGAGTATTTTGAATTTAAAAACATCTATATGGAGGATATGGGTTATAGATAATTTTAATTTTTTTTTAAAAAATCAAAATTAAAAAAAAAATGATTGAGATGTAACGGTTTCTATCAAACCCTTCTTATGATATAATTTTAAAAGATTGCAAAATTAAAGATATGTAACAAAACAAGTACCCTTCTAATCAAACATTCAAACCTCTTTAACCAACACTGCAATTCCTCTCTCCAAGAAAAAAAAAGAAAATAAAAGGAGAGAAGAGATAAGCAAATCAAGATCCAGAAATAATCATATATTTCTCTAATAATGAGAAAGAGAGAAAGAGAGGTCATATATAGAACTTTAAATCAAAGAATCTTGTATTACTTAATAATCATATATTTCTCTAATGATCAAAGAATCTTGTAAGCTCAAAATAATAGTGTCACGAACACTACAAGAATATGGTGGATTAGAAACGGAATTTTAGAAACGGACCAATTCCGTTTCTAATTAGAAACGGCTTAGATCCGTTTCTAAAATAAAAATGGATTTATTATCCGTTTTAAATTTAGCAACGGATTTTAATTCCGTTGCTAATCCGTTTCTATTTAGCAACGGATTAAATTTCGTTTCTAATATTAGAAACGGAATAGAAATCCGTTTCTAATTAGAAACAGATTAGAAACGGAATCCAATTCCGTTGCTAAAATTAGAAACGGAAAAGAAAATTCGTTTCTAATTAAAATTAAAATATTTATGTAGAAAATTATTTAAAAATATTAAATATTTTAAATAAAAATAATAATTGTTTAATAAATATACATATATTATAAAACTACATTAACTCTTTTTAGATATAATGAATTTTAAAAAATAATATATATATATATATATATATATATATATATATATATATATATATATATATATATAGAAACGTATTTTAGATCCATTTCTAATGTTAGAAACGGATTTTAAAATCTGTTTCTAAAATTTGCAACGGATTTAAGATCCGTTTCTAAATATAGAAACGGATTTAGAATCCGTTTCTAATTTTCATTAAAATATATTTTAATTTAAATTTTTGTATTAAATCCAGTAAAAACCTTAAATATTTAAATAATAATAATAATTGTTTAATAAATATATTTTTGAAATTGTTTGGACAATATAAAAATAACTTAATTAAATCCATAAATATTAATTCATATAATATATAATTCTTTAGAAATATATAAATTGTATAAATATATTAATTCGTATAATATATAATTAGTTTTAAAAACTGTATATAAATATCTCAAAAATAAAAAAATTGATTTTAAATACATTTTTTTACTAATCTCAATAGGATATGTGTAAATAATTAGATTAATTGGATATGTATATATATAAATATAAGAAGTACATTAATTATTTTTAGATATAATGAATTTCAAAAAATAAAATATATAAAACTTAAAATTAGAAATAAATCTTAAAATCATTTCTTATTATATATATATATATATATATATATAATAAATTTAGAAACGGATAAATTGAATGCTTACCAACTTTCTTGTGTGTATTTCTGATGTTTGGTGTTTTATCTTCTCTCTTGTTCTAGTGTTTTTACAACAGTTCAAGCGTAATTTGTCTAACCTTTGTAATTTATTTGGAACAGATTGTAGCATCACTCTTCCTTTTAATAATTATCAGTGTTTTTGTATTCTCTTCAGTGCTATTCCATGTTTTTGTATTCTCTTCAATGCTATTCCATGTTTTACCACTAACCTCTAATAAGGGAAGAAATGGTGCTACTTTCTGACTTTATTGGCAGTGAATTTGGCATGTTAATCAGTTCTTACTTTTTGTTAAGTGAAATATTTTTCTTTACCAAGTTAATCAGCTCTCATTTTTATTTATACTTGGAATGGAATTTGGCATGCATGTTAATTTCTAAGTTATGGTTGTTTTATGGCCCATATCTCTCCTTACATGTAGCTTCTATGTAAACTCAAACTCAAAAAAGACTCTAAAAACTATCTTAGAAACTACAACAAGAAGTGGTTTATTGGAAGAATGGAGCTGAAGATGAGAATTGGGAGGGCTTAGGAGTTGGAGCTGGAGTTATTTGGGTATTATTAAGTTGTCTGTGTATAACTAATATTTTTATAAGGCTTTCTAATTTTGTTGTTATTGTTGAATGAATATTGCTATAATCAGATACTCCCCAGAACAAATGTTTGCAGTGGTCGCAGCTGTTGATTTGTATGAAGATTTTCTTCCATGGTGTCAACGATCCAAAATTATTAGACGCAACAGTGATGGATCATTTGATGCTGAGTTGGAGATTGGTTTCAAATTCTTGGTTGAAAGTTATGTCTCTCATGTTGAATTACAGAAACCCAAGTACATCAAGGTTATTATCATTTCCTTCACCTTTGGTTTTATGAATTACATGAAAAATGAACACTTTTTTCTGTCCCTCGCCCTAACTTTAGTCTATTTGATTATTATCTGGATAGGTTATGCTAGTTCTATTAAATTTCACAGGGATCTCCTTAGAAAGTTTGGCCTTATGAAGTAGGTACATTTTTAAATGATTGCCTATGAATACTTATTAAACTTTGCCCTCTTTCTTTACTATATTGCATCGTGTTCAATCATGCATCTTCACCTTGGAGAGAGCTAATCAGAGTGGGAAACAAGCGTAAAAGTATCACATGTAGATATAAGGAAATTGGTGGAGGACTTTTTTGAAAAGCATAATGAAAGAAACTATGGAAACAATGGTTAACTTGTTGAAGTCCAACTTGCTTAACAGGCTTCACAATTGCAAACAAGGATGTTAATTAGACTTTTGGTTTGATTTCAATAGAACTAGAGTGAATTCTTGCACTCTTAAAACTTGTATGTGATATTTAACTATTTGAATTCTTTTATTATATATGAATAAAATTTCTTCTACAGGTGCATCATGTGTGGAGCTACAGTCTAGGATTACACAATTGGAGAATAATAATAAGGAGCTTCAAGAGAGTTTGCACGCAATGAGGGACTTCGAGGATATGATGAACAAGTGAAGCGTAACATGGAGGATATGATGAAGGACTTCGAGGCTAGATTGTGGTCATAGTTCACAACTCAGGACTCGCAACCTTTTAGTGATGATCATGATATCGATCACCTAGATGTCTTGTAGATTGATTGTTGATTGTTGGTGTTTTTTTTTTTTGTTAAACTGACTTGTTTGAACATCTATTATATATATGAATTAATGATATTATCAGTTGTGATCATTATTAGTTCTATAAATTTATTGTAACAAGTGTTTATTCGTTTGAATTATCAATATATAAATTATTGTAATTATCTTTGTATTAGGGATTTAGAAACGGAAACAATTTAATATGTTTTAAAATATATTTTTTATATACATATATTTAACATTAGAAACGGATTAGAAACGGATTTAAAAGATTTTACATATAAATTTTTGTTGCAAATCCGTTTCTAAATTTAGCAACGGATTTGATTCCATTGCAAATCCGTTTCTATAATTAGAAACGGATATCAATTCCGTTTCTAATTATAGAAATGGATTAGCAATGGAATTATAACCGTTTCTAAATTTAGCAACGGATTTTTTCCATTGCAAATCCGTTTCTAAATTTAGAAACGGATTTGATTCCGTTGCTAATAAATTAGAAACGGGCCTTTTAGAAACGGACCGTTTCCGTTTCTAATCCGTTTCTAAACTGAGTTTAGCAACGGATTAGAAACGGAAAATGCCGTTTCTAATCCGCAGTTTTCTTGTAGTGGAAGTAGTGTTGTGGATTTGAAGAACTCAAGAAGACAAAAGAAAATCCAGAGAAAGACAAAGTATGTAACATTGTAATAAAATGGTTCATTCATTGAAACAAAAATCTTATGAAGATTTCCACAAAAAACAGAAACTTTTGAATCTTGTGAAGATTGCAACACTAAAGATCTAGAACCCTTCTGATCTTTATTCTTGAACCAACACTGCAATTCCTCATTCTAAAAAAAAAAAGAAAATAAAAGAAGAGAAGGGATAATCAAATCAAGATCTAGAAATAATCATATTATCTAAATTAAACCACCCTAATAATGAGAGAGAGAGAGAGAGAGAGGTCAGAGAACAGAAGAAACAGAGAAGAATTGTAAAGCTATTTGTCACATATATAAAGGGATTTATTGAATGAAAAGGAGAGTGCTATATATCGGAATCAAAGAATTAGGGATTGGCTTTGAGAAATACCTCTTCTTCTCTCTATGCTTGAAGTGATCAAAGAACCAAGTCTCTATGCTAGAAGGTTGTAAAGCGAGTCGAGTGTTTCTCGTTCTAAAAAAAATAAAAGAGAAGAGATAAACAAATCAAGATCTACAAATAATTTTATATCACTAATAATCACACAGAGAGAGATAGGTCGTAGAACAACGGAAACAGTGAAAAAGATTTATTGAATCAAAACGAGACTGCTATATATGAGAATCAAAGAGAGAGAGAGAGAGTTCATAGATCAAGAGTAATCAAGAATGAAAGAAGGGATTAATGGCTTTGAGAAATACCTGTTCTTCTCTCTACTCATCCAAAGTTGTGGAGAAATCAAAAAACCAAGAAAACAAACAGTGATAATTTCTTTTCTGTTTGCGCGTGTATAATATATATATAAGGTATTTCCCGCCAAACGCTCTAGAGAAGTTTTGACCGTTAGGGTAAACTACGCGGAAACCGAGCCTTGATGTTTTCATCTAATTTTTTTACTCATAATAGTGATAATTTTTTTTTTCTCTTATATATTGTTTTTTTAGGGGAGTAAATTTCACTAGATTGCATGTAGACTGTATGAATATTGCCATATCAATGTCAAAGTATTTATTTTAATTTCATTTATTAAATAAAATAAAGTATTATTTCATTTAACAAATGAAATGTTATAATTAGAAATGAAATCTCTGGTTGAACCATGAACTTAGTTCATGACTTGCAGTTATTATTTTAAAATAAAGCTTCTTTTGAAGTATATTTCTTTTATTATTTTTAGATATATTCTCACTCTCCTTGTTAAGATCCTCCACCACCATTTTTTTTAGCAAAGCTTCATTAAACTGTTGAAGGTTTAGGATTTGCATCCGTCTTGTTCTTTTAGATGACATAGTTGTTCCCAACTTATTTGGCGGTATGCGTGTGACGCGGTGTACATGCCTCTCCAGGATATATTGCATCAATTTTGCCAATTACCCACTCAGTAGGATATAGATTGACATCTAGTGAATTAATATTATAGATAGTACTGAATTTAAGAGTATGTCCCCTTCGCGCGAAGATAGGAATCTTCCTTTCAAGATACCATTTTACTTCTAATTCTCTCAATGAGTCCGTATTAGTCTTTTTTCCTCGGGCGCTCTCTAGTTATCCGAACCTCAAGATATTTGATTTATAGGATGGTAGTTGGGAAATTTATTATTTGTGGAATTTTCTTGGTGTATGTCCCTGAGTGTGAATCAGTATGATTGCATTCTTGACAAAGTTATTTCATTAAATATTTATTTTAATTTCATTTATTAAATAAAATAAAGTAATATTTCATTTAACAAATGGAATGTTATAAGAAATGAAATCTCTGGTTGAACCATGAACTTAGGTCATGGCTCATCATACAGTTATTATTTGCAAACAATGCTTCTTTTGAAGTATATTTCTTTTATTATTTTGAGGTATATCCTGGCTCTCCCTGTTAAGATCCTCCACAGCTATTTTTTTTAGAAAAGCATCATTAAACTGTTGAAGGTTTAGGATTTTCATCCAACTTGTTCTTTTAACTACATAGTTGTTCCCAACTTACTACATGGTATGCGTGTGACTCAGTGTGCACACCTCTCTAGGACGTATTGCATCAATTTGCCAATTACCCACTCATAGGATATAGATTAACATACAATGAAGCAATTTAGTAGATTGATTGGCCTATAATCTAAGATGGTTGATTGGGTATTATTCTTGGGGATTAGAAAAATATGTGCTTAGTTTAGTCTCTGTGATGTTTGTCTTTATTAGACAATGTCATCAATGGCAGCTGAGAAAGTCAAAAATAGAAGCTCAACAATGGCAGCTGTGTTTTGTCAAAAGGTGAGGCTGTGTTTTACACATGCATTCACTTAATGCATGAGCCTTTCTCTTGGCCTATAAAAGGAGCTCCTCTCCCTCTGAAGAAGCACACCCAAAGCGTAATAGCTTCAGAATTGTGAGAGAGATTAGTGTGTGAGAATTCCTTTCCTTTAGGAGGATTCTTTTGTTTGAGTGGGAGAGACATAGGGTGTTTGAATAGTATCTCTATCTTGTAATTCCCACCTTTTGTCATAGTGAAATTCCTCCTCTGCCGCCGGTGGAAGAAGGCCAATTCAAGGCCGAACCACCTTAAATCTCTGGTGTCATTTACTGTTTATTTACTATTTATTTACTATTCACTCACTGTCACTATTCATATTTCGTGGTTAATTCAGTTAAATAGCAGTCGATCCTCAACAAATTGGTATCAGAGCTAGTTTGTTTGTTATCTAACTGAATTTTCGCAGAATGTCTACCACGAAGTATGAGATTGAGAAGTTCAATGGCAGAAATGACTTCAGTCTGTGGAGAGTCAAGATGCGGGCTTTGTTAGTGCAACAGGGTCTGTTAAAGGCCTTGCAAGGAAAAGATGCACTGCTTTGCCGGCAAGACCGCCGGACAATGAGAAGGAGGAGATTTTGGAATGGGCACAATTTGTATTCAAATTTGTCTTTGGCAGATGAGGTTCTGAGAGAGGTCGTGGATGAAACATCGCGGCAGGGCTTATAACTCCGTCACGGAGTCACTCTTTATGACAAAATCTCTCACAAATCGATTATTGATGGAAACAGCGACTCTACACATTTCATATGAAAGAAGGTACAGCAATTCTTGACCATCCGAATGAGTTCAATAGGATCATTATTGATCTCAAGAATATAGATCGTGTACTATTGATGATGAGGATCAGGCCCTAATTTTGTTATGTTCACTAACCCCTTCTTTTGAGCATTTTGTTGACACAATGTTACATGGGAGAGAGACTATCTCCATTGATGATGTCAAAAGTGCTCTTAACTCCAAGGAATTGAAAAGAAGGTTTGGAGAATCGGGGTGAACATCAGTCAAGGCCTACTTGTCGTAAGTAGACCTCGTGAGAGAGGGCTAGCAACAAAGAAAGATCTAGATCTAAATCTAGAAACAAAGGCATAGCGATGTTTCTACTGCAAGAAGAAAGGGCACATGGTGAAAGACTGCATCAAGACTAAAGCAAAACAAGATAAGGAGAAAACTCCTTCAGGTATGAATGCTAACGTTATTGAGGACAGTTTCGAAGCTGCTGATATGGCATTATCTGTCACTACTACAAGTTCTGATGATTCTTGGATACTTGACACTGCTTGTTCTTACCATATATGTTTTCGTAGAGATTGGTTCACCACTTTTCAGGCAACTGAAGGTGGTTCAGTCTTAATGGGGAATAATACCTCATGTCCAGTCTCTGGCGTTGGTTCCATCCGTGTCAAGATGTATGATGGCATTATCAAAACTTTCAACAATGTTAGGTATGTACCTGATATGAGAAAGAATCTTGTTTCTTTGAGTCTTTTGGACCGCATAGGTTTCAAATACAGTGGTGATGCCGGTCAGCTAAAAGTTAGCAAAGGTGCGCTGGTGGTGATCAAAGGAAAGTTGGTCAACACACTCTACATTCTTCAAGGCAGCACAATTACAGGTACTGCAGCATCTACTTCCTCATCAAATCTTGATACAGATTCTACTCGCTTATGGCACATGCGCTTGGGTCACATGAGTGAACGAGGCATGAATATATTAAGCAAGCGAGGTTTGTTGAATGGTCAGAAAACCAACAAACTTGACTTCTGTGAACATTGTGTGTATGGCAAACACACTAGAGTCAAGTTCAGTACTGCTGTGCACAAGACTAAGGGCACTTTGGATTACATCCATTCGGATGTTTGGGGCCCTGCATCTGTCCTGTCAAAGGGTAGTTCTCGATATATGTTAACTTTTATTGATGACTACTCTAACATGACTTGGGTGTACTTTCTGAAGCAAAAGAGTGAAGTTTTCGACATCTTTAAGCAGTGGAAGACGCTTATTGAGAAGCAGACTGGGAGGAAGATCAAGCATCTCAGAACCGACAACGGTATGAAATACTGCAAAGGTGAATTTGATCAGTTCTGCAAAAATGAAGGTATAGTGAGACACCGCACTGTGAGATATACACCACAACAAAATGGGGTTGCAGAACGTATGAACATGACTCTTTTGGAAAGAGCTCGTTGCATGTTGTCCAATTCAGGTTTTTGTCTAAAACCTTTTGGGCTGAAGCTATTAATACTGCTTGCTATTTGATTAATAGGTCTCTGTCAACTACTATTGATAGAAAAATTCCTTTTGAGGTATGGTCTGGTTCTCCTGCTGATTATACTTTTCAAAAAGTATTTGGTTGCCCTGCTTATGCTCATGTTAATGATGGTAAACTTGAGCCTAAGGCAAAGAAATGCATATTTGTGGGATATGCATCAGGGGTTAAAGGTTACAGGTTGTGGTGTACAGATCCATCATCCCCTGGTTTGATTATCAGCAGAGATGTCAAGTTCAATGAGTCTGCTCTGATAGACCAAAGGAGTATGTCTGACGAAGCAAAGGACCACGATGTTATGAAGCAGGTGGAGCTTGAGGTGGAGCCCTCAAGACAAGTGCATGATAGCACTTTAGTACAGCCGTCAACAGAAGAGGTACATGATTCTTCTGATGATGTTTCAGATGTGCCTTATGAGGAGCAACCGTCTGACATTACTCTTTGGGAGAGAAAGAAGATGCAGTTAGAAGACCACAGAAATATGCAGATTTTGCAGAGCATTATTCTGATATTACTACTCATGCTTTGGCTGTGGGAGATAACCTTGAAGGTGATGAACCTACCAGTTATCGTGAAGCTGTCTCTAGTGATGAAGCAACTCAGTGGTTAGCTGCTATGGGTGAAGAAATTGAGTCTCTTCACAAGAACCATACGTGGGATCTGGTAAAACCGCCGAAAGGTCAGAAGATTGTTGGTTGCAAATGGGTCTTCAAGAAAAAGGAAGGAACTCAAGGGGTTGAAGCACCAAGGTTCAAAGCACGTTTGGTTGCCAAGGGCTATAGTCAGAGAGAAGGCATAGACTTCAATGAGGTATTCTCTCCTGTTGTTAAACATAGCTCTATACGTGTATTACTTGCCATGGTAGCACTGCAGGATTTGGAGCTTGAGCAGCTTGATGTTAAGACTGCTTTTCTACATGGTGAGCTCGAAGAACAAATCTACATGCGTCAACCTGAAGGTTTTATTGAAGCTGGAAAGAAGATCTTGTTTGTTTCCTGAAGAAATCATTATATGGTTTGAAGCAATCTCCAAGACAGTGGTACAAGCGGTTTGATACTTTCATGGGTACACATGGCTTTACTAGAAGCCAATATGACAGTTGTGTATATTACAGAAAGTTATCTGATGGTTATTTTATCTATTTGCTTCTCTATGTTGATGACATGCTTATTGCTTCTAAAAGCATGTTTGAGATCAACAGGCTAAAGACTCAACTGAATGGTGAATTTGAGATGAAAGACTTAGGTGCAGCAAAGAAAATTTTGGGCATGGAGATTCACAGAGATCGGAAAGCAGGAAAATTGTTCCTATCTCAGAAAAGGTACATTGAGAAAGTACTTGAACGCTTTGGAATGCAGGAATGCAAAGCGGTGAGCACTCCATTGGCTGCACACTTAGCTTTCAAAGAAGCATTCACCACAAACTCGGGATGAGAAGGAGTACATGTCACATGTTCCATATGCTAGCGCTGTTGGGAGCATTATGTATGTTATGGTATGTACTCGTCCTGATATTTCTCAAGCTGTCAGTGTTGTTAGCAGATATATGTCTGATCCCGGCAAGGAACATTGGCAAGCTGTGAAATGGATACTACGGTATCTAAGAGGCACTACTAATATTGGCTTGGTATATGATGGTAGCTCTAGTTCTACTATTGGCGTTGTTGGATATGCTGATTCTGACTATGCAGGTGACTTGGATAAGTTGAGATCTCTTACAGGTTATGTGTTCACTATTTCTGGTTGTGCTATCAGTTGGAAAGCAACATTCACGAACCGCTTGCTTTGTCTACAACCAATTTGAGTACATGGCTCTTCTGAAGCGGTGAAGGAAGGCTCATGCAGTTGAAAGGTTTGGTAGGTGATCTGGGTTTACAGCAGAAATCTACTGTTGTATTTTGTGATAACCAGGGAACTATTGATCTATCCAAAGATCAAATGCACCATGAGAGGACCAAGCATATCAATGTCAGATATCATTTCATTAGAGAGATCATAAGCCAAGGTATTGTTTCAATCGAGAAGATTGCTACTGCAGATAATCCAGCAGACATGTTGACTAAGCCACTTGCTACTATTAAGTTCAGATATTGCCTGGACTTGATTAGTGTTCGAAGTATATGAGTTGCCTCTTGGCGGTTGAGGAAGAAAAGGAGTTTCACTTGTAGCTTTGTCTAAATAAAGCAAAGATGGAGATTTGTGATGTTTGTCTTTATTAGACAATGTCATCAATGGCAGCTGAGAAAGTCAAAAATAGAAGCTCAACAATGGCAGCTGTGTTTTGTCAAAAGGTGAGGCTGTGTTTTACATATGCATTCACTTAATGCATGAGCCTTTCTCTTGGCCTATAAAAGGAGCTCCTCTCCCTCTGAAGAAGCACACCCAAAGCGTAATAGCTTCAGAATTGTGAGAGAGATTAGTGTGTGAGAATTCCTTTCCTTTAGGAGGATTCTTTTGTTTGAGTGGGAGAGACATAGGGTGTTTGAATAGTATCTCTATCTTGTAATTCCCACCTTTTGTCATAGTGAAATTCCTCCTCTGCCGCCGGTGGACGTAGGCCAATTCAAGGCCGAACCACCTTAAATCTCTGGTGTCATTTACTGTTCATTTACTATTTATTTACTATTCACTCACTGTCACTATTCATATTTCGTGGTTAATTCAGTTAAATAGCACCCGATCCGCAACAGTCTCTCCATATGATAGAAAGTTATGAGAAATCCATTTGGTCATAGGGCTTTTTCTGGAAAGAAGGGGGTTTCAAGGTGTCATAGGTCCCCACTTTTGTGTGTAAACAGTTTGTCCCCAAGTGTTTTTATAGCGCATCTCTCTTTCTGTTTCAAAGAGATTGTTGAAGTGTGATGAGATTGTGGTTGTTATTTCATCATGTGTTGTTATGGTTGTTTCCCCTACTTCAAGCTGCTTTATCTAATTTCTTAATTGTTTTCAAAATTATATTAAAAAAAACAATTTGGTATGAATAGAAATGGAATCAAAAGGGGACTCCTATAATAATTTCAAACAATGATTTTGAGCTTAATGGGGGCCTTAACCGGCATTAATTTTGATCTTCTTTACACTTCATAGTATACATTTATATTTGGATGACTAGTGATTGATTGATTCTATTCATATTTTTGCATTGATGAAACACGGGAGAAAATACCATCAATGAATGTTCTGATGAAAGTACAGCAAAAACTCGAGCAATTGAGCAATAGGCCACGAATGCATCAACTAAGGAAACAAAACCAAGGCATGTGATGCAAAGACGGCCAGTTTGAGTACAGTTTAGCTTTTCTTTCTCTCCAATGCTGCATGAATCATCTCTGCTTTCTGTTTGCAATCCGAGAGCTCCTCTGCATTTCCATGTCTTTAAGCTATCAAAGCAATCAGGTTCATATATCCTTGCATACTTCCAGGTCTGCAAGCACCTGTTCTCTTGTGGGCAATGCGTAAAATCAGCCAGAATTACATGTGAACAATCATGAGCAGTTTCTTGTTGAGGGCAAGCGGTGACAGCATCACATTGCAATTTTTACCTAAATTCATGAACAGAGGGAATGCATGTAGATTGAAGCATTCCAGGTGGTGCCCAAACAAGTAGTCCCTCAATTCTCTGTCTATTGAGATCTTCTCATGAATGTAAAGAATAACAGTCAATCTATTTTTGAAGATTTTATTACTGTCAAAATGGATGCAGATCTCTGAAAGTGAGGAAATGCTTGGTCTGTACCATCTGTATGGAAATTCAAAACCATAACTAGTGGAGAATTTATCCTTTATTTGATTCCATGAGCGAATATAGCTATTCAGCCTCTTTGTGAAGAGTCTGAAAAGAGACATGGTTGTGTAAATGATAGCACTCCAACAAAGGATGAGGACGACGCAGATAGACTTTAGACAAGCTTGAAGGTAGTACATCCCCGAGAGTAGCAGTTAGGTCCATTACGGGGAACATGTGTTCCCAAGTGGTGGGGGAGATGGTGTTCCAGGCAAAAGGTAAAATCAATGCAACTGAATACTCTGAATTCCCATCCATCATCATTCTCGAGAAATTCTTCACTGTGAAGGCAATATGATAGAATGTTCAAGCCTTCTAAGCTCGACACCGTGATCGATTCATAAGCTGCGTTATCAGCCTACATAGTTTCGGTTTCATCTAGACACGAAAGCATTATGGAGAGGAGCGAATTAACAAGATTAACAATTTAGCAATTCATAGTGTGATTGATATTCATCATACCATATTTGCATTGTTGTAGAACCAAAGAAACCATAGTTTGGGTGTGTTCTCACTTCTCATACTTGTGTATTGCACTTGCTATTTCGAATGCGTTGGCCTCTCGGCCGAGGGACCTTGCCTTCCATCGATTACGATACTTAATCAGAGGGAATAAAAATTATGAAACTTAATACTCTTTGGCGTTGTCGACTAGGAGGTCCACCGGCGGTTCTTCTCACCTCTCGCTATCAATGTGTTCACAAGGTTCTTTGCTCCGTTTCCAACAAACGGCCAAACCGCTTGATGCTCAAAACGGGAAGGTCCTCGGTATCCGTCCTTCGCTCAGAGTTTAGCTGAGGAAATAGAGAAAGAATGGTGGTAACTGGATGGTTGAGTAGGGAAACGTCACGAGCTTGGTGACGACCTCAAGGAGTCACCATCAAGAGAGGCAATGGAACTACGACCTTCTGGTCCTCCTTCCTGCAAGGGAAGTCCGGGGGCTTCTACCCGGACCCTCCGATGTTCAAATCAGCAAGAGGTAATCGGAAGAGGAAGAGAAGTGGAGGGGGAGAAGAGGAATGTGTGATAAGTTGTAGAGGAGGAGGGGGAGAATCTGATGAGGAAAGAACTCTCGAGGTGGAAGATAAGCCCAAAGGATCCCCCCATTCTCATCCCCCCTCCCCAATTTTATACCTTATGGGTCAATTTCAGATCATTAATCAAGGGGGCTCGTGGATGACGTCAGAGCATGGGAGGGCGACCAAAGGGGGCCCCTGCTAGGTTGTTGGTCGTAGAGTCTATCTCAGACACCAGCGCACTGGTAGATGTGTGAGGGTTCATGTCTTCTTTATAATGGAATCTCCATGTGGCTCGATGGGAGAGGTCTGGTTGGTTGTGTGATACCCACTACCCTAAGCCTACATGTAAAATCCAAGATTTTTCTTGAATAAAAGGATTTAAAATTTCCTTTATTTAAATTCTAATTAATTTTGCTAAAGGGCATTTTGGGGATTAGTACAAGTCCCAAGGGCATCCTGGTAAAATGGGCATGAGAGAGTTTAAAAGGAATAAATAAATTATTCCATAATCTATTAATTAGTGATTTATTTAATTAAATTTTGAAGTGATCAATTTAATTAAATATGGAAACCCTCTAAATGATCATGATTGGACCAAGATTGGAAGTGAGGATTAAATTGATTAGTGATTGTTTGAAACAATTTAAGGAAGGGATGGTAATATGATTTAATTGAAGAGGGTGATTAAATTTCTAATTGAGAATAATTAGAGCTGCCAGGGACTTCTTGGTAATATAGAAAAGTATGAGGACTTTGCTGAAATAGTGCCCCTCTCACAACCAAGGACCTTCATGTAATGAATTAAAAGGTTTGGGAGACCTAAATGAAATTTTCTAAAATACAAGGGGTACTTATTAAAAGGGCAAGAGAGGCATGCATGAGAGTAAAGATCAATCTCTATGCAATCAAGGCCGTCCATCTGATCTGAAGTTTGATCTCGAGGAATAAGCTTTTCTTTTCCTGCCAACGTGCTCGCCGACAAGGAAACCCTAGCGCCACCACCACACATGGAAACCTCTCTTTTTGGAAAGTCAAGGGTAATTTTGCATGGCAAATCTCCATCAAAGGATCGCCAATGCCTCCACAGCATGCACCCTCGGCCTCTATAAAAGCCGGGTGGTGGAGCCGGGAGAGAGCACAACTCCACCTCTTCCCTCTTCTCCACCTTCACCTTCTTCCCGAGATTACTGTCGGCTGAGTGAGATAGGCCGAGGAGCGGAGCCAGCGGCCTTTGGAGGTGCGAAGGAGCCGCCGGAGGGCCACGTGGAAGAACGCGACGCCGTCAAGGTATTTTCAGATCTATTGTTCCTCGCCGAAGCAGTTGTGAGGGTGTCCCTATCACCGGACTTGCAGGTGAGTCCCTCTGTCCTTGTCAGTAGCCACCATGCATACATTTAGGTTACGTAGAATACTTGAGAGAGGGAGTGGGGTGGTCTGGCCGGGAGTCACGAGGATCAGCGCGCCTGCAAAGTTGCAGAGTTTCAGGGCTGCGGGAGGAGCTCTCGCGGCGTGGGAGTTTCTGATCAGGCTAGGGAGCGCCGGGAGGCAGATACAGACGGTCGGGGCGTTGCTTTTGTCTCTCTGTCAGAGCCTGGGTGTTGGCGCGAGGTTGAAGACGGGTTTAAGAATTTTAAATAAAGTTAGATTAGATTAAAAGATAAAATCTAATTAATAAATTTGGATTTTTTTTTAAACTGATGGATAAGTTTTGATTTAAATTAAATAAATTAATTGATAGATGTTATAAACTAATCCGGTTTGATTAAAATTCTTATTTGAATTAATTAAGTTAGTTAATTAATTAACTGAGATTAATTGATTAAAGTTTAATTAAAACCATGGTATAATTAATTAGTTGGGGATTAATTGGAGCCGGTTTTAATTAAATGGATAACATTAGTTAATTGATTCGGGTTAATCAACTTAACTAAACTGATGGACTAATGATCTAATTATTGGACTAATTAACCTATAATTCGATTGATTAAGTAGAAACGGTTTAGACAAAAGAAGGATCTAAATTAATTGTTGATTAATTTAGAAGATAAACAAGTGATTAATTAATTAATTAATTAATAGAGTAGTTGGTTAATGGATCGGTTGGGTTGGCAAGTTTGGGCTTGATCGAATTAAATCAAATTTAGAATTGGGCCAAGTGGAAATGATTGAGTCAATTGACTTATAGCATAAAGTCTAGTCAAAGAATGGTCTAATCAACTAACAAAAAATAAAAAGGAATAAAAGATTGTGGGAGAGGGGGTTTGAACTAAAAACCCCTCTCATGGGCTTGGTAAGCTCTAACCACCAAGGCCCAAACCTCTTTTGTGATAGAAGAAACCTAGGATATTTATATTAACTGGACTAATGGGAAATAAAGCTAGAAGGGAAATAAGGGAAGGCTCGCAAGTAGGACTTGGACCGTTAGAGCATGCATTGTAGATGTATTGTTCATAGACATGTACTTTTATTGAGAGAAGAATTGTCTATATCAGATATTGGCGTGGATGCGTCGGAAAATCTTGTGGAATACGAGACTCTACGATTTTAGGTAAGTACACTTGCCTTGTTCCACTCTTCGGAGTTTTCTTGATATGTCTTTATTGTGACATACTGCTTGGTATTCATTCATGCTTCTATGATTTGTTGAAATCTTTATTTAGCATGTTTGATTGTTTCGGGATATTGGGATCCCTACTTATGCATTCTTCGCCCGGATTGATTAGCGAGGTGCTCCTTTGCGCACGCTTCAAGGGATCGGACACCTTGATGTTCCGGCATTACCATGCCAGAGGGATCGATACTCTGGTTGTCCACGTCCGTCGCTGGGGATGATTCGCGCCATGTCGACATCGTGAGAGGTGGCGCTTAGACATACTGACCGAGGGGCCGGTAGCGGCCAGGATGGTCGTGTTTTCAGCAGGTTCGCTGATAATGCTGACCGGGGGAGACAGTTGTGGAGCTTCCATTGGAACTCATATCAGCGCCCCAGGGCTTCTGTAGCTAGGAGTCGTTACCTTGCTTGTTTTTTTGTCGTAGACTCCTAAGGATTGTTTTTGAGGGGCGTGCCCCGAGTTTGACTTTGATATTCTTACTTGTTGATATCATATTTTCTTGAACCCCACAAGGGTACTTACTAGGCTTAACATTCGAAAGCTCATGCACTTGTTTCTTCCTGTTTACAGATCCTGAGGTGTAGGATTCTAGCACGCAAGAGCCGATCGTGGGTCGGGTGGATTGCAGAGGTCCGTGGACCTTGTTTATTTTCTTATTCTGTGTGAGACTTTTTATTTTGTAGGTCCCTAATAGGGCTTAGCATTTGTAGGGTATCTGAACCCTTTTATATTTTCCGCTGAAACTCTGTTATTTTTTAATAATTAAGTTGATTTATTGCATTATCTATTTTACTCACTTAAGCCTTCTATCCGAGTAGGGCCCGTCTCTACTCGGGTACACCCGGTCTATGAATGTGCTCGAGGTCCCGGGATCGGGTCGGGGCGTTACACTACATGATTGTGCCATGTGTAGGGTGTGATTTTCTCCCCTAACAGTGGACATTCATATTCAAGCTTTTTTCTCCCCTAATAGCTTTTAAACTTAAATTGAACTTCTGCATAGTTAGTAAAGACTTCTTGAATATATCTTGAAAGGGTTGTACTATGGATAGTTTTGATTTGAAGAGATCATGTTGTTTGTATTGATTTCGGTTAATAGGAGACATGTTTCAATTTGTAAAATGTGGAAGAATTATTGATCAGCTAAAATTGTTGTGGAAATTCTTTACCTATCTACGTGCATGGTAGCAAGATTGTGTTATTTTCCCTTTTTAATAACTGCTTTTGTGAGATGATTCTTGAAGTTTCTCAATGTTTTTATTGGAAATACAGACTAAAGATCAATTTTTTTCCCAGGCTTTGTTTCATTTGCTTCTTGTTGGTTAGCTACATCTTATGTACTTATTCTTTATTCACTTTTTGATTTTGTTGCTCTTGTTCCTTTATGCACGTGGAATTCATGGATTTCTTGATTTCTTTGTTGTATTTAACCAACGATATTGTTTTGCATTTGAATTTCTTACTGTAGTTTAGCATTGATTTATTTTGCTATGCCGAAATGCAATTAATCTGCCATGTGGCTAAGTGAGCCTTACTCAATAACATAATTAGAAATAAACACTTAAATCAAAAAATCTTTGATATTATGTTCTTTTGAGCTTGCCCCCAAACTTCTCGTACCTTTTTTTTTTAACTCCAATGCAATTTTCTATGTAATGTTATTGTATTTATTTATGGTTACAAAGTTAAATTGAAATGCATGTTATGTGTGTTTTCAAGGTCTTTCTGGAATGTGAACGGATTGTTGTTGAAAGACTTTACAACAAGGTTTGGCTTATAACTTATGGTATGCCATACTATTTAATTCATTTCTCTTATGTGTTTGAGCAGTGCTATATACATTCTGAGATGGGCAACATATACAAAGAATCCTTCATGTCCTTAGTGAAAGCACTCATTTAGTTTTCTTACGGTATTTCATTCTTTTGATGGAAGATACTAGCACATTTTTTAGCTATATTTTTTTCTCTTTCTATATTTTCTACTTTTGTTTTTGAATTTTTAGAAATACTAATCCTCCTTGTTTGGTTTGACTCTAGCATATGCATGATTATTCGTTTGAAGAGAGTATATGCCTTTTCGTAAGAGTCCTTCTGGTTTGTGTCTGTGTTAGTGGAAACTGAAGATGATGATATGCCCAAATAATTGCAAGATATTCATGAGTATTACGACGATCATCAAGGGAATGATGACCTAGATGAGCCTCTTGCTTCATCTAGGTCATCATCCCCTTGATCATCCTCGTAATATTCACAAATATCTTTCAATTCTTCAAGCATGTCATCATCCTTAGCTTCTACTGGCACAAGCACAAACCAGGGCTACTCTTAGGATAAGGCATACACTCGCTTCAAACGAATAGTCATGCATGCTTCAATCAAACCAAACAAAGAGGATCCGTATTTCTGGAAATCCAAAACCAAAAATAAAAAAATATAGAAAGAAAATAAAATACAACTAAAAGACATGCTAGTACCTTCCATCAAAAGAATAAAATACAGTAAGAAAACTAAATGAGACCTTACACTGAGGACATGAAGGATATTTTGTATAGGTTGCCCATCTCAAAATGCAAATGACAGTGCTCAAACACAATGCACACCAAGAATACCGCAAATGCTAAGTAAAGGCTGATAGAGGTGGTTGTGATATTAGATATGGATTATCACTAATGATTTTATAATTTGGAAAAAGTTAAAATTAAAATTAGACTATCAAAGAGTGTATAAAAGCAGTTTCAAAAGCTATCATCTAGTCAGTTAAGAAGGGTTGTATCGCCCAAAAGAAAATGGAGGGTGGGGCATCTTAAATTTTTGGGAGTTTAATATGGCCCTGATAACAAAATGATGGTAGGGAATACTCACAGGAGATGCGGGCATATGCCTCCAAATCTTCAAAGACGCATACTCCCATTGTGGCTTCATAGGTGCACACAAACTCATTCCTGCTCATGCATCCCCCTTCTAGAAAGGACTTTATCGAGAAAAGTCAACTATACTTACCAACAAATCCGTAAAGCCAGGAATGGAAGGATCAACAAACTTATGGAATTGGTGATAAGGCTCCTCACCCAAAAATACACATAACAGCATTGCAACCTCTACTTCTCGAACATCACCTTAGCATCCAAGAAGCCATAGAGAAGATTAGAAGAAGCAAGCCACTCCTCAGGCCAAGCCTCTAACAGAAAAACAAGCTGAGGGGTAGGAAGACCTAAAAAGAGCCCTCCAAATCGACACCCACGCAGTAGATACAAAAGAATGGAAGCTCACGCCAACCAAAGTATTCACAGTTAAATCTCTCTACAAATTCTGGGTAGATGGCGAAACCAAAAGCGAACTACAAAAGAGCTTCTGGAAGCTACCATGGCCCCTCAAGACAAAACTATTCGGACAAAATCTTTAGTCTGGACAACCTCCACAAAAGAAAGTGGCAAAAAGAACACATAGAGTTCTACCTATGCAATATGGAAGATGAATCGGTGACACACACGCTCATGTTGTGCACATTTGTAACACAAAGTTTACGTCATATAAGAATTGATTTAATTAAGGAGATTATCTGCCCCATGATCGATGTCCCATGACACTATTGATCTCAATCAATTTACATCACATATGAATTGCTTTAATTAAGGGCAGCCCGGTGCAACAAAGCTCCCGCACGCACGCGGGGTCCGGGGAAGGGTCGGACCACTTGGGTCTATTGTACGCAGCCTTACCCTGCTTTTTTTGCAAGAGGCTGTTTCTACGACTCGAACCCGTCATATATGAATTGCTTTAATTGTAACAAAAATTTTGATTACAATGTCAACATAAAGATGCATGGTTCTGAGAAAAAAGTGAACTATAGACAAGCAAATAAAATAACTGCAAAGCATGAGCTCACACCATATAAAACAATTCAACCACTTCAATACCATGTAAATAATGAAAATGTTCTCAATCAGTTTCACATAGACACTTGGAATTCTCATACCAAATAAAGTGACTCATGATTAATATCCATTCAAAGCATTTCATATATTGGAATTCTCTAAATCAGAATTGGATGAACACAATATTACCCGAACTCAAAGTTGAAAATCGGCTCGATCAAATACATCATAATGGCCCCGGCCTAAGATCAAGACACAAACAACCTCCCAAGCCCATTCCAACAAATATGAATGACATCAATATAACCAATCTGAATTGATTGAGAATCATGCATAAATATATAATAAATCACATCAAAGATGGATCAATAAGAATACATTGCAGTAATTGGCAAAGACATCCAAGAAAGGTCAAAAACCAAAGCAACATTCAACCTGGATGTGAAGATAAGATCGAAAGCAGAGGCCAAGAGTGTAATTAAGATACAATCGCTAAGCAAAACCTATAGGAAGATGATCATGAATCTTATTATATTTTTCTCCTTCCAGAAAAGAATCAAAGATAACTCAAGCAAAAGACATATGAAATCTAAAAGATCACGCAAGAATTTGATGAGAAAATCACGTTAATGAATCCCCACAGGATATACATCAAGAAGTTCAAAGAGGAAAATCAGATTAGGAATTTCCAAATTGTTCAAAAACATATCATCATAGAGATAAATAACCCAATAATCACACAATAACCAAGTCTCTATGCTAGAAGGTTGTAAAGCGAGTCGAGTGTTTCTCGTTCTAAAAAAAAAAAAAAGAAGAGATAAACAAATCAAGATCTATAAATAATTTTATATCACTAATAATCACACACAGAGAGAGATAGGTCAGAGAACAAATGTAAAACAAAGGAAAAAGATTTATTGAATCAAAACGAGACTGCTATATATGAGAATCAAAGAGAGAGAGAGAGAGAGAGAGAGAGAGAGAGAGAGTTCATAGATCAAGAGTGATCAAGAATGAAAGAAGGGATTAATGGCTTCGAGAAAACAAAAAACCAAGAAAACAAAGATTGATAATTTCTTTTCTGTTTGCGCGTGTATAATATATATATATATATAAGGTATTTCCCGCCACACGCTCTAGAGAAGTTGACCGTTAAGGGGAAACTACGCGGAAACCGAGCCTTTATGTTTTCATCTAATTTTTTACTCATAATAATAGTGATAATTTTTTTTTTGCTCTTATATATTGTTTTTTTTAGGGGAGTAAATTTCACTAGATTGCATGTGGACTGTATGAATATTGCCATATCAGTGTAAAAAATATTTATTTTAATTTCATTTATTAAATAAAATAAAGTAATATTTCATTTAACAAACTTTCCACCTCCCTGTCTCCTACCAACGAAGGCCCCTCCGGCGACCATTATTCCCAAGGCAAGGAGGAGTGTTAGAAGGTTCAGAGCAAGCGTCAAAAGAAGCAGCAGAAGGCCAGCGTCCCCGGGAGAGCAGCATACCACCACGAAACATCACGGCGATCACCGCCCACCATCCAAACGCCGGAAGGACCTATCCATGTCTCAAGGCCAATATGCTTTGCTCAGGCACATTATTAAATAAAATAAAGATATATTTCATTTAACAAATGAAATGCTTGTAGAAATGAAGTCTCACGGTTGAACAATGAACTCTAGCCAAGTTAATATTTTAAAATAAAGATTATTTTGAATTATATTTCTTTTATTATTTTTAGGTATATTCCCGCTCTCCTTGTTAAGATCCTCCACCACCAATTTTTTAGCAAAGCTTCATACCGATTTTCATCGTCTTGTTCTTTTAGCTAACATAGTTGTTCCCAACTTACTAGGCGATATGAGTGTGATTCAACGTCTCTCTAGGATGTATTACATTGATTTTGCCAATTACCCACTCGGTAGGATATAGATTGACATCTAGTGATTAATTAATATTATAGATAGTACCGAATTTAAGAGTATATCACCTCCACCCAAAGATAGGAATCTTCCTTTCAAGGATACCATTTTAATTCTAATTCTCTCAATGAGTCCAGATAGTCTTTTTCCTCAGCGCCTTCTAGTTATCCAACCTCAAGATATTTGATTGTCAGGATGGTAGTTGGGAAATTTATTATTTGTGGAATTTTCTTGGTGTATGCCCCTATAAGTGTGAATCGGTATGATTGCATTCTTGACAAAGTTGATGCGCAGGCTTGATAGCCACTCAAAAGATAGAAGATTAGCTTGAGGGTTCTGAACGGAGGGAGCTCTCATGTGATAAAAAACCCAACATGTCATCTGTATATTATAGAGTCATGATGTCATCCTCCCTATTGTTTCCCATTGGGATTCCCTTGTATATATTTACTCTTGTTGCTCTGTGAACATTATGGATAATACGTTAGTAGCAAGGACGAATAAGAGGGAGGATAGGAGATCATTTTGACTTAAGCCTCTTTTGTTTTTGACAGATCCTTGTGGTACTCCATTGATGAGAAATTTAGTTTGGAGGTTTTGAGAATGATTTGATCAATATGATCTATTTTAGCTCAAACCTCTGGCTTGGAGAACCTCTAGAGGAATTCCTAGTCCATTGTGTTATAGACTTTTTTGAAGTTGACCTTTATTAGTGCACCGTGAATTTCATTTTGTATATTAATTCTTCAGATACCACTATGTTGTCATATATCATCCCCCTTTATGAAGGTTGTTTGTGAGTCATCTATTAACTCTTTAACAAGGTTCATTAGCCTGTCTGGCAAAACCTTGGAGATGATTTTTGTGAAGCAATTTAGTAGGTTGATTGGCTTATAATCTAAAGATGCTTGATTGGGTATTATTCTTGAGGATTAGCAAAATATGTGACTAGTTAGTCTCTTCATGCTTATATTTCTTTGTAGAAATCTTCAAATAATTTAAGCATATCTGTTTTGATGAAATCCCAGCCATCTGATAGAAAGTCATGAGGAATCCATTTGGTAATAGGGCTTTTTCGGGAAAGAAGGGGGTTTCAAGGTAGAGCTGGATTTTGGGTCGTCTGACCTACGGCCCAAGATAATCCGGTCGTCGTGCACGGCGGAATGAGCGATCGGCCGTGCAGTGCACGGCCCGGATCCGCTGCCGGACCAAAGCCCCACCGCGCCGCCTAAGACGGGCATGGGCACGAAATATTTCGTGCCCGGGCCGTGCCGACACGGCCCATCACAGGCCAGCCCGAAATTTGACACGTGGCAGCAGCAGATACTACCACGTGTCAGATTTAATTTTTTTTCAAAAAATATATAAAAATATATGTATATAATATATAAGAAATAATTAATTAACTAATTTATTTATTCATTTTGTTGTATAGCTGCAACTATTGTGGTGGAGATGAGCTCTTGTACAAGTTGTTAAGGTTCAATCTTTAGGAAATGTGTTATTGTTCAATGAAAAAAGTAACTCCTTCCAATTAACCACTGAGAAATGTGAATACTTGTGCTTAAGCTTGTGGAAATTTGTTTTGAGAATGCCGGATTTGGTGAATCAATATAAGGGAAATATGTTATTAAGAGAAAATAAAAAGTTGTAATGCCAATGTATAGATAAGCTTGTGGAAATTTGGTTTAGTTTTAGTTCATTAAAAAAGTTTTTTTGTTTTAAATTTTTCCCATGGATCTTTAAACTGTGCTTTGTTTATTTTTGACTACTTCTCTGATTAAATGTTCAACTTGTCTAAATTTCACGTTTGATTATGTTGAATTATTTTTCCTCATTTTTGGGGTTTAATGTGGATGAAGCTGGCTTTTCACTTGATATGAATTTTACTTAATTTTTTTATTAATTTAGATTTATTTTATAATTTTTTAGATTTTTTTACAATTTTTAATATATTTTTTTAGATTATTTACAATTTAAATAATATTTTAATAAATGGACCGTGCTTGGCGGTGCACGAAGCGGTCACTCGGCCGGGCGTGCTTAGCGGCCACTCAAGTTAAATTGTGCCGTGCCTGGCTCGGCATGAAATTAATTCGTGCCATGCCTAGCACGGCACGAAATGGAGCCGGCATGACCCGGGCCGTGCCGGCCCACAATCCAGCTCTAAAAGTGGGGAACTATGACTCCTTGAAATTCAAGGTGTCATAGTTCCCCACTTTAGTGTGTGAAAAGTTTGTCCCCAATTGTTTTTATAGCGCATCTCTCTTTCTATTCCAAAGAGGTTGTTGAAGTGTGGTGAGATTGTGGTTGTTATTTCATCAGGTGTTGTTATTTGTTTCCCCTGTTTGAAGCTGCTTTATCTAATTTTTTTAATTGTTTTCAAAAAAAAATTGAAAAAAAAAACCAGAGAAACAAGCAATTTGGTATGAAAAGAAATGGAATCAAAAGGGGACTCCTATAATAATTTCAAACAATAATTTTGAGCTTAGCAGGTGAGTTAAGCAGCATCAATTTTGATCTTCTTTACACTTCATATTATACACCTATTTGGATGACTAGTGATTGGTTGATTCTGTTCATATTTTTGCATTGATGAAACACGGTAGAAAATACCATCAATGAATGTTCTGATGAAAGAATAACAAAAACTCGAGCAGTTGAGCAATACGCCACAAATTTATCAACTAAGGAAACAAAACTGAGGCTTTTGATCAAATGCCAAGAAGGCCAGTTTGAGTACAGTTCAGCCTTTTTTTCCTCCAATGCTACATGATCTCTGCTTTCTGTTTGCAATCCGAGAGCTCCTCTGCGAGCAGAGATGTTGTTACGATCCTTGGAATATGTATTCCGTAAGGGCAAGTTCCCTATATAAAGATGTGCTTTGCTTGGAGAAAGGGCATCGAAGTTGTGAAACCTTGGCCTGTCTCTCTCTGGAGAGGAGGATAGCCGCGATCGCCGGAGGTACGCCGGAGCTCGCTGGAGTACCACTCGTACCTATAACTATACTATAGTAGCATTTCCTTTTACTCTATGCTTTGTTACTTTCAGTAGGGACTGAACTATCTCTTCAATGTTATGCTATGCTGTTGATATGGGATGTATTTGAGTATATGAATGTTTTAATGAGAATGTATCATTGCTCATGGAGGTATGAGCATTGATTAGTAACGGATCTGTGTTATTTGAGAGTGTTGATTCGTTACAGATGTGAAGAACATCTCCATCATATCTACAGAAAGTTATGCATAGTTTCACCAGGTGTGCAAGAACCGCTACGAGTCTTCTGCATTTCCATGTCTTTAAGCTATCAAAGCAGTCAGGTTCATACATCCTTGCATACTTCCAGGTCTGCAAGCATCTGTTCTCTTGTGGGCAATGCGCAAAATCAGTCAGAATTACATGTGTAAACAATCAAGAGCAGTTTCTTGTAGAGGGCAAGCGGTGAGCAGCGCAGTGAGTAGATCGACAGCATCACATTGCAATTTTTTACCTACACTCATGAACAGAGGGAATGCAAGTAGATCGAAGCATTCCATTTGGTGCCTAAACAAATGGTCCCTCTCAATTCTCTGTCTATTGAGACCTTCTCATGCATGTAAAGAAGACCAGTCAATTCATTTTTGAAGATTTTATTTATGTTAAAATGGGAGCAGATCTCTTCAAGTGATTCCTTGCTTGGTACATACCATCTGTATGGAAATTCAAAACCATAACTAGCGAAGAATTTATCCTTGATTTGAGTCCATGAGCGAAGATAGCTACTCGTCCTCATTGTGAAGAATCTGAGAAGAGACATGGCTGTGTAAGTAGAGGCGTTCCACTGAGGATGAAACTGCTGAGTGGTGGGGGTTGGGTCAATTTTGGGGAATATGTGTCCCTGAGTGGTGGGGGATATGATGTTCCAGACAAAAAGTAACATCAATCCAAGGGAATACTCTGAATTCCCATCTATTATAATTCCCAGAAATTTTTCGCCGTGAGAAAATAGGAGAGAATTCAAGCCTTCTAAGCTCAACCCACAAGAACACCTCATAAACTTGTAATCAGCCCACAATGTGTGTTTTCAACTTATGGTACCTTTTTTTTTTAACTCCAATGCAATTTTCTATGTAATGTTATTGTATTTATTTATGATTACAAAGTTATATTGAAATGCATGTTATGTGTGTTTTCAAGGTCTTTCTGGAATGTGAACGAATTGTTGTTGAAAGACTTTACATCAAGGTTTGGGTTATAACTTATGGTATGCATACTAATTAATTAATTTCTCTTATGTGTTTGAGCAAAGGCCATATACATTACGAGATGGGCAACATATACAAAAGAATCCTTCATGTCCTCAGTGAAAGCACCCATTTAGTTTTCTTACGGTATTTCGTTCTTTTCATGGAAGATACTAACACATATTTTAGCTATATCTTTTTCTCTTTCTATATTTTCTACTTTTGTTTTTGAATTTTTAGAAATGCTAATCCTCCTTGTTTGGTTTGACTCTAGCATGCATGATTATTCATTCGAAGAGAGTATATGCCTTTTTGTAAGTCCTTTTGGTTTGTGCATGTGCTAGTGGAAACTGAAGATGATGATATGCCCAAGTAATTGCAAGATATTCATGAGTATTACGACGATCATCAAAGGGATGATCACCTAGATGAGCCTCTTGCTTCATCTAGGTCATCATCCCCTTGATCATCCTCGTAATATTCACAAATATCTTTCAATTCTTCAAGCATGTCATCATCCTTAGCTTCTACTGTCACAAGCACAAACCAAGGCTCCTCTTAGGAGAAGGCATAGACTTTCTTCAAATGAATAGTCATGCATGCTTCAATCAAACCAAACAAAGAGGATCCGTATTTCTGAAAATCCAAAACCAAAAATAAAAAATATAGAAAGAAAATAAAATACAGCTAAAAGACATGCTAGTGCCTTCCATCAAAAGAATGAAATACAGTAAGAAAACTAAATGGGACCTTACACTGAGGACATGAAGGAGTTTTTGTATAGGTTGCCCATCTCAAAATCCAAATGGCAATGCTCAAACACAATGCACACTAGGAATACCGCAAATACTAAGTAAAGGTTGATAGAGGTGGTTGTGATATTAGACATGGATGATCACTAATGATTTTATAATTTGGAAAAAGTTAAAATTAAAATTAGACTATCAAAGAGTGTATAAAAGCAGTTTCAAAAGCTATCATCTAGTTAGTTTTTGGAAAGGTTGTATCACCCAAAAGAAAATGGAGGGTGGGGCATATTAAATTTTCCGAAGTTTAATGGGGCCATGATAGGAAAATGGTGGTGGGGAATACTCACGGGAGATGTTGGCATATGCCTCCAAATCTTCAAAGACGCGTACTCCCATTGTAGCTTCATAGACGCACACAAACCCATTCCTGCTCATGCATCCCCCTTTTAGAAAAGACTTTATCGAGAAAAGTCATCTATACTTACCAACAAATCCGTAAAGCCAAGAACGGAAGGATCAACAAACTTCTGGAATTGGTGATAAGGCTCCTCACCCGAAAATACACATAACAGGATTGCAACCTTTACTTCTCAAACATCACCTTAGCATCCAAGAAGCCATAGAGAAGATTAGAAGAAGCAAGCCACTCCTCAAGCCAGGGCCTCTAACAGAAAAACAAAGCTGAGGGATAGGAAGACCTAAAAAGAGCCCTCCTCCAAATCGACACCCACGCAGTGGATACAAAAGAATGGAAGCTCACGCCAACCAAAGTATTCACAGTTAAACCTCTCTACACATTCCGAGTAGATGGCGGAACCAGAAACGAACTACAAAAGAGCTTCTGGAAGCTACCATGGCCCTTCTCAAGACAACTATTTGCATGGTTTGCAAAGGAGGACAAAATCCTTACTCTGGACATCCTCCACAAAAGAAAGTAGCAAAGAGAACACACAGAGTGCTACCTCTGTGATATGGAAGATGAATCGGTGACACACACGCTCTTGTCGTGCACATATGTGACAAACATATGGAACGCAAAGTTTATGTCATAAAAGAATTGATTTTATTAAGGAGATTATTTGCCTTATGATGTCCCATGACACTATTGATCTCAATCAGTTTACATCACATATGAATTGCTCTAATTGTAACAAAAAATTTGATTACAATGTCAACATAAAGATACATGGATCTGAGAAAAAAATGAACTAGAAACAAGCAAATAAAATAACTGCAAAGCATGAGCTCACACCATATAAAACAATTCAACCACTTCAAATCCATGTAAATAATGAAAATGTTCCCACACCATATATATCCTGTATTAATTAATAATTTAAATAATTAAAAATATATGTATCAATATTATTAAGCGTAGATAAAAAAAACAGAAAATTAAGTTTGGGTTTTACTGTTTTAGAATTTTCTTAAAATTTTAGATTTTTTATTTATTTTAAAAAGTCAATCTATATCGCTAAGTGGGAATATTTTGCATTTAAAAAAATATATTTATTAGTCCGAGCATATGGGTTAAAAAATTATTAAAAAAAAGATTGAGATGTAACTTTTTCTATCATACCCTTCTTATGATATAATTTTAAAAAATTGCAACACTAAAGATAATCTTGTATATCTATCTCCCTAATAATGAGAGAGAGAGAGAGAGAGAGAGAGAGAGAGAGAGAGAGAGTTCATAGAACAACATAAATAGAGAAGAAACATGCTATTTGACACATAAAAGGATTTATTGAATAAAAAAAGAGTGCTATATATGAGAATGAAAGAAGAAGGGATTGAAGAATCTTGTATATTTCCCTAATGATAAAAGAATCTCGTACGCTTTCATAATAATTAATAGTGTCAAGAAGTAGTGTTGTGGATTTGAAGAACTCAAGAAGATAAAAGAAAATCCAGTGAAAGCCGAAGCATGTAACAATGTGATAAATTAATGGTTCATTCATTGCAACTTAAATCTTGTGAAGATTGCGCCACAGAACAGAAAGTTAAATCTTGTGAAGATTGCAACAGTAAAGATATGTAATAAAGCAAGAATCCTTCTAATCAAATTCTTTAACCAACACTGCAGTTTGTCATTCTAAAAAAAAGAAAATAAAAGAAGAGAAGAGATCATAAACAAATCAAGATCTAGAAATAATCATGTATATCTAAATTAAACCACCCCTAATAATCAAATACTGAAGCAAAACAAAGCAAGAAAAAAGTGTGAGAGAACGAGAGGGCATAGATCAAGAGAAACAGAGAAGAAGGGATTTATTGAATGAAAAGGAGAGTGCTATATATGAGAATCAAAGAATTAGGGATTGGCTTTGAGAAATACCTGTTCTTCTCTCTACGCTTCCGAAGTTGGGGGCGAGAAATCAAAAAACCAAGTCTGTCGATAAGGAATGTTGTAAAGCGAGTAGAGTGTTTCTCGTTCTAAAAAAATAAAAGAAGAAGAGATAAACAAATGATCAAGATCTATAAATAATTTTATATCTAAATTAAACCACCCTACACTTTGAGAAATACCTGTTCTTCTCTCTGCGCTTGCGAAGTTGGGGATTTATTGAATGAAAAGGAATGTTATATATGAGAATCAAAGAATTAGGGATTGGCTTTGAGAAATACCTCTACACTTCCGAAGTTGGGGAGAAATCAAAAAACCAGATCAGAGTGCTTCTCTCTTGTTTGCGCGTGTATATATATAAAGAAGGTATTTCCCGCCACACGAGAAGTTGACCGTTAGGGTAAACTACGCGAAACCGAGTTATGTTTTCATCTAATTTTTTACTCGTAATAATAGTGATAATTTTTCTCTTATATATTGTTTTTTTTAGGGGAGTAAATTTCACTAGATTGCATGTAGACTGGATGAATATTTCCATATCAGTGTAAAAAATATTTATTTTAATTTCATTTATTAAATAAAATAAAGTAATATTTCATTTAACAAATGAAATGTTATTAGAAATGAAGTCTCTAGGTTGAATCATGAACTTAGTTCATGACACAACATGCAGTTATTATTTTAAAATAAAGCTTCCTTTGAAGTATATTTATTTTATTATTTTTAGATATATTCTGGCTTTCTTTGTTAAGATCCTACACCACCATTTTTTTAGCAAAGCTTCATACCAATTTTCATCTGTCTTGTTCTTTTAGCTGATATAGTTGTTCCCAACTTATTAGGCGGTTTGTGTGTGACTCGGTGTGCACTCATCTCTAGGATGTCTTGCATCAATTTTTCCAATTACCCACACAGTAGGATATAGATTGACATCTAGTGAATTAATATTATAGATTGTACCGAATTTAAGAGTATGTCCCCTCCGCCCAAAGATAAGAATCTTCCTTTAAAGGATACCATTTTACTTCTAATCCTCTCAATGAGTCCGTGACTAGTCTTTTTTCCTCTGGCTCTCTAGTCATCCGAAACTCAAGATATTTGATTGACAAGATGGTAGTTGTGAAATTTATTATTTGTGGAATTTTCTTGGTGTATGTCCCTAAGTGTGAATCGCTATGATTGCATTCTTGGCAAAGTTGATGCGCAGCTTGATGGTCGACTCAAAAGATATACAGAACATTAGCTTGAGGGCTCTGAGCGAAGGGAGCTCTCATGTAAAAAAACCAACATGTCATCCTGCTTATTACAGAGTCATGATGTCATCCTCCCTGTTGTTTCACAAAGGAGATTCCCTTTGTATATATTTACTCTTTGTCGCTCTCTTAACATTGTGGATAATATGTTAGTAGCAAGGATGAATAAGAGGGAGGATAGGAGATCACTCTCGAACATCCCCTGATCTTCTTCCAAAACCATTGGTTGATCCTAGGGCTAGCTATATCTCTTGATCGGCCATGCTAGCTCCACATCGCCTTCACGTCGACTAGGAGGTCCACCGGGCGTGGTTCTTCTCACCTCTTGCCATCAACAGTTCACAAGGCTCTTTGCTCCGTTTCTAACAAACTGTGCCAAACTGTTGATGCTCAAAACGGGAAGGTCCTCGGCATCCCCCCTTCTCTCAGAGTTCAATTGAGAAAATAGAGAAAAAATGGTGGTAACTAGATGGTTGAGTAGGGAAACGTCACGAGCTTGGTGACGACCTCAGGGAGTCGCCATCAAGAGAGGCAATGGAACTACGGCCTTCGGGTCCTCCTTCATGCAAGGGAAGTCCAAGGGCTTCTACCCGGACCTTCCGATGCTCAAGTCAACAAAAGGTAATCGGAAGAGGAAAAGAAGTGGAAGGGGAGAAGAGGATTGTGTGATAAGTTGCAGAGGAGGGGGGGAGAATTTGAAGAGGAAAGAGCTCTCGAGGTGGAAGGTAAGCCCAGAGGATCCCCCCATTTTGTCCCCCCCTCCCCAACTTTATACCTCATGGGTCAATTTTAGACCATTGATCAAGGGGGCTCGCGGATGACGTTAGAGCAGGGGAGGGCGCCCAAAGGCCCTTGCTAGGTCGTTGGTCGTAGAGTCCATCTCAGACACCAGCACGCTCGTAGATGTGTGAGGGTTCATGCCTTCTTTATGATGGAATCTCCACGTGGCTAGATGGGAGAGGTCCGGTTGGTTGTGTGATACCCACTACTAAGTCTACATGATTGTGCAATGTCTAGGGTGTGATTTTCTCCCCTAACAGTGGACATTCAAATGAAAGTTTTTTTCTCCCCTAATAGCTTTTAAACGTAAATTGAACTTCTGCATAGTTAGTACAGACTTCTTGACTATATCTTGAAAGGGTTGTGCTATGGATAGTTTTGATTTGAAGATGTCAAGTTGTTTGTATTGATTTCACTTAAAAGGAGACTTGTTTCAGTTTGTAAAATGTGGAAGAATTATTGATGAGCGAAAATTCTTGTGGAAATTCTTTACCTATCTACGTGCATGGTAGCAAGATTGTGATATTTTCCCTTTATATTAACTGCTTGTGTGAGATGATTCTTGAAGTTTCTCAATGTTTATGTTGGAAATACAGACTAAAGATCTATTTTTTTTCCCAGGCTTTGTTTCATTTGCATCTTGTTTGTTAGCTACATCTTATGTACTTATTCTTTATTAACTTTCTGATTTTGTTGCTCTTGTTCCTTTGTGCCAAACTACAAGTGGAATTCATGGAGTTCTTGATTTCTTTGTTGTATTTAACCAACGATATTGTTTTGTATTTGAATTTCTTACTGCAGTTTAGCATTGATTTATTTTGCTATAATGAAATGCAATTAATCTGCCATGTGGCTAAGTGAGCCTTACTCAATAAGATAATTAAAAATAAAAACTTAAATGAAAAACTATTTGATATTATGTTTTTTGAGCTTTCCCCAAAACTTCCGTAACTTTTTTAACTCCAATGCAATTTTCAATGTAATGTTATTATATTTATTTATGGTTACAAAGTTATATTGAAATGCATGTTATGTGTGTTTTCAAGGTCTTTCCGAATGTGAACGGATTGTTGTTGAAAGACTTTCTACAAAGGTTTGGGTTATAACTTATGGTATGCCATACTAATTAATTCATTTCTCTTATGTGTTTGAGCAAAGGCCATATACATTCGAGATGGGCAACATATACAAAAGAATCCTTCATGTCCTCGGTGAAAGCACCCATTTAGTTTTCTTACGGTGATTTCGTTCTTTTGATGGAAGATACTAACACATATTTTAGCTATATCTTTTTCTCTTTCTATATTTTCTACTTTTGTTTTTGAATTTTTAGAAATGCTAATCCTCCTTGTTTGGTTTGACTCTAGCATGCATGATTATTCATTCGAAGAGAGTATATGCCTTTTCGTAAGAGTCCTTTCTGGTTTGTGCCTGTGCAAGTGGAAACTGAAGATGATGATATGCCCAAAATAATTGCAAGATATTCATGAGTATTACAACGATCATCAAAGGGATGATCACCTAGATGAGCCTCTTGCTTCATCTAGGTCATCATCCCCTTGATCATCCTCGTAATATTCTACAAATATCTTTCAATTCTTCAAGCATGTCATCATCCTTAGCTTCTACCGCCACAAGCACAAACCAAGGCTACTCTTAGGAGAAGGCATAGACTTTCTTCAAATGAATAGTCATGCATGCTTCCAATCAAACCAAACAAAGAGGATCCATATTTCAAAAATCCAAAACCAAAATAAAAAAATATAGAAAGAAAATAAAAAATACGACTAAAAAGACATGCTAGTGCCTTCCATCAAAAAGAATGAAATACAAGAAGAAAACTAAATGGGACCTTACATCGAGGACATGAAGGAGTTTTTGTATAGGTTGCCCATCTCAAAATCCAAATGGCAATGCTCAAACACAAAGCACACTAGGAATACCGCAAATGCTAAGTAAAGGTTGATAGAGGTGGTTGTGATAGTAGACATGGATGATCACTAATGATTTTATAATTTGGAAAAAGTTAAAATTAAAATTAGACTATCAAAGAGTGTATAAAAGCGGTTCAAAAAGCTATCAAAAGCAGCTTTTAAAATTAGACATGATATTTTGCTCTGTAGAAATGAAATTAATCTGTTATGTGGCTAAGTCGGCCTTTTACTCGATAACATAATTAGAAATAAACACTTAAATCAAAAAATCTTTTGATATTATGTCTTTTTTAATTCCACCGCAATTTCTATGAAATGTTATTGTATTTATTTATGTTTACAAAGTTATATTGAAATGCATGTTATGTGTGTTTTCAAGGTCTTTCTGGAATGTGAACGGATTGTTGTCGAAAGTCTTTACAACAAGGTTTGGGTTATAACTTATGGTATGCCATACTAATTAATTCATTTTCTTATGTGTTTGAGCGATTGCCATATACGTTACGAGATGGGCAACATATACAAAGAATCCTTCATGTCCTCGGTGAAAGCACCCATTTAGTTTTCTTTACGAATTTCATTCTTTTGATGAAAGATACTAACACATTTTTTAGCTGTATTTTTTTCTCTTTCTATATTTTCTACTTTTGTTTTTGAATTTTTAGAAATACTAATCCTCCTTGTTTGGTTTGACTCTAGCATGCATGATTATTCATTTGAAGTGAGTATATGCCTTTTAAGTAAGAGTCTTTCTAGTTTGTGCATGTGCTAATGGAAATCAAGATGATGATATGCCCAAATAATTTGCAAGATATTCATGAGTATTACGACGATCATCAAGGGATGATGACCTAGATGAGCCTCTTGCTTCATCTAGGTCATCATCCCCTGATCATCCTCGTAATATTCACAAATATCTTTCAATTCTTCAAGCATGTCATCACCCTTAGCTTCTACTAGCACAAGCACAAACCAGGGCTACTCTTAGGATAAGGCATACACTCTCTTCAAAGGAATAGTCATGCATGCTTCAATCAAACCAAACAAAGAGGATCCGTATTTCTGGAAATCCAAAACCAAAAATAAAAAATATAGAAAGAAAATAAAATATACAAATAAAAGACATGCTAGTACCTTCCATCAAAAGAATGAAATACAAGAAGAAAACTAAATGGGACCTTACAATCGAGGAGATGAAGGATTTTTGTATAGGTTGCCCATCTCAAAATGCAAATGGCAATGCTCAAACACAATGCACACTAGGAATACACATGAAATGCTAAGTAAGAAAGGATAGAGGTGGTTGTGATATTAGACATGGATGATCACTAATGATTTTATAATTTGGAAAAATTAAAATTAAAATTAGGCTATCAAAGAGTGTATAAAAGTAGCTTCAAAAGCTATCATCTAGTTAGGTTGGAAAGGTTGTATCGCCCAAAAAGAAAATGGAGGGTGGGGCATCTTAAATTTTCATAAGTTTAATGGGGCCATGATAGGAAAATGGTGGTGGGGAATACTCACGGAGATGTTGGCACATGCCTCCAAATCTTCAAAGACGATACTCCCATTGTGGCTTCATAGGCATTACAAACCCATTCCTGCTCATGCATCCCCCTTCTAGAAATGACTTTATCGAGAAAAGTCATCTATACTTACCAACAAATCCGTAAAGCCAGGAACGGAAGGATCAACAAACTTCTGGAATTGGTGATAAGGCTCCTCACCCGAAAATACACATAACAGGATTGCAACCTTTACTTCTCAAACATCACCTTAGCATCCAAGAAGCCATAGAGAAGATTAGAAGAAGCAAGTCACTCCTCAAGCCAGGGCCTCTAACAGAAAAACAAGCTAAGGGATAGGAAGACCTAAAAAGAGCGCTCCTCCAAATCGACACCCACACAGTGGATACAAAAGAATGGAAGCTCACGCCAACCAAAGTATTCATAGTTAAATCTCTCTACACATTCCGAGTAGATGGCGGAACCAGAAGCGAACTACAAAAGAGCTTACGGAAGCTACCATGGCCCCTCAAGACAAAACTATTTGCATGATTTGCAAAGGAGGACAAAATCCTTACTCTAGCAACCTCCACAAAAGAAAGTGGCGAAGAGAACACACAGAGTGCTACCTAGCGATGTGGAAGATGAATTGGTGACACACACGCCTCGCTGCCGCGTACATATGTGACAAACATATGGAACGCATAAAGTTTACGCCATATAAGAATTGATTTAATTAAGGAGATTATACGCCTCATGATATCCCATGACACTATTGAACCCAATCAGTTTACTTCACATATGAATTGCTTTAATTGTAACAAAAATTTTGATTACAATGTCAACATAAAGATGCATGGTTCTAAGAAAAAGTGAACTAGAAACAAGCAAATAAAAATAACTTCAAAGCATGAGCTCACACCATATAAAACAATTTAACCACTTCAATACCATGTAAATAATAAAATGTTCTCAATGAGTTTCACATAGACAATTGGAATTCTCATACCAAATAAAGTGACTCGTGGATTAATATCCATTCAAAGCATTTCATATATTGGAATTCTCTAAATCGAATTGGATGAAAACAATATTACCCGAACTCAAAGTTGAAAATCGGCTTGATCAAATACGTCATAATGGCCCTGTCTAAGACAGGAGACACAAACGGCCTCCCATCCCATCCCAACAAATATGAATGACATCAATATAACCGAATTTGAATTGATTGAGAATTACAGACAAATATAAATCACATCAAACACATCCAAAAAAGGTCAAAAACCAGCCAACATTCAACAGGATGTGAAGATAAGATCGGAAAGCAGAGGCCAAGAATGTAAGATACACCGTTAAGTAAATATAGGAAGATGATCATGAACCTTATTATATTTTTCTCCTTCCAGAAAAGATAACTCAAGCAAAAGACGTACGAAATCTAAAAGATCACACAAGAATTTGATGAGAAAATCACGTTAATGAATCCCCACGGGATATACATCAAGAAGTTTGAAGAGGAAAATCATATGAGGAATTTCCAAATTGTTCAAGAACATATCATTCATAGAGATAAATAACCCAATAATCACATAATAATCAAATAAAACAAGCAAGACTCTAAACACTAACATCTCGAAATTCTAGATCAAAGACAGATCAATATCAAAAACCCTAAAACATCGGCTGTGATTCAAGAACCGTGTTCTCAACATTAATCCCAAGAGGAAAGAAACCCTGTAATGGAAGTAATCAAAAGAAGCTCGAAAAATGGATGAAAATTTCACCAAAAATTGCAGAAAGAAAAAATAAATAAATAAATAAATAAAGAGAGAGGCGATCGAGAACAGAGAACTCACATGTACGAAAATTTCACCAAAACTCGAATGCTGTTTATATCATGATGGGACTGAAGTTACTAACCTCCATGTTGAAGCTCTGTGTTTTGATATCCCGCTGATAAGCCTTCTTTCAGACCGTTGGATCCAGATGAGTTAGATGACCTCGGATTGACCACAATCAGAAAGTTAATAACTGCCAAAAATATTTCCTTTATTAATTAATAATTTAAATAATTAAAAATCTATCAAACTATCTATATTAATAGCGTCAAGAAGTAGTGTTGTGGATTTGAAGAACTCATGAAGATAAAATGGTTCATTCATTGAAACTAAGATCTTGTGAAGATTGCCACAAAGTAATGTAAACTTAAATCTTGTGAAGATTGCAACACTAAAGATATGTAATATAGTAAGAACCCTTTTGATTAAACCTTTGATCAACACTGCAGTTCCTCATTCTAAAAAAATTAAAGAAAAGAAGAGAGAAACAAATCAAGATCAAGAGAAACGGAGAAGGCATAGATCAAGATCTAGAAATAACCATATATCTAAATTAAACCAACCTAATAATCAGAGAGAGTGAGAGGGAACGAGAGGGCATAGATCAAGAGAAAGCGAGAGAAGAAGCATGTTATTTGGCACATATAAAGGGATTTATTTAATGAAAACGAGACTGCTATGGATTGGCTTTGAGAAGTAGTGTTGTGGATTTTAAGATCTCAAGAAGTTATAAGAAAATCCAGAAAATCTTTTGAAGATTTCCCGTAAACATAAACTTTTAAATCTTGTGAAGATTACAACAGTAAAGATCATATGTAATAAAGCAAGAACCCTTCGGATCAAATTCTTTAACCAACACTGCAATTCCTCATTCTAAAAAAAAAAAGAAAATATAAGAAAAGAAGAGATCATAAACAAATCAAGATCTAGAAATAATCATATATCTCCCAAATAACCAGAGAGAGAGAGAGAGAGCAAGAAGAGGGCATAGATCAAGAGAAACAGAGAAGAAGCATGCTATTTGTCACATAAAAGGATTTATTGAATGAAAAGGAGAGTGCTATATATGAGAATCAAAGAATTAGGGATTGACACCCTTTGAGAAATACCTCTTCTTCTCTCTACGCTATGCGGCGGGGAGAAATCAAAAAACCAAGAACCCTTCTGATCTTCTCTCTACGCTTGTGAAGTTGGGGATTTATTGAATGAAAAAGAGAGTGCTATATATTAGAATCAAAGAATTAGGGATTGGCTTTGAGAAATCAAAAAACAAAGATTGATAAGAATGTTTCTCTTCTGTTTTTATGCCAAGTGTATATATATATAGAAGGTATTTCAGCCACACAGCTCTAGAGAAGTTTTGACGTTAGAGAAAAACTACGCTGAGAACGAGCCTTGATATATATATATAAGTGTAAAAATTATTTACTTTTATTTCACTTATTAAATAAATAAAAATAAAATTTCATTGAACAAATGAAGTGTTATTAGAAGTGTAGGATCTCTGAACTTAGTTCATGAGCTAATTGTCCCAATTTTCAATTTATAAACCCAAAACCCATAATTTAATGGATCATCATGCAGTTATTATTTTTTTCAAGTAAATTCATGCATTATAATTGGAGCTTTGTTTGATTAATTTCTTAATCTATTTTAATTGAGAGGACACAAACTCCCTCTCAAACTCTGATGAACCAACTGTGTTGTTAATTTGTGCATTAGAAGTAATTTCTGATTATTAGAAATAAAAAGCAGACAACAATCCTTTTGTACTCTCAAATTTAATCTCTGGGAACAGAGAATTATTATTTTGCCAGCAATTGAAAAGCTTATAACATCAAAAATTACAACACCGCCAAAAACAGATGGGCATTGAGCTAACAGAGCTGCACCTGGTTTAATTGCTTCATAAATAAGTAGGAACAGTTATGAAAGAAACAAATTCCGAAAGTGTCAACAATTTTAGCAGTGAGGAGTTAATAAGACATGGACATCCAATCATACAGGGATGGATGTCTCCCACACAGATCAATTTCATCAACAAAAGCTGGAAGATAAGTTCATCTTGTGCATGAAAAACTTTTCTTCCATTTACTATGTCCACGGGAAGCACTAACATGCTTGGTCGATTAGATAGGCTGGGAAGTATGTTTTAAGTTTTGGTACTCTTACATGCATCTCATCAACATCCAACTTCGACCGCCAAAACTGATGAATCTTGACTCATTGCAAAATGACTGCCCGGCAAAACAAGCAACAAAGGGGAAAAAAATATTAGGTTTTCAAGGCACAATGACTACCAAACAAATAAAATTGAAATCACTAGATCACCTGTTTTGTACTGACCCGTGATCAACAGCTGAGCTCAAGCAATAGATAACCCTACCGACAATGTTAGTCATTGGCAAAGGACCATAAAACCGACTATCTCTGGCCTCCTACAACCAAAGAAAATAAAAAATAATTTAGTAAGCAATGAATGGACTGGCCCATGCACCTCATTACAAGTAAGGTCAGGCCCGACAGCAGGCAGGCATATTGAGTTAGAATTGTTAAAAACAATGAGCTTCTTCAGGAAATCCAATCTGCTTTGCAATGACACTTTACATGTCCATAAACATGATTACTAATACAAACTAGTTATGCAGGTACCTTTGGCTTCAAAGCTTCGTTGTCTGAGATCACCCAACACTGATCCTTCTCTAAAACATAAGTTTCATCTTTCTCATCTCTAGATTCCATCTCATACCCTTCAATTGCAGCCAAGCTTCTGACAAGATAATCATCTGGCTCTCTCAGGGTCTTTCAACATGACCACATCTCCAACAAAAACTTGCCTATAGTAAAAGCAAGAGAGAACTATAAGGCATAAAACTTAGAAGGAATCATTAGCTTGATATACATTGGATCTTTCATTTACCAATAGAAGCTATGTGCATAATGTTGAACTTGAACATATTACTACCTTAAACACAATAAAGGGCTCTGATTCTAAGAAAATGAGTCAGCAATTGGAATTACTTACATGTCAGAGAATACTTGTCATTGGCAGAGTCCTAGGCTACTAAAAGGAAAAACATACAGTTTTTCCATCGTCAATAGAAATAAGAGACAAGTTTTTTTTTTTCTTTTTTGATAAGGTGGATAAACCACATTTTATTTATGAAATTAGTTGTTGATTACAAGGTACCGACAAAAGGAAATTCTGAAATACATCATTGTTTGCCCATCCTTCTGCCGGATTCTATGTGGAGCTCTCACAGGTCTCCCCCTACCCCGTCTGGCACCGTAGTCAGGCCATCGCCGAATGCATCCTCGGCCCCTTCCGCCTGTCACCCGTGATCCCGCGTGAACTTCGAGATCAGACTTTACCAAGTTGGCGGCAACTTCCAGCTTTGCCCGCTTCGCAACAGGAGCTGCATCCAACCAAGAAATCATAAGGAAAGAAATATCACGAATGGTTCTTTGATAAACACGTTGTTTATCCTGGAAGCAACGCTAAATAAGAGACAAGTTAAGATGACAGAAAAGCTTCCAGATGCTAGTATTCCTAAACAGGCAGGGCAACCATAATTTACAATCCTGTGAGCATTACCTATTTGTTTATTTTTTCATCAAAATATATAAAGAGTACAAGGTACAAAAAGTAAAACCAATAAAAGAATTTAAGTGAGTGCAATTTGTAACATATGGAAATATCAGCAATATGCCAGACATAGCAGGGTCCTATTTGTCTAGAAGCATGATACATTTTAACTGAATGTGCCAATGGGTTTAAATTTGAAACTACTGTGTTTTGATCATCACATGAATACAAGTTCTCATGTCCTAGTGATAATTTTAGACATTGTCACACATTGCATGAAAGAAACATCAATGGCCAAAAGCAGGGCCATACTGTAGTTTCCAATCATCAAAAGGCAAAAAATAAAAAATATGAAAATCTGGCGATGTTTTTACCAAAACATTGGCCCTGATGATAGAAAAGAGATTCTTCTTATTGCCAATTAAACATAGAAAGGGAAAGAAGACCATCTTTGAAACTAGAAAAACCTAAACAAGGCCCCAAGGAAAAATCTGACTTTATATAAAATTTTTAGCGTCAGATACATAGATACATAGATGATTTAGAACACAAGTATTTGCAAGTTCAGCCATAGAAAAATAGTATTATCATATACCAAAACCGGCTACTATATTTCCTGAGATAAATTAAAACATCAAAGAGGGATTAATATCATCTTGAATAATTTCACTAGACAATTGTATTGACAGTCAGACACTACCCAAGTGATGAAACAATATGAACATTTAAAAATACAACATTTTATATACTGACCCAACATTGTCAACCGATGATGATTGCAAATAAGTTTTAAAAAGAAATGGCACTATACAACTACATAAAAGAGAATTGAGTGGCTATACGTTTGGACCCGAAAGGGCAGCTTCCTGACAAGAAGAGTACCCCCTTCTGCTGCTATTGTTGGTGCCATTTCTTTGCCCTTGTTCCATTGTTAAAAAAGTCAGCTTGCCTTGAAAGAAGTTCTTCCAAATTGCATCACTTAGTTCCCTCCAATTGATTTGACCTATAATGTACTTTTGCATAGTATGGCATGTGAATCAGATTAATTACGGTGTCTTTACTTCAAAAAGATAAAAGGCTGCTTTGAATTAGAAAAAATTGAATGGAAATCATGATAGTGGTAGTCTTCTTGCAGTGATATTGATGTACAGGACCATAAGGCTCTACTTGGATGTAGAGAAAAAAGACAGCCCAAGAGTACAAAAGCTCACTCATTGTCATGCGGGGGTCCGGGAAAGGTGGACCACTTTAGTCTATCAGATATGCAGCGGCGCTAGCTTTTAAAGCAAGAATCTGTTTTCACGACTCAAACCCGTGACCTATAGGTCATAAGACAGCAACTTTACCGTTGCGCCAAGGTTCCCCTTCGATGTAGAGAAAACATATGAAAATAATTGAAAGGATCAAAAAGTGAGGGAAGGAAAAGAAAAAGATAAAATTTATGACAAAATGTATTTCATTCAACAATCCACTCTATTTTCTTCATTCAACCAAACACAGCACAACAAAACTATTATCCTTCTTGTTTTCTCCACCTTTCCTCCATTTTCCTCATTGCAAGCACACTCAAAGAGAAGCCATCTCCGGATCGAAGAAACCCCAATTGATCATCAACATGGTGAAAAAAAAAAAAAAAAATCAAAATTTGCAAAGGAAACAGACTGGAACCCAAATTAAAGACCACATAAAAATCTATAAACAGAAAGTAAGGGAGCCTGTGGCTAGAACGAAATCACAGATATTTAATGATAAACAACGTGTTTAGGCAAAACTAATTTTTGATAGTGACTTCCTCCTCTCTTGGTTCTATGCAGCTAGCGCGTCAAAGTGAACAAACTGAACACAAAAGTTAAAAGGAGTTACCAACGACCCACGGGTCTATTGGTACCGGGTTCCCTTGTTAAGGCGTTGGCCTCGACTTGCGTGTCTGCACGGGTGCGGCGCGGGTTCGAGGCTCTCTCCTTACAAGGTGATGGGGAAAGCGCTTGCACGCGTCGTCATGGCCAGCGCCCCTCCTTGACGGTCTTTATGGCCATTGTCAAAAAAAGTTAAAAGGAGTTTGCCATTCATCAGTGAAGCCCTCCCACAGCAGACAGACAGTGGCATTACACCAGGGGAAGCAGAATGAGGAGCTGAGAAATCGGTGTTGCAAGGAATGTTTACATGTTTATACCATCATTGTAACACCTTATCCATATGTATCAACATACATATCTATATGTATCTGCATACTTCAATTTCAACGAAAGTGGTTAAGCCACGTTTATCAAAATAAAATAAAATGTCCATCTATCATTAATTCAACAAAATAAAACCTAATCTTAAACATCAAAATATTACAAAACCAATAAAAATAAAACCAGCACACTGCACAAACTCAACCAAAAAAAAAAAAAATATTCATTAATTAATCTAAACAAAATCCAATATTTAACAACAAACCAACAATAAAAAACAAAGGATTTTCCATTCGTTTACCCTAAAAAACTAAACTTTAACATCTAAACTTCAAAAAGAACAAAAGAACTAAAAGCATCAAAAGGTATTACCTCAAGGCCGGCACCCTCGACTACGAGGGCTTTGATCCCTTCCACATTCCCACAATTGACCTGTTGATAGACGAGCTCATCCAAGGATTGATAAGCACCCATCCAAGCCTCGAACTTATTTCGAAGATTGAAGAACCAATCGCCAATAATATCCGATCCTTGACAGGAATGGCACCAAAACCCTACTTAGGGTTTCTTTGATCATGAAAACAATCACAAAACCCCCTCTAATGCGAGACTAAGCAGTCACTGAACGAGGACACCGCCAGTTCAGTCGCGCGCTAAAAACTTCCTCGCCAGTTCAGTCGCGCGCTAAAAACTAAACCAGAGACATAAAAATGATTTTTTTTTTTTTTTGTTTTTTTGTTTTTTTTTGCAAACACACTACTGTAAATAGAGAAATTGCAACATACCCCTCTGAAGTTCACAATTACACACACATCCTCAGAAACCCACAAATTAGCACAAGCATTATAAGAAATCCATTTATCTCAAGTTTTGAGAGATCAGTAGACAAATTCAGTTTTTAAAACAATATACTTACCTTTATTGAAAAAAAAAATTCCTTTTTTTTGGATATAGGTGGATAAACCAAGATTATTTTTGATAAAGTAGTTCACATTACATCCCGGTCTGATAACTCTGTCTCACGGCTTTGGCTAGGTCATTCTAAGCTACTCTTACCGGTTAGTGAGTCATCCTCGAAGGCCTCATCATCCTCATCAGCCCTATGGACCGGTCTTTACGGTGAACTACAAGCTTCTTTGACCGGATTTTGGGTTGTTTGAAACCTAAGTCGCTTTAATGAGAAAATCAATATCATAAATGATTTTTAAGAAAACGTTGTTTATTTTGGAAATACTGCTTGTTTCTCTCTATCCATAAGCTCAATATGATGGCCATCACCGTGAGGTCCCATCCCCACCTCAAGGACTTGTTCACTTTTGAGGATAGGGTTTTAGTTTCCCAGATATCTTGAAGTGAGTGTGGGAATGTATTTAACCTAAATAAGGTTTGGTAGTTGCCTTGATGCTTGATGCAGCCAAGCAGGAAATGAATAGGTACGTCAAGGACTCATTGTATGTTTCACACATAAAGCATAACATCGTGTGCAGCTCTATTTCATCTCATGTGTAAGTTGTCCGGTGTAAATATTTTGTTCTCCCTTGTCGACCATGTGTAGAGATTGATTTTTGAGGGGGCAACGCGATTGAATGTGTACATTTAAAAATAATAAGTCAAGAATGATCTCGCCAATGAATAGAGATGTTTAGCCTCCGAGTAAAAAAATTTAAAAATAATAAATAAACTAACAAATAAATAAATATATTAATACACATGTTGACCAGAAGAAAGGCTCTTAGTCTAAGGAAGGAGTCAAAAATCATGCATTGTCTTTCAACCTTACGTTCGGAGCCAAGGCAATGATCTCAGTGGAGATAGGGATGCCGATGTATCGAACACAGGAGTTCGACCAAGAGGCGTACGCTGAAGGGCTCCAAGCCAAGCTTGGCCTTTTCGAAGGAAAGAGAGACATTGCATCTATCAAAGTTGCGTCATATCGAGAGAGAGTCCGATGTTCCTATAATTATAAGGTGAAAGAGGTTACCTTCAATTCGGGGACAGGTGCCGTGGAAGAACATTTTCTAGGGCAATAAGAGCCGAACTGGAAAATTGAGTCCAAATTGAGAAGGGCCATACGTCGTGAACAAGGTCATCTGACCGGGTACATAACAACTTGCTGATATAAAGGGACGTAGACTGAAGCAACCTTTCCACTCCGAATACCTCGGGCGTTACTATCAATATTTAATAAGTTCCATGTCGGTTTTCGTCGCTTTCTTTACTTGAATGGTTGTATCCACCTATGCCTCTGAAGGGACGAGCTCTCTTGCTTGTATCGAAAGTCTCTTCGAAGGACCGATCATTTGTGCTCGTATCAAAGTAAATCTAAAGGGTCGCGAAGGTCCAACTCTCATTTTTGCTAGCCATGAAGTGTCCAGCGAAGAGATCGGACAACTCCTCAAATGAGGAAATGGATCCTGTTTGAGCAGTGCCATATGCATTTTGAGATGGGCAACACATACAAAGAATCCTTCATGTCCTCAGTGAAAGCACCCATTTAGTTTTCTTACGGTATTTCGTTCTTTTGATGGAAGATACTAACACATTTTTTAGCTATATTTTTTTCTCTTTCTATATTTTCTACTTTTGTTTTTGAATTTTTAGAAATACTAATCCTCCTTGTTTGGTTTGACTCTAGCATGCATGATTATTCATTTGAAGCGAGTATATGCCTTTTCGTAAGAGTCATTCTGGTTTGTGCCTGTGCTAGTGGAAACTGAAGATGATGATATGCCCAAATAATTGCAAGATATTCATGAGTATTATGACGATCATCAAGGGGATGATGACCTAGATGAGCCTCTTGCTTTATCTAGGTCATCATCCCCTTGATCATCCTCGTAATATTCACAAATATCTTTCAATTCTTCAAGCATGTCATCATCCTTTGCTTCTACTGGCACAAGCACAAACCAGGGCTACTCTTAGGATAAGGCATACACTCTCTTCAAACGAATAGTCATGCATACTTCAATCAAACCAAACAAAGAGGATCCGTATTTCTGCAAATCCAAAACCAAAAATAAAAAATATAGAAAGAAAATAAAATACAACTAAAAAGACATGCTAGTACCTTCCATCAAAAGAATGAAATACAAGAAGAAAACTAAATGGGACCTTACATCGAGGACATGAAGGATTTTTGTATAGGTTGCCCATCTCAAAATGCAAAATGGCGCTCTCAAACACAATGCACACTAGGAATACAGCAAATGCTAAGTAAAGGCTGATAGAGGTGGTTGTGATATTAGACATGGATGATCACTAATGATTTTATAATTTGGAAAAAATTAAAATTAAAATTAGACTATCAAAGAGTGTATAATAGCAGTTTCAAAAGCTATCAAAAGCAGTTTTAAATTAGACATGATATTTTGCTCTGCCGAAATTCAATTAATCTTCTATATGGCTAAGTGAGCCGGACTATATTACATAATTAGAAATAAACACTTAAATAAAAAAACTTTGATATGTAATAAAGCAAGAACCCTTCTGAAGGGAGGGAGCTCTCATGTGAAAAAAACCCAACATGTCATCTGTATATTACAGAGTCATGATGTCATCCTCCCTGTTGTTTCACAGTGAGATTCCCTTGTATATATTTACTCTTGCTGCTCTCTAAACATTGTGGATAATATGTTAGGAGAGGGATGAATAAAAGGGAGGATAGGAGATCACTCTGAACATCCCTCGGATCTTCTTCCAAAACCATTGGTTGATCCTGGGGCTAGCTATATCTCTTGATCAAAGCCATGCTAGCTCCCACTGCGCCGTCGACTAGGAGGTCCACCGGCAGCTTCTTCTCACCTCTCGCCATCAACAGGTTCACAAGGCTCTTTGCTCCGTTTCCAACAAAGCTAGCATAAGCTGATGCTCAAAACAGGAAGATCCTCAGTATCCGCCCTCCGCTCAGAGTTTAACTGAGAAAATAGAGAAAGAATGGTGGTAACTGGGTGGTTGAGTAGGGAAACGTCACGAGCTTGGTAACGACTGTTAGGAAATATTAAAGATTGAATGAGAAATTGATTACACAATTTTACAAAATATTGTTTATTTGAAAAGGCAATCATGTATGGATGCAATGTTTAAACGAATAGACACATCTCTCATACATGAAGCTTTGTTTCAACAAATGGACACATCTCTCCTACATGAGATGTATTGTTTCAATGAATGAGTGTGCTTTTCCAATAAGATGTGTTGTTTCGACGAATGGTAGTGTACTTTCCAATGAGTCATGTCCTTTTTCGAATAGACACTAATTTGTCTATAAATTTGGCCAAACCTTTACAAACTCACTTCATTGTTTTTTACTCACTTCTTGCTTAAAATCTTTTTCTAATAATTGAGAGACTATTACTGCTTTGAGTTCACTGGGGCTTGCTATTTGAGTACTGCTATAGTAAGACGGAAATCGTTTTATCTTGGGAGACAAACGTCGTAACTCAACCAGTACAAATTGGGGCGAAATTTGTCTTAAGGAGATAAAATCACTAAATTCTAGACTCGGTTTTATTGATCCAACACTTGTAAGTTATTTACTGTATTATGCACATTTTTATATTTCAAGTCGTCTTGAAAGAAAAATTTATATGAATTAAATTATACTACATATTATCGAATAATAAATCCAATGTAGGCGACCTCGGGGAATTAGCCATCAAGAAGAGGCAATGGAACTACGGCCTTGGGTCCTCCTTCTTGCAAGGGAAGTCCGAGGGTTTCTACACGGACCCTCAGATGCTCAAGTCGGCAAGAGAGGTAATCGTAAGAGGGAGAGAGGTGGAGGGGGAGAAGAGGAATGTGTGATAAGTTGCAGAGGAGGAGGGGGAGAATATGAGGAGAAAAAAGCTCTCGAGGTGGAAGATAAGACCAGAGGATCCCCCATTCTCTTCCCCCCTCCCCTACTTTATACCTCATGGATCAATTTCAGACCATTGATCAAGGAGGCTTGCGGATGACGTTAGAGCAAGGGAGGGCGCCCAAAGGCCCTTGCTAGGTTATTGGTCGTAGAGTCCATCTCAGACACCAGCACGCTCGTAGATGTGTGAGGGTTCGTGCCTTCTTTATGATGGAATCTCCACGTGGCTCGATGGGAGAGATCTGGTTGGTTGTGTGATACCCACTACCCTAAGCCTACATGATTGTGCCATGTATAGGGTGTGATTTTCTCCCCTAACAGTGGACATTCAATTACCTATCTACGTGCATGGTAGAAAGATTGTGATATTTTCCCTTTATATTAACTGCTTGTGTGAGATGATTCTTGAAGTTTCTCAATGTTTATGTTGGAAATATAGACAAAAGATCTATTTTTTTCCCAGGCTTTGTTTCATTTGCTTCTTGTTTGTTAGCTACATCTTATGTACTTATTCTTTCTTCACTTTCTGATTTTGTTGCTCTTGTTCCTTTGTGCCAAACTACACGTGGAATTCATGGAATTCTTGATTTCTTTGTTGTATTTAACCAACGATATTGTTTTGTATTTGAATTTCTTACTGCAGTTTAGCATTGATTTATTTTGCTCTGCCGAAATGCAATTAATCTGCCCTGTGGCTAAGTGAGCCTTACTCGATAACATTGTTTACATCAAAAATAATAATAATAATAATAATAAATAAATAAAAATAAAATACAAATCTCAAGATGCCCAAAACCATATCACGAGGCAAATCCAAAAAAAAAATATATATATAATAATAATAATGTTATTATTATTATTAAAAAAAACAGAGAGAGAAATGTTGATCTTATCTCTAATCCTATCTTATCATCCAAAAGCTTAAAATAAAAAAAAAAAGAAAATGTCTAAATTATCTGGTCTTTCAGACGACCCGGCCTCTACCAGCGTGATCCTCCCACGATCGCTAAATCCAGTATGGAAGTGTGGTCCCTCGGTTTATAAAAAAGGGGACCCAATAGAAGTGGGGGAAGATGAGAGAAAAAAGCAAGACGGAGAGAAAAAGGAACACAAAGAATCAGAGGCGTTCTTCATCATTATCTATATATATCTATATATATACTATATATTATATTATATATAATATATATTATATGTCATATGATGAAGAAGAAGGCTGCCTCCCCCCTGCGCCGCCGGCCCCACCAAGCTCCCTCGTCACCGACGTTCGTTACCATCAAAAGCCTGCTCACCGGAGGAGATATTATAGAAATATATTATATATATATATATATATATATATATATATATATATATATATATGAAGACAGAGGTTCCCCCTTTACTGACGAGTTGCCGGCTTCCGACGCCGCCGCCCGGAGGAGATATTATATAAACATATATATTATATATATATGAAGACAGAGGCTCTATTGTACCCCATGCTGCCGTCAAATCGCCGCCTACAGCCACCGGAGATGGAAGCTGTTCACCGAAGGCTTATAATATTACTATAAATATATATATTCCGCAGAAGAGAGGGAAGTCTCGGCTAGTCACCGTCAAGCCGCTAGAGAAAGATGCTGAAAGGGCAAGCACTTGCCATCGCCAGAGATGCCTCACCATCTGCTGCCCTTGTTCATTGCCGAATCGCCGGAGAAAGAAGCGCGTCCGCCGAAGGAAGTTGATATACATCATATTATAACTATATATGCTATATTCTCAAGGGATAGGAGGGGAAAATCTACCCTCTGTCCTGTATCCTTTCATCGCCAGCGACGCTGCCGGAGAAGAAAGAAAAATGCCCAGCTCCAAGGAAATCAATATTCATATTATATTATAAATATATGTATACATTTTCAAGAAAGAGAGAGGATGGAAGCCCCCTCAGTCCTACATCGTTTTGCCGCTGAAGCCCCTTCACCACATCGTCGCCACCGGACCGGTTTGTCGCTGCCGGAGAAGATATATATATATATATAAAAAATATTATATTATGAAGGAGTGGAGGATGGGAACTCTGCTACCCAACACCCTTTCTTCGCCGCCAAGCTGTCCTGATCTCAACTACTATAATCGTTGGTGTTGACGGAGCATGAGGTTCATCAAGAACAAGAGACCAAGTCATCAGCAAAATCCGGTGGAAACAAGGAGTATGCTCGTTTCTTCGTGAGTCTTGGCTTGCTTAACTGAGCACCAAGTCTGATCGCATACAAATCTGTCAAGAATTGTACGTCTTTGAGGCAACTCAAGCATAGCAAAAATGGATTCTTATTTCTTGTGATTTTAGAAGATGTATCAAAGAAGCCTCCAAGGATGCACCAAAGGAGCTTTGAAAGACAAGTTCTTATATTTAGATGACATGTCAAGTGAGCTTGCAAGCTTTTGTTTGCTAAATACACTAGAAGAGAACCCAAGATTCCTGAGGGTAAATCTTCAAAGGATTCCTGTCTTTATTGGAACTGCTGAAGTGTTTGCACTCATCATGGAGATGGAGCCCAGTTTCTATAAACATGAGTATAAGTGTAGGATGATGCTTGACTGTATCTAATGTATTAGCCATTTGAAATACTAGGTGGTTGATGGTATGTTTAAACAAAACCTCGGTGAATGCAAGCAAGTTTTGATTGCCATTCGGCTTTGTTAAGTAGCTACAGACTTGTGGGAGTGTAGTTTTGAAAGCTCTTTTGTGGGTGAGATGCAACGATTTCTAATCCATAATATGCATGTCAATTGTTTGATGAAATGCCACAATGAGATGTCATGAAGATTATTGAAGATACTCACTCAAATCCTTTAAAGTAATACACTCAAGTTCAAGAAGGTGGTTCATGGAAATGAATTCAAGAGCTCTATCTCACTGAGGAAGTATCCAAGTTAAGGCTTATTATCAAGGAGCAATAAAAGAGAAGATGGAAATTTCTTTATAATTAGTTGTGAAATGCTCTATGAAAGAAGTTGGAAAACATGTGATTGTGAATATGCATTTTGCAAATCGGAGCAAATAGCATTCATCCATTGCTGTAAAAGAAGAAATTAATTAAGATAAACTCTTCTTTATAAATAAAAAGGAGGGAAAGCTTTATTGATTATACAGTGAAGAGTATTGTATAAATTGTTTATTTGATGTTAAATTTTGGAATAATGAATACAATTTTTCATATGTACCTTCAGGGGAAGTGATTGATAAATTTGATGCTTGTTCTCATGGGGTGATATTCTCGGAATCAATTATGGGAAGAATGATCTGTTGACTCAGTTTGTGCTTCCATGGATGATGGTTTAAGTTGACTGAGTTGGAAGGAGATATATCCCAAGCTTAGTCATGCCTTGGTATTCGATGACATGGGCAATGATGAAGGATTTATAAAATTATGTTACCAAGCTTTTGAACTCATGAGAGGTGCTCATTTTAAAAGGCATGGATATAAATTGGTATAGAGTTTTATAAATAAAAGGAAATGGGGCCCATAATTTAAAAATAAAAAAAATTAAAAAAAAATAAATAAAAAAATGATGAAGCTTTGAATATATAAAGAAAGGGACTTTTGGCCGGGCTCATTCAAAAAGATAAGGCTGGGCCCTACATTTTCTAAATAAAAAATGAAGAATAAAAAAAAAAGGGGAAGGTGGGCTGATTTCATTATAAAAAAATGGATTTAAATTATTTTTGGCAATTTATGGTGGAAATGCGATGGAATATATATTCTGGGGCAGCTGATAACATCCAAATCCCAAAACAACATGTATCTTGATGTGATGATGATGGGGCATGCATCCTGAAGCGAGTGATGAAATGTAAAGCTTGAAGCGGCATTCACTTTGGGGTGATCGACAAGTATAAATTTTAAAGCAACACACATTTCGGAGCGGTGATGGAATATTTTATCTCAAAATGATCAAATGCGAATCTCAAGGTAGCGGCAAAATGGGCATCTTGAGGCAATCAAAGCAATATAAGTCCCAGAATGGCGAGGCATATGTCCCAAGGAGAATCGGAGCGGTGATGGAATATTTTATCTCAAAATGATCAAATGCGAATCTCAAGGTAGCGGCAAAATGGGCATCTTGAGGCAATCAAAGCAATATAAGTCCCAGAATGGCGAGGCATATGTCCCAAGGAGAAAGCGGCGATACGGCATCTCGAGGGAGTGATATTGCAAAATAAATTCGAAGGCGACGTCATGTGAATAAAATAATATATGTATATATATATATATATATGATATGTGTAATAAAGTCATAATTTACAAATAAATGAATTCTCAAATTATATTCATTTCTCTTGCCTTTACTTGTACTTCTGCTCTTAATCGGAGGTTCCCAAGACTTCGTCCGGGGTAATTAATAATAGGGGCTTGCCTCTATTAGGAATGGAAGAACCCACAAAACTAAAAATATGACATTTGTGCTTCGATATATAAATGCAATTGTCATGACGGCCCGGTAGCGTATTTTCGATCCCACAAACATAATTAGAAATAAATACTTAAATCAAAAACTCTTTGATATTATGCCTTTTTGAGCTTACCCCCAAACTTCTGGTACCTTTTTTTTTTAAACTCCAATGCAATTTTCTATGTAATGTTATTATATTTATTTATGGTTACAAAGTTATATTGAAATGCATATTATGTGTGTTTTCAATGTCTTTCTGGAATGTGAACGGATTCTTTGTTGAAAGACTTTACAACAAGGTTTGGGTTATAACTTATGGTATGCCATACTAATTAATTCATTTCTCTTATGTGTTTGGCGATTACCATATACACTATGAGATGGGCAACATATACGAAGAATCCTTCATGTCCTCAGTGAAAGCACCCATTTAGTTTTCTTACGGTATTTAGTTCTTTTGATGAAAGATACTAACACATTTTTTAGCTATATTTTTTTCTCTTTCTATATTTTCTACTTTTGTTTTTGAATTTTTAGAAATACTAATCCTCCTTGCTTGGTTTAACTCTAGCATGCATGATTATTCATTCAAGAAGAGTATATACCTTCTCCTAAGAGTCCCAGGGTTTGTGCATGTACTAGTGAAAACTAAAGATGATGATATGCCCAAGTAATTGCAAGATATCACGTGAGTATTATGACAATCATCAAGGGGATGATGACCTAGATGAGCATCTTGCTTCATCCGGGTTATCATCCCTAGATCATCCTCATAATATTCACAAATATCTTCCAATTCTTCAAGCATGTCATCATCCTTAGCTTCTAATCGGCACAAGCACAAACCAAGGCTACTCTTAGGAGAAGGCATACACTTTCTTCAAATGAATAGTCATGCATGCTTCAATCAAACCAAACAAAGAGGATGCAGATTTCGGAAATCAAAACCAAAAATAAAAATATAGAAAGAAAATAAAATACTAAAAGCGCATGCTAGTACCATCCATCAAAAGAATGAAATACGATAAAGAAAACTAAATAGAACCTTACATCGAGGACATGAAGGATTTTTTAAATAGGTTGCCCATCTCAAAATGCAAATGGCCTTTGCTCAAACACAATGCACTACTAGGAGTACATAAATGCTAAGTAAAGGCTGATAGAGGTTGTTGTGATATTAGACATGGATGGTCACTAATGATTTTATAATTTGAAAAAAGTTAAAATTAAAATTAGACTATCAAAGAGTGTATAAAAGCAGTTTCAAAAGCTATCAAAAGCAGTTTTAAATTAGACATGATATTTTGCTCTGCCGAAATTCAATTAATCTTCTATATGGCTAAGTGAGCCGTACTCTATAACATAATTAGAAATAAACACTTAAATAAAAAAACTTTGATAGTATGTCTTTTTTTTTAATTCCAATGCAATTTTCTATGTAATGTTATTGTATTTATTTATGGTTACAAAGTTATATTGAAATGCATGTTATGTGTGTTTTCAATGTCTTTTACGGAATGTGAGCAATTCTTTGTTGAAAGACTTTCACAGCCAAGGTTTGGGTTATAACTTATGGTATGCCATACTAATTAATTCATTTCTTTTATGTGTTTGAAGCTTGTTACTATATACATTCTAAGATGGGCAACATATACAAAGAATCCTTCATGTCCTCAAGAAAGCACCCATTTAGTTTTTCTTACGGTATTTACGTTATTTTGATGGAAGATACTAACACATTTTTTAGCTATATTTTTTTTCTCCTTCTATATTTTCCACTTTTGATTTTGAATTTTTAGAAATACTAATCCTCCTTGTTTGGTTTGACTCTAGCATGCATGATTATTCGTTTTGAAGCGAGTATATGCCTTTCGTAAGAGTCCTTACGGTTTGTATTACTGTGCTAGTGTAAACTAAAGATGATGATATGCCCAGATAATTGCAAGATATTCATGAGTATTACGACGATCATCAAAGGGATGATGACCTACACTACAAGAAAATAGCGATTTACCCACGGACAATTCCGTGGGTAAAACTGCCAAAATCCCTGGGTAATATATCTTACCCAGGGATTACCCACGGATGGTAATATAGCTAGATGAGCCTTTTGCTTTATCTAGGTCATCATCCCCTTGATCATCCTCGTAATATTCACAAATATCTTCCAATTCTTCAAGCATGTCATCATTCTTAGCTTCTACTAGCACAAGCACAAACCAGGGCTACTCTTTGGATAAGGCACACACTCTCTTCAAACGAATAGTCATGCATGCTTCAATCAAACCAAACGAAGAGGATCCGTATTTCTGCAAATCCAAAACCAAAAATAAAAAATATAGAAAGAAAATAAAATACGATTAAAAAGACATGCTAGTACCTTCCATCAAAAGAATGAAATACGAAGAAAACTAAATGAAACCTTAATCGAGGACATGAAGGATTTCTTGTATAGGTTTCCCATCTCAAAATGCAAATGGCACTTCTCAAACACAATGCACACTAGGAATACCGCAAATACTAAGTAAAGGCTGATAGAGGTGGTTGTGATATTAAATATGGATGATCACTAATGATTTTATAATTTGGTAAAAGTTAAAATTAAAATTAGACTATTAAAGAGTGTATAAAAGCATTTTCAAAAGCTATTATCTAGTTAGTTGGGAAAGTTTGTATCAAAAGGAAAATGGAGGGTGGGGCATCTTAAATTTTAGGGAGTTTAATGGGGCCATGATAGCAAAATGGTGGTGGGGAATACTCACGGGAGATGCAGGCATATGCCTCCAAATATTCAAAGACGCATACTCCCATTGTGGCTTCATAGACGCACACAAACCCATTCTTGCTCATGCATCCCCCTTCTAGAAAAGATTTTATCGAGAAAAGCTATCTACACTTACCAACATATCCATGAAGCCAAGAACAGAAGGATCAACAAACTTTTGGAATTGGCAATAAGGCTCCTCACCCGAAAATACACATACAGGATTGCAACCTCTACTTCTCAAACATCACCTTAGCATCCAAGAAGCCAAAGAGAGGATTAGAAGAAGCAAGCCACTCCTCAAGCCAGGGCCTCTAACAGAAAAACCAGCTGAGGGGTAGGAAGACCTAAAAAGAGCCCTCCTCCAAATCGACACCCACGCGGTGGATACAAAAGATTAATGGAAGCTTACGCCAACCAAAATATTCACAGTCAAATCTCTCTACACATTCCGGGTAGATGGCAGAACCAGAAGCAAACTACGAAAGAGCTTCTCGAAGCTACCATGGCCCCTTACGACAAAACTATTTGCATAGTTAGCAAAGGAGGACAAAATCCTTACTCTGGACAACCTTCACAAAAGAAAGTGGCAAAGAGAACACACAAAGTGCTACCTATGCGATATGGAAGATGAATCGGTGACACACACGCTCCTGTCGTGCACATATGTGACAAACATATGGAACGCAAAGTTTACGTCATATAAGAATTGATTTAATTAAGGAGATTATCTGCCTCATGATGTCCCATGACACTATTGAACCCAATCAGTTTACATCACATATGAATTGCTTTAATTGTAACAACAATTTTAATTACAATGTCAACATAAAGATGCATGGTTCTGAGAAAAAAGTGAACTAGAAACAAGCAAATAAAAATAACTTCAAAGCATGAGCTCACACCATATAAAACAATTCAACCACTTCAATACCATGTAAATAATAAAAATGTTCTCAATCAGTTTCACATAGACAATTAGAATTCTCATACCAAATAAAGTGACTCGTGATTAATATCCATTCAAAAGAATTTCATATATTGGAAAAAATTGGATGAACACAATATTACCCAACTCAAAGTTGAAAATTGAAAAGCTTGATCAAATACGTCATAATGGCCACTGTCTAAGCCGGAGACACAAAGCGACCTCCCACCCATACCAACAAATATGAATGACATCAATATAACCGAATCTGAACTGATTGAGAATTACGAGACAAATATAAATCACATCAAACACATCCAAGAAAGGTCAAAACCAGCCAACATTCAAAAGGATGTGAATATAAGATCGGAAAGTAGAGGCCAAGAGTGTAAGATACACCGTTAACATATAGGAATATGTTAATATTTTTCTTATAGGAAGATGATCATGAGTCTTATTATATTTTTCTCCTTCCGGAAAAAGATAACTCAAGCAAAAGACATACGAAATCTAAAAGATCACGCAAGAATTTGATGAGAAAATCCACGTTGTTCAAAGAGAGGAAAATCAGATGAGGAATTTCCAAATTGTTCAAGAACATATCATTCATAGAGATAAATAACCCAATAGTCAAACAAAATAAGCAAGACTCTAAACACTAACAACTTCGAAATTATGCATCAAAGACAGGATCAACATCGGTTGTGATTCAAGAACCGTGTTCTCTAAATTAATCTCAAGAGGAAAGAAACCCTGTAATGGAAGTAATCAAAAGAAGCTCGAAAAATGGATGAGAATTTCACCAAAAATTGCAGGAAAAAAAAGAGAGGCGATCGAGAACGAGAGAACTCACATGTAAGAAAATATCATCAAAAATCAGAATCTTTTGCACCAAGAGATTCAAAATCAAAAGAAGCGGGTGGTGCTTTGTTTATATCAAACCCTATTCAAAAATCGATTGAGATGTAACGGTTTCTATCAAAACCTTCCTATGATATAATTTTAAAAGATTGCAACACTAAAGATATGTAATAAAAGCAAGAACCATTCTCATCAAACATTTCAAACCTTTCATCACAGAGAGAGAGAGAGATAGAGAGGTCATATATAGAACTTTTAATCAAAGAATCTTGTATTTCTCTAATAATCATATATTTCCCTAATAATCAAAGATTCTACTAGTGTTGTGGATTTGAAGAAGTACTTAAGAAGACAAAAGAAAATCCAGAGAAAGCCAAAGCATGTAACATTGTAATAAAGCAAAGATTTCCACAAAAATCTTATGAAGATTTCCACAAAAACAGAAACTTTTGAATCTTGTGAAGATTGCTACACTAAAGATCATATGTAATAAAACAAGAACCCTTGTGATCAAATTCTTTAACCAACACTGCAATTCCTCATTCAAAAAAAAAAAAAGAAAAGAAAATAAGAGGAGATAAACAAATCAAGATCTAGAAATAGTGAGAGAGAGAGCGATAGGGCATAGATCAAGAGAAAGAGAGAAGAAGCATGCTATTATAGATTTGACACATAAAAGAAGGGATTTATTGAATGAAATACCGCCTGTTCTTCTCTCTATGCTTGAATGTTGTAAAGCGAGTAGAACAACTGAAGCAGAGAAAAGATTTATAAATAAAAGAGAAGTGATAAAACAAATCAAGATTGATAAATAAATTTATATCTAAATTAAACCCTAATAATCAGAGAGAGACAGAGAGAGAGAGAGAGAGAGAGAGAGAGTAAAACCGAATCAAAGAATACATTCTTCTCTCTACGCTTCCGAAGTTGGGGAGAAATCAAAAACCAAGAAAACAAAGTGATCAGAGTGTTTCTTTTCTGTTTGCGCGTGTATATATAGAAAGTATTTCGCGCCACACGCTCTAGAGAAGTTTGACTAGATGTTTTGTTTTCATCCAATTTTTTACTCATAATAATAGTGATAAATTTTTTTTTCTCTTATATATTGGTTTTATAGGGGAGTAAATTTCACTAGATTGCATGTAGACTGTATGATTGTCATATCAGTTTAAAAAATATTTATTTTATTTTTTATTTTTAAATAAAATAAAGTAATATACCTTCATTTAACAATTTAAATGTTATTAGAAATGAAATCTCTGGTTCAAACATGAACATAGTTCTTGACTTATCATGCAGTTATTATTTTAAAATAAAGCTTTATTTTATATATTATTTTTAGGTAAATCAAGGCCCCCCTTGTTAAGCCCCTCCACCATCATTTCCTCTAGCCAAGCTTCATTAAACTGTCAAAGGTTTAGGATTTTCATCCGTCTTGTTTTTTTAGTTGGTATAGTTGTTCCCAACTTATTAGGCGGTATGCGTGTGACTCAGTGTGCACGTCTCTCTAAGATGTATTGCATCAATTTTGTCAATTACCAATTCAGTAGGATATGGATTGACATCTAGTGAATTAATATTATAAATAGTATTGAATTTAATAGTATGTCCCCTTTGCCCAAAGATAGGAATTACCCTCCTTTCAAGGATACCATTTTACTTCTAATTCTCTCAATGAGTCCGTACTAGTCTTTTTTTCCTTAGGCGCTCTCTAGTTATCTGAACCTCAAGATATTTGATTGACAGGATGGTAGTTGTGAAATTTATTATTTGTGGAATTTTCTTGGTGTATTTCCCTAAGTGTGTGAATCGGTATGATTTCATTCTTGACAAAGTTGATGCACAAGCTTGATAGCCACTCAAAAAGATTGAAGATTAGCTTGAGGGTTCTGAAAGAGGGAGCTCTCATGTGAAAAATAAAACCCAACATGTCATTTGTATATTACAGAGTCATGATGTCATCCTCCCTAGCTGTTGTTTCCCAGTGGGATTCCCTCGTATATGTTTACTCTTGTTGCTCTATGAACATTGTGGATAATACGTTAGTATAGCAAGGACGAATAAGAGGGAGGATAGGGGATCACTCTGACTTAGGCCTCTTTTGTTTTTGGTTGATTGAGATACCACTATGTTGTTATGTATCATCCCCCTTTATATATGAAGGTGGTTTGTATGTCATCTATTTACTCTTTAACGACATTCATTAGCCTGTTTGGCAAAACCTTGGAGATGACTTTTGTGGAGCAATTCAGTAGGTTGATTGGCCTATAATCTAAGATGCTTGATTGGGGACTAGCAAAATATGTGCCTAGTTTAGTCTCTTCATGCTTGTATTTCTTCAAATAACTTAAGCATATCTGTTTTGATGAAATCCCAGCCATCTGATAGAAAGTCATTAGGAATCCATCTTGTTATAGGGCTTTTCCAAGAAGAAGGGGTTTCAAGGTGTCATAGGTCCCCACTTTTGTGGGTGAATAGTTTGTCCTCAAGTGTTTTTATAGCGCATCTCTCTTTATGTTTCAAAGAGATTGTTGAAGTGTGATGAGATCATAGTTGTTATTTCATCAGGTGTTGTTATGATTGTTTCCCCTACTTGAAGCTGCTTTATCTAATTTCTTAATTGTTTCCAAAATTTTTTTTAAAAAAACCCGATAAACAAGCAATTTGGTATATGAAAAGAAATGGAATCAAAAAGGGTCTCCTATAAGAATTTCAGACAATAATTTTGAGCTTAACAGGGGGGTCTTATCATGCATCTATTTCGATCTTCTTTACACTTCATATTATACATCACATTGTATTTGGATGACTAGTGATTGATTGATTGATTGATTCGGTTCATATTTTTGCATAGATGAAGCACCATAGAAAATACTATCGATGAATGTTCTGATGAAAGTTTAACAAAAACTCGAGCAGTTGAGTTGAGCAATAAATCACAAATGTATCAACTAAGGAAAAGAAACTAAGGCATTTGATGCAAAGGCGGCCGATTTGATCACAGTTTAGCTTTTCTTTCTCTCAATGCTTTGCATGAATCATCTTTTGCTTTCTATTTGCAATTCGAGAGCTCCTGCACTTAGTCCTTTAAGAGTAGAGATGTGAAGAACACTTGATCCTTCTCTAAAACAAAAGGTTCATCTTTCTCATCTCTGGATGCCATCTCATACCCTTCAATTGCGGCAAATCTTGACAAGGTAATCATCCGGATTCTCGGGGTCTTTCAACATGACCACATCTCCAACAAAAACTTGCCTATAGTAAAAGCAAGAGAGAATCCAATAAGGCATAAAACCAAAACTGGTGAAACTTTAAAAGGAATCATTAGCTTGATATACATTGGATCTTTCATTTACCATTGACAGCTATGTGCATGTTGAACTTGAACATATAACTACCTTAAACACAATAAAGAGCATTGATTCTTAAAAAAATGAGTCAGCAAATGGAATTAGTTCACAAGTCAGAGAATACTTGTCATTGGCAGAGTCCTAGGCTACTAAAAGGAAAAAGGTACAGTTTTTCCATCGTCAATAGAAATAAGAGACAAGTTAAGATGATAGAAAAGCTACCGGATGCTAGTATTCCTAAATAGGGCTGAAACTCCATCTTTGCCAAAGCTTCAAACCGCTCCAAACCAATCCACCAAAGCTATTTGGTTTTCAAACCGTTGGCCCGAAAAAAAAGTGGTTTGATTTGGTTTGAAATCGATTAATATTCTGGGCGGTTCGGTTAGAAATTTAAGAAATACGGTTTGAACCGAACCGAACCGCATATTCTCTCCTTTTCTTCAGTTAATTAAATAGCTTGAAAATTGAAATCATGTTTTCCGTTTTCAGTTTTCACTTCTCTTCCTTTTCGTATCTCACTCACGCTCCCTTTCCCATCCATGCCATTTCTTCGCACTTGTTCCAGTGTAAAAAGGGTCAGCTTGCTTCCACATTTATCAAGAAAAAAAAAGTCAACATGCCTTGAAAGAAGTTCTTCCAAATTGCATCACTTCCATTGATTTGATTTGACCTATTATTGTACTTCTGCATTGTAAAATCCGGGGTTTTTATTTTTATTTTTTATTTTTATTTTTATTTTTATTTTTATTTGAGAATTGTGCAAGAAGTTCCTTTTAATTTGAATAAATGGATTTAATTATTTTGGTGAAATAAATAGTTTATTTAAATTGTAAAGGCTTCTTTTGGTATTAGATGGTTACCAAGGGTACTTTGGTAAATAGAGATTGATTGAGAAAACTAAATAGGGATGAATGAAATTGGGAGAATTTCATGTTAATTGATTGGTGATTAGATTAAATCAATTAAAAGGAAAGGGGAGAAATTGATTGAAGAGTAGATGATTGGTTAATTAAAATTCCTAGTTTGGAATAATTAAGGCTGTCAGGGACTTATTCGTAATAAGAAAACTTCCGAGGACCTGAGAGAAACTGTGTCTTCTCACGTTCTAAGGACCTACATGTAAAGGTGAAGAAGTTCAGGGACTAATGTGCAAACTTCCATACAGGATGTATCATAAGTGAATCAAGGGCCAGGATTAAAAGATCAAGAAATTATGAGTAAGTTCGAGGCAAGAGGTTTGATCTCAGCCTCACACACCCATCCATTAGAGGATCAAATCTGAACCGCTAATCTCAACATGAATCTAATCTTGGTCGCTCATCTAAATACACATCCAGGAAGGGATCCCGACCGTTCATCTCCACGAAATCTCAGCTCTCCATTTGATAAGTTGATAGATCCTAGGGTTTAAGATGTAATCCTCACCGTTGAACCATCATGGAATGATCTCAGCCACCGAACCGATTGGGGAGAGGCGATCCCGGCTGATCTTCTTCTCCCTCCGCCAGCAATCACGCGCCACCGCCTTCCCGTAAAGGCTTGCATGGATTGTCGCCGAATTTAGGAAGTCTGGGATGATTGTGCATGCGGATGTCATTCAAGAGGATTGAGATCCCCACAATCACACCCACGACGCCTCTATATAAACCGAGGTTGAACCTTTGAAGCACACCATCGGAGGGAAAGAGAGAGAGAGTCACCACTGTGAAGGGAAGGAGACAGTGGAGTGGGCACCGCTCTTCTCTGACGAGGACAGGGGAAGGGGACCAGGAGAAGGTCCCGAGGGGCTCTCCACCGGCACCTCTCATTCTGCGATGGGGCCAGCGACCACACCGCCGGAACCACCGGTAAGTCTGCCCACAGTCTTTTCCTTTTCTCTTTCGCCGTCGAGCATGCATGCATTAGATGAGGGACGGGAGAGAAGCCAAGGGCCTCGCCGGACTCGGAGAGGACACTGGACGCCGGGAGTGGGTGCTCTGGCCGGACAGACGCCGGCGAAGAGGAGGCCAGCACCTTGCAGAACCTCGCGGGCGGCGGAGAGAAGCTCTCGGATGGCGGGAGGCCGGCGGCGTGGAATTCCGATCAGAAGCTGGGGGAGGCCGGGGAGGCGAAAAGCGGTGGGGCCTTTGCTTCTCTCTCGGCTTCGGGAGGTCATGTCGCGAGAAAGAAGAGAGAGAGGGAGGGAGAGAGTCATTTAGTTAATTGTTAATACTAATTAGTTATGACATCTAATAACTAATTGGTTTGTTAATTAATTATAAATAATTGAATATTTGGAGGGCTAGATTTAATGAGTTAACAAGATGGAAAATAATCTTTGGATTATAGCTAAGTTGTTAATTTAATTAATTGCTATAATGTTTGGATTCATTAAGATGATTAAGGATAATTAAAATAATTAAGTGCGATCATGCAATTAAAATTAAGTGGATAAGGTTTGGGTTTAAAAATCTAGTTAATAGATTTTGGTTAAATAAACCAATTGATAAGATTTAGAATCTTAAATGAATTAGTTGATAAATTTTAATTATCGGATTTTGATTAAATAAATCAACTGATAAAGTTGATTAATAGATTTTGGTTAAATAATTATTTCATAAAGTTTGGAATTAATTATTTAAATTGACTAGGGGTAGTCATTTAAAAAGAGTTAAATGATGTGACATAGTTGGGTCGAGTTCGGTGGGTGGGCTTGATCGAATGGGCTAAATTGATGATTAACTGGGCGATTAATTTGTGGGCTTGGGGAATTAATCAATTCAACTAGTGAATTGAAATGGGCTTGGGCCCAATGGATTAATATGGGCTGAATTACCTAAATAAATCAAAAAGTAATTATGGGAGGCTTACAAGAATTAGTTAAGGGATTAACTAATTAAAAATGATAATTCCTAATCGTTGGATGGGCTCAATTAAATTCTTAGTGGCTAAGTAAAGTCACAAAATTAAGTTAACCGAGGGTGGGCATAGTTAGTTCTCGGTTGGAGGAATTGGGCCCATCTAGAATTGGGCTTAGGCTTAATGGAAAAAAAAAAAAGAAAACCCAATTGTTTTAGTCTAGACAAATAGTAAGACCACAAAATAGGGAATACGAGAGAATGGAACTCGGGACCTCGTAGAGAAAGGGAGGTGGATCGTCACCACCCAGGCCACATGGGCCTCTGTGGAACACTAAGAACTAGAGTAAGGGAAATATGGGGGAGATCCATTAAGCTGTACTTGGGCCCGTTAGAGCATGCATTGTAAACAGAGAATTTATAGACATGTACTTTTATTGAGGATAGAATTGTTCTTGTCAGATTTTGACGTGGATGCGTCGGGACGTCCCTTGGAATACTAGACTTCGAGATTTTTGTAAGTACTTCGGCCTAGTACCTTTACTCTTTGATGAGTATTCTTGATCTTTTTATTGAATCTTCCTTGTAAGTGCACCTGCCTAGTACCCACCCAGTTTTGGGATTTCTTGATTTCATGCTTTTATTCTTTGTTGATCTCGATACTATTGATTATCTTTGAGCTATTTCTTCATTGATTATTGGTTTTGATATCGTTATGTTTTGGATTGCATAATGGCATTATTCGATTCTTTCTTTATTGAGCTCAGGTGGTAGTGTATGCATATTGGCGCAAGCTTTTGTTGGGCATGTGTGTGTGTATCTTTGATTCGCCTTCTTGTTGATCGGCACGTGGCCGTGGAAACACGTGAGCCCTCGCGGTTCGGTCCGGTCGGCGGTCGGTCGGCATTTCTTTTATCGAAGATTCTCCCGCCAGCCGCAGATTGTGATAAGTTGTGGACGGACATTCACGGGCGCCACCCGTCGATTGGGATAATCTGCTGCCAGTATGCGTGTACATGTGGGAGCTCCAGCAGGACTCAAGGGTTTGGTTTATAAGATATAAGATCGGCTTAGGTCGATGGCCGCTGTGGAGATGACAAGTTTGATTTGACTTCGATGCTTTAAGCCTGTGCTTGGTGATAGTGATCTCCTTATGTTTGAGCTTGGTCTCTTCTTATTATGTTACTGTGTGTGTGTGGATCACTATTTTATGAATGTGCTCATGACCTCTTCGCATTCCTTGCGGGAGTACTTACTGAGCTTTCCTTTCGAAAGCTCATCCCACTTGTCTTTTTCTCTTTTCAGGTTTTAGAGTTTAGGCGAATACAAGCAAGAGCTGCGCGTAAAGGTTCGAGGACTTCGGCCTTCTTTACATGAGACCATATTTTTTTTAGGACCCTTGTAGGGCCAATATTTGTTTTAATAAGAGTAAAGTTCCGCTGTAAAACGACTCTGAAAAAAAATATTTTGTTGGACATTTTGGTTATCTGCTCATGTATCATTTAGGCCTTGTATTCGAGTGGGGCCCGTCTCCACTCGGGTACGGCCGGTCTGTGAACGTGCCCGAGGTCCCGGGATCCGGGTCGGGGCGTTACATGCATAGTATGGCACGAAGGGAACTACTCAACTAAGCAATCCGTCACTATTGGTTGTTATCTTAATCCTAATGTATTATTTTTGTAACCCAAACATGTAACACAACTTTTAACAATCAATAAATATGGCTTATTCATCTTTTCAATATATATATATATATATATATATATATATATATATATATATATAAACCACATTTATTAAAAATAAATAACAAGAAATTAACATTATACAAAATAAAATAAATAGAAAGGGTATTAGTGCCCCCGATGTATGGATAACTGACTACTCAGACTTGCTATCCTAAAGGGGCACCTCATGCCTGAGGATTGTTGTGGTTCTTTCAGCTAAAGGTCAAACTCTTTTAAGGAGAGACTCCATAGTCAATAGCTTGAGCCGCTTGTGTTTATACCAATATATATATATATATATATATATATATATATATATATATATATATATATATAATTATATATAATAAAAATATAAAAATAAAAAAAATAAAATTCTAATAATTATGAAACTTCTGAGGGTATATGCAAAAAAAAATAAAAATAATAATAAATATCACAACTTTGACTTTTGATCAGGAGGTCACCTGTGTCCATGGATTTGAAATTTTAATTAAATATTAAAATGTCATTTTAAGAAATATATATATATATATATATATATATATATGAATGGATAAACTTTGGCACCAGGTTGTTTTTTTTTTAGGGAAAATTTCAAAAAAAAAAACCCATGTGGTTTCACCGATTTGCAAAATAGAGAATATGGTATTTTTTTTCGAAAAAAAACCTGTGGTTTCTCCGATTTGCAAAAAAGGGAAAAACCGTTAACTCCCATTAACGGTGTTAACTTATGCTTAGTTGGCAGGGGTATTTTTGCCCATTTTTTTGGTTTCGATCTCTCAAACCGATGGAGATTTGAAAAAAATTCAATTTAGGGCAATTTTTTAATAATTTTTGGCATCTATTTTACAAAATTTGACAAAAATACCCTTGTCAACTTAACGGTGTTAGTGAGAGTTAACGGTTTTTTCCTTTTTGCAAATCGGGAGAAACCATTGTGTTTTTAGGAAAAAATACCACGTTCCCTATTTTGCAAATCGGTGAAACCACATGGGTTTTTTTTTTTTGAAATTTTCCCTTATTTTTAAATATATCTATATATATGGATAAGCTTTGGATAAATGTGCCCGTTTCTCAAGGCACGATCTGGGAAACCACTTGACCATGGCCCCTGTGGATAAAAGGAGTAGGCAGGGAGATAGAGAAAGGGGGAGAGCAGAAGAGAAGATGGCGACCAAAAATGAAGAGAAAAGGAGATGAAGTTTCCCCGAGTCTATCTCCATTGGCTTTTAGCCAAGAAGACAGTGCCCGGGTCCACCTGAGAGTGTGTGATACGTAAAAAGACGCAGAAGACAAAAGGCTCTTGAAGAAAGAAGGATAAGACCCCCTCATGGTTGCTCTCCACTGAGGGCCGCTCCAATCGCGATCGTCTTGGAAACCTTCTCACCAAGCCCTATTGAAGCTGCCACCAAGCTGCCCCATACGGCGCCTCCGCCCTTGGCAGCGGTAGGCGGCACAAGAAGACTCCGCTAGGCGTGAGATGCTGTCTGAGCTGCACGATACACCTCCGGCCGGTGAGACGCTCACAGACGCGTACAGACGCTCACAGGCGCCCATAGGCACGTGCAGGCTGGCACAGGCCTGCATACATCTCTGCCTAGCCAGCAGGTGCGCCATGAGCGCTCCTGAGCGCCTGCAGATGCTCAGAGCATTTCTCGCCACTCAGCCCGGCTGCGGCCGCTCCGCGAGCAGCGCCGCAGTAGCGCCGCAGGCGCTCTGAGCAGCGCCGCAGATGCTCACGAGGCGCCCACGAAGGCGCGCCAGGGTACCAGGCACGCATACACCTCTGCCCAGCCTACATGCGCTCACAAACGCTTACAAACACTCGACAGCGCGCCACAGCACGCAGTGCAGCGCACCCCTCTTCCCACCCTGCAGGCCTATAACCGCTTCGCCCGGTCACGCCAGTCTACTCGCATTACCTCCTCCAGCCCCAAACTTGATGCAGCTGCCGGGCCCGGAAAGGCTGCGTTCTGTACCACTGCTGCTTGCCACCATGAAAGGTCATTGTTGTGCGTCTTGATCTTTGCTTCTTTGGCTTATTTCTTTGTGATATTTATTCACGGCTATTGCCGCTTTTCGTACATTGCGCCGATGTTGATGATGTACTGTTGGCTGCTGCTGATGGCATTGCAGCACGCAATGTTGCTGCTGATTTTGTTGTCGCCGTTGCCATGAAGCTACGTCGCTACTGTTGTTGTTGTTCTTTGCGTCGGCTACCGAAGTTGCTATATTGTTCTTCTTTGTTTCTTTGTAGAAACAAGAAAATGTGAAAGGAGAAGGAGCTGCTGCTATCATGGAGAAGAAGAGGCTACCGCCATCAAGGAGGGAAGGAGCTGCTGTCATCATGAAGAAGAAGATTCTTTGCCTCTACTCTGCATTTGTTGTCTTTGCTACCTTGAGTGATGAGAAAGTCCTGGACTTGCTGCTGATTGGTATCATCCCCCGCATCCCGATGAAGCTGTTGCCTTTTGATGGTATCTAATCCATGTGTGAAGCTGGTGTTGCCATTAAGCATGTAAGTTGTTTGAAGCTCTAAGTCAAAAAACTCAAAGGAGACATGACATTCGTTCTTGTAAAAGAGGAAATTCATAAATTCAATTTAGCTGCCATTGTGCAATTAAGGTTGTTGTTGCTGTATGAAGGGAAGAGAATGCCAAAGAATCTATGTTGCTGCTTTTGTGTTAAACGATCATGTTTATTGTTGCTATGATCCAATTGCTAATGATTTGTAATTAATACTCCTGATTGGCTGTTCTGGAATCAATTGTTGAAAATATAGAATAAGTTATCTTGGAACACTTCGATCAAGTTCTTTGGTGGTGCGTTATTTGTCAATTTCATCGATCAGGATAATAATCTAGTTATGAGGTGCACACCAGATGTTTGTTGAAAAGTCTTAATGAAGTAAGAAACCCCTTTGTGGCACCTATATATGAAATATTTGCAAAGCTTAGTAGCTTCATATTCTTATCGATTGAGTCGCGATCCACGATTTACGGGAGAAAATAATTTGATGATGCTATTACCAATCACAGATGACAAGCGATTGGCAAGCTACTTGAGAGAACAATCAAAGACCGCACTACAGTCTCTATAGTTCTACCTTGCATTTTTTAAAGGTTCTTGACATTACAGGCTATGACCCCCACCACTGTAAATATATGTCATGCCGCCTAATGTATAATGGTGACGTCATTCCCAAGGATGTCAATGTGGCTGCAAAACAGGCCATACATTAAGCTGCTAAATAATTACTATGGGGTTGCTGCAATAGCTTTGGATATTTGCAAAAGTTGTAAAATTTGTAAAGAAATGCATTCAATGTTATGCCAAATGCCTAGTTATGTAAATTGCCCATTAGATGTTTGAGGAAATGCCTTAATGAAGTACCACAAAATGGTAACAAAGCTGCTAAGTTGCAGCTGTGCAATTATTGATTTTTACTGCTTCAGAATAGAAGTAAGAGGAACTCCCTGATGATAAAGACCCTCATATTACTAGACCCTCAAGCCGCAGCTTTTTAGGAAAGGGAATTTGGCATGCTGAAGATAGAAAGAAGCCAGTTCCTGCAATTCTGCCAGCTCGACTACCCTCCATTCAAATGTCGATAACTTTTGATATGAAACTCCGATTGAGGTGAAATTTGCGGCATTGGAAACTAGACTTCCAGAAATTTCCAACCATGTATGGTACAATTCCTATCAGTGTCCCAGTTGGTACAGATTTTGAGGAAAAAGGAGGGCAATTCCTGCAGTTTGATCAGCTTGACCACCTTCTATTCAAGCGCTGATAACTTTTGCTAGAAAACTCTGATCGAGATGAAATTTGCGGCATCGGAAACTAGACATCCAGGGATTTCTAACCATATATGGTTTGGCCCATATTGATGGCTCAGTTGGTATAGATTTCAGTTACAAGGCAGGGCAAGACTGCTGTAAACTTATTTATGGGCTATTGGGGACCATGATGTGTATCTTGAGGCGGTGGTACAACGGCATGAATTCAAAGGGGATGGCGAGACGGAAAGAGGCATTCCTAGATAATCAAATAAATAAATAAATAAATAAATAAATAAATAATATGTATGAGCATCTTATGATGATGTAATGAAAGTCATGATAAATAAAGATTATGTTCATATTGTGTTATTCATTGCCTCTACTTGTACTCTTTTGCCCTTAATCAGAGGTTCCTAAGACTTCGTCTGGGGTAATTAATAATTGGGGCTTGCCTTTATTAGGAATGGAAGAACCCACAAATCAAAACAAATACGACATTTGTGATTCGATATATATCTTCAGAGTCTCCTTCAACGACGATGCTAGAAAGCATTTTCGATCCCACAGCCTTGGTTCACACGAGAGCTACATCAAATCAAGAGGACTTAAAAGAAATCAATGAAAAATAAACACATTTGTTATCTTGAAAACATATTCTAATTATCTTAAGCCAAATGTTTCAAAGAATGGCCATTAGTGACCAAATCTCATCCCATCTATAGAGTTTTATTAACATAGATGGTAGGGGGAATAGGACCCCAAAGATCTTCCATCAAGTGTCACAATCTCATAACACTAAACAAGTTACAAAAAATGGTTTCAAATACTACTTATGAACCGACAAAGCAGAAGCAGGTGGTTGACAGAATCATTTTTATTATTAAAATGAAGCATGTAGTCTGCATTCATCTCCATTTTATATATGACAAGAAAAATGAGAATTATGTTCGAACTTATGATCATAATTTTTCCAATAATAACAATAATTATGTTTTACATCAAATTAACCTGTTGATGTATCAGACATAACTCAAGAATAAAAAAAGAACTTCCAAACATTGAACAATAATTTACAGGACAAGTTGTAATCGATTCCCAATCTCTTATGAATTATTTTTTAAATATATCTTACATGTTTGTTACTCCTAATGACATAAATTCAAAATTAAGATCTCTCTCAATGAATAGATATCTTTAGCCACCCTAATAAAAACATTTAAAAAATAATAAATAAACTATCAAACAAACAAATAAATAAATATATAAATAGGGATGTTGACCGGAAGGAAGACTCTTAGTCTTAGGAAATGGATCCCATTTGCTAGCCACAAAGTGTCCAGTGAAGAGATCAGACAACTCCTCAGATGAGGAAATGGATCCCGTTGGTAGGTGAGAGAACCATGTTTGTGTCGCCCCTCAATGTCGCTAAGAAACTCTTCGGCACAAGATCTTGTCGGGGGCTCTATGAAGCAACACCATGGCTTTAAAAGACTCCAAGTAGTCCGTTGGATCTATGGTGCCATTGTATGTCTCCACCGACAACATCCGGAGCCCCGCAGGTAGAAGGACTTTCAAAATCTCCTGGGTGAAAGGGGAGATATGTCAAGGGATGTATGTAACATCCCGGGTTTTTATAGCACATATAAGTGGTTTTTTTGATTAAACTGATGGTTCAGTTACACATGCCCCAGGACTTTTTAGTTTAGATGTTCAGAGATTAGGTACATTCCCGTACTTAAAGCTGAAAATAACATAGTTTCATTTATCAATTTTTATAGTCAACATCTACTCATAGTCAGCTATACACTTAACAACCACGTCAATCTCCAGATCCGTACTTGTGTAACATATATCTTTGTCAAACATAACACACTTCATATCGGACATACTTGCATAAATCTTAACATAATTATGTCACAAACTTGTGTAAATCACAAATATATCAATCGCACCTAGTCCGTATGCACCCAATCTCAACAGCTCTACCCGTGCTCATACTTTCATGCACATAAACAAAATTTCTCCTACTGACATACATTAAACATGCGGTGGTCCTCACGGACTCAAACCCGACATAGGCATGTTTCAACCACATACGTGACATGTAGACAATTTGAATATCTAAACATAAAACGTTGCTCTACTAGGAGCAAATACGCATATATATCAAAAATACCACTTTTCATAATTCATTGATAAATCATTCGAACATAACTGTTACCACTTAACATAAACTTTATCACGTACCGTTTGTATAAATTTTACCATTTAACATCCATTCAAATATAAACTTTACCACTTAACATTTAGTCCATACCATGCAAATATAAATTTTACCACTTAACATTTATTCCAAACAGGAACTTTACCATTTATTCAATATTTATTCAAACATAAACCTTATCACTTAACATTTATCGAAATATAAACTTTGCCCACTTAACATTCATTCAAACATAATCGTACCACTTAGCATTTAGTCAAATATAAATTTTACCAGATAACATTTATTCAAACATAACCTTTCCATATAACATTAATGGTCAGGGCTAACCGCCATGATATCATACTTTCTTTTGTCAGGCTAACTGCCATGACATCATACTTTCTTTGTCAGGCTAACCGCCTTGACATCATTACCCAATGCATTGGGGTCAGATAATTCCGCCCACGTCAACATAACATTCGTCATTTCCTTTACGGGGACATATCATATTTCTCTTTCTGGGAACATAACATATTTATTTATTCATAAAATAAATCATAAATGAAGCATTTAACCATAAAAATACATAAATAATGTAAACAAAATTACATGAAATTAACATTCGGTCATTATCCCTTTCCCAGGGACTTTCCAGGGACATTCTTCTTTTAAAAAAAAAACAGAAATGAGGCCTTTAATACTAGTAATACCACTTTTAGAGTTAATAAAAATAACATTAAGAAATCATTCATCAATTAACTAAAAAAAAATACCGGAGTTAAATCTACCTGGTGACTCAATTCGGATAATCCTTCTATTTTAGTTGGTTATTTTTTCCAAACTCAGAGTCTTGTCGTTATATGGGCAGCATTTCCTCTCAATGATCAATGATCAAGAAATTAAAAATATATAAAAAAATTTACAAAACTTTTCTTTCCTCTCTCCTTCTCTTTCTTCTTTCCCTCCCTTTATTTTCTCTTTTCACCACCCTTTCTTTTCTCTCTTCCTTTTCTTTTCTCTCTTCCTTCTTTTTTTTCTCTTCTTTCTTTTCTCTCCTTCTCTCTCTTTGCCTGCATACTTTCCCTCTCTCTTTTACTCTCTCTTCCCCTCTCTTTCTCCCTTCTTTCTTTCCTTTCTCTCTCTTCCTATTTCTTCTTCTTTCTTCTTTTCATTCTATCTGACCTCTTCCCCCCCCCCCCCCCTTGGACGATGGGCTACTTGGCTATTTATGGGGCTTTGAGGCGGTGGGGTGCAGCTTCATAGAAGCTGCCGTTTTTATTTTATTTTATTTTTTATTTTTTTAAAAAATACAAATCAAGATGATAAACATCATCTTTAATATATATTGAAATCAAACATAAATGAGGCTTCCTTGAAACTTCCTTTATTTATTCATTTCATTTAATTTTTGTAATTTTTCATTTTAACCCCCAAAATTTTATTAAATCCATTTCGATTTATTTCATTAACTAAAAAAACCGGATATTACATTCTCCCCCCCTTAAATAAATTTCGTCCTCGAAATTTGTATCTGCAAATAAAAAGTAGAGGGCGCTATATCATTCCACTTGTGTTTTTTTCGTTCTATTCTTCAGACTACCTAATCTCCAAATTATCTAAACTTTGCTCTGATACCAATTGTAACATCCCGGGTTTTTATAGCACATATAAGTGGTTTTTTTGATTAAACTGATGGTTCAGTTACACATGCCCCAGGACTTTTTAGTTTAGATGTTCAGAGATTAGGTACATTCCATCTTAAAATTTGAAATAACATAGTTTCATTTATCAATTTTATAGTCAACATCTACTCATAGTCGGCTATACACCTTAACAATCCACGTCGATCTCCGTGATCCGTACTTGTGTAACATATATCTTTGTCAAACATAACACACTTCATATCGGACATACTTGCATAAATCTTAACATAATTATGTCACAAACTTGTGTAAATCCACAAATATATCAATCGCACTCCAAATTCAGTGATGCACCCAATCTCAACAAATGCTACCTAAGTGCTCATACTTCATGCATAAACAAACTCTCCGTTGCATACATTAAAGTATGGTGGTCCAGCGGGACTCCTAAACCCGACATAGGCATGTTTCAATGCCAAGACATGTAGGCGTAGACGATGAATATCTGAAAATAAAAAGCGTTGCTCTCACTAGGAGCAAATAATGCATATATATCAAAAATACCACTTTTCATAATTCATTGATAAATCATTCGAACATAACTGTTACCACTTAACATAAACTTTATCACGTACCGTTTGTATAAATTTTACCATTTAACATCCATTCAAATATAAACTTTACCACTTAACATTTAGTCCATACCATGCAAATATAAATTTTACCACTTAACATTTATTCCAAACAGGAACTTTACCATTTATTCAATATTTATTCAAACATAAACCTTATCACTTAACATTTATCGAAATATAAACTTTGCCCACTTAACATTCATTCAAACATAATCGTACCACTTAGCATTTAGTCAAATATAAATTTTACCAGATAACATTTATTCAAAACATAACCTTTCCAGTATAACATTAATGAAGTGGTGCTTAACCGCCAGTGATATCATCTTTTCTTTTTTGTCGCTAATTTGCCATTTGGACATCATATTTCTTTTCTTTGTACAAACCGCGCCGTGCATTCAATACGTCGTTGGGGGAACGACGTATAATTAAACCCACAACAGTATAAGTTAGATTCGTTCATTTCCCCTTTCTGGGGACATATCATAATTCTCTTTCTGGGAACATAGCATACTTAGTTATTCATAAAAATCATAAATGAAGCATTTAATCATAAAAATACATAATTAACATTCAGTCATTACCCCTTTCCCGGGGACATACGCTCATTTCCCTTTTCCAGGGACATTCTTCTTCTTTTTTAAAAAAAAAACAGAAATGAAACCTTTAATACTGGTAATACCACTTTTAGAGTTCATAAAAATAACATCAAGAAATCATTACTGGAAAAAATACCGGAGTTTATCTACCGGCAACTCACCTGATAATCCCTTCCATTTTAGTTGGGTTTTGTTTTCCCAACTACTTGTGAGTCTGGATTATACGCAGCATTTCCTCTCAATGATCAATGATCAATGATCAAGAAATTAAAAATATAAAAAAATTTACAAAACTTTTCTTTCTCTCTCTCCTTCTCTTTCTTCTTTCTCTTTCCCTTCCTCTATTTTCTCTTTTCACCACCGTTTCTCTCTCTTCCTTTTCTTCTCTCTCTTCCTTCTTTTTTTCTCTTCTTTCTTTTCTCTCCTTCTCTCTCTTTGCCTGCATACTTTCCCTCTCTCTTTTACTCTCTCTTCCCCTCTCTTTCTCCCTTCTTTCTTTCCTTTCTCTCTCTTCCTATTTCTTCTTCTTTCTTCTTTTCATTCTATCTGACCTCTTCCCCCCCCCCCCCCCCTTGGACGATGGGCTACTTGGCTATTTATGGGGCTTTGAGGCGGTGGGGTGCAGCTTCATAGAAGCTGCCGTTTTTATTTTATTTTATTTTTTATTTTTTAAAAAAAATACAAATCAAGATGATAAACATCATCTTTAATATATATTGAAATCAAACATAAATGAGGCTACATTCAAACTTCCTTTATTTATTCATTTCATTTAATTTTTGTAATTTTTCATTTTAAGCCCCAAAATTTTATTAAATCCATTTCGATTTATTTCATTAACTAAAAAAAACCGGATATTACATTCTCTCAGCCCTTAAATAAATTTAGAGTCCCTCGAAATTTGTATCTGTACATAAAAAAGTGGGGGCAGCTATCGATTCCACTTGTGTTTTTTAGATTCTATTCTTCACTGTCTCCGAATTATCTAAACTTTGCTCACGATACCCAGAATTATAGCTTGTCCGGGTTTTTATAGCACATATAAGTGGTTTTTTTGATTAAACTGATGGTTCAGTTACACATGCCCCAGGACTTTTTAGTTTAGATGTTTCGTAGGAGATTAGATACATTCCGCATCTTTAAAATTTGAAAATGACATAGTTTCATTCATTAATTTTATAGTCCACATCTACTCAGAGTCAGTTATACACTTAACAACCGCGTCAATCTTGTGTAACATACATATTTGTCAAACATAACACAATTCATATCGGACCTACTTGCATAAATCTTAACATAATTATGTCACAAAAAAACAAACTTGTGTAAATCACAAATATATCAATCGTACCTAATCTGTGTGCACACAATCTCAACAGCAGTACCCGTGTTCATACTTTCATTCACATAAAGCGGCCTACGAACATACATTAAACATGGTGGTCCAGCGGACCTAAAACCCGACATAGGCATGTTTCAAGCCGTTGCACATGTGGCGTAGACAGTGATGAATATCACGAAGCGTAAAGCGTTGCTTTCTACTTGGAAGCAAATACGCATATATATCAAAAATACCACTTTTCATAATTCATTGATAAATCATTCGAACATAAGCAAGTACTACTTAACATAAACTTTATCACGTCTTAGTTTGTATAAATTTCTGAATTTTAACATCCATTCAAATATAAAACTTTCACCACTTAACATTTAGTCCATACCATGCAAATATAAATTTTACCACTTAACATTTTATTCCAAGCGAGAACTTTACCATTTATTCAATATTTATTCAAACATAAACCTTATCAATAACATTTATCGAAATATAAACTTTGCCCACTTAACATTCATTCAAACATAATCGTACCACTTAGCATTTAGTCAAATATAAATTTTACCAGATAACATTTATTCAAACATAACCTTTCCATATAACATTAATGGTGGTAACTTGCCGTGATATCAAATGCTTTTCTTTTGTAATTTAAGCTGGCTGACATACATCACTTTCTTTGTCGCTTAAGCGGCGCCGTTTACGATCATTGGAAATTTGTATAATTCCAGGCCGCTGTCAGCCAACATAACATTCGTTCGTTTCACTTTGGGGCGTATAATATTCTGCTCACAGGAGCATGCGTATTTATTTATTCATAAAATAAATCATAAATGAAGCATTTAACCATAAAAATACATAAATAATGTAAACAAAATTACATGAAATTAACATTCGGTCATTATCCCTTTCCCGGGGACATACGCTCATTTCCCTTTTTCCAGGGACATTCTTATTTTAAAAAAAAAAAAAAACAGAAATGAGGCCTTTAATACTAGTAATACCACTTTTAGAGTTAATAAAAATAACATTAAGAAATCATTCATCAATTAACTCAAAAAATACCGGAGTTCATCTACCGGCAACTCACCTGATAATCCCTTCTATTTTAGTTGGTTATTTTTCCAACTACTGTAGGTGCTGTCGTTATACGGGCAGCATTTCCTCTCAATGATCAATGATCAAGAAATTAAAAATATATAAAAGAATTTACAAAACTTTTCTTTCTCTCTCTCCTTCTCTTTCTTCTTTCTCTTTCCCTTCCTCTATTTTCTCTTTTCACCACCGTTTCTCTCTCTTCCTTTTCTTCTCTCTCTTCCTTCTTTTTTTCTCTTCTTTCTTTTCTCTCCTTCTCTCTCTTTGCCTGCATACTTTCCCTCTCTCTTTTACTCTCTCTTCCCCTCTCTTTCTCCCTTCTTTCTTTCCTTTCTCTCTCTTCCTATTTCTTCTTCTTTCTTCTTTTCATTCTATCTGACCTCTTCCCCTTGGACGATGGGCTACTTGGCTATTTATGGGGCTTTGAGGCGGTGGGGTGCAGCTTCATAGAAGCTGCCGTTTTTATTTTATTTTATTTTTTATTTTTTAAAAAAAATACAAATCAAGATGATAAACATCATCTTTAATATATATTGAAATCAAACATAAATGAGGCTTCTTTGAAACTTCCTTTATTTATTCATTTCATTTAATTTTTGTAATTTTTCATTTTAAGCCCCAAAATTTTATTAAATCCATTTCGATTTATTTCATTAACTAAAAAAAACCGGATATTACAATGTACCTCAGTTTCCCTTTGACCAGAGGAGAGATTACCTTGTGGTGAGGTTGGAGCAACTCCTCCGACCGGGATCGTGGTTGGGATGACCCCATGCTACCGGGAGAAATGGTACCCTTTTCCTCGTCGAACGCCTTGGGCTCCTCGACACGATCCGATGACCCCCGTCCAGTTCCAAGCGACTCCGATGGCGTTCATTATCTTGCCTCGAGACGGATAGGCCTAGCCTCACTCCTGAAGGGCCCTAGTGAGTATCTCAAGTTGTTTCTGGAGCTACTGGATCTGAACATCCCTCAGATCTTCCTTCAAAACTATTGGTTAATCCTGGAGCTGGTTATGGCTCCTGAAGCCATGCTAGCTTCCGCAGCGTCGTCAACTAGGAGGTTCGCCGCCAGGTTCTTCTCACCTCTTTGCTCTGTTTCCCACAAATGACGCCAAATTGTTGATGCTCAAAATAGGAAGGTCCTTGGCATCCGCCCTCCCCTCAGAGTTCAACTAAGAAAATAGAGAAAGAATGGTGGTAGCTAGATGGTTGAGTAGGGAAAGCTCACGAGCTTGGTGGCGACCTCGAAATCGCCATCTAGAGAGGCAATGAAACTCAGGCGAAATTGGGTCCTCCTTCTTAAAAGGGAAGTCCGAGGGTTTCTCCCTTCATGCTCAAGTCAGCGAGAGGTAATCGGAAGAGGGGAGAAGGTGAGGGGGAGAAGATGAATGTGTGATAAGTTGTAGAGGAGGAGGGGAAGAATCAGGGGAGGAAAGAACTCTCAAGGTAGAAGATGAGCCCAGAGGATCACCCCATTCTCTTCCCCCCTCCTCAACTTTATACCTCATGGGTCATTGTCAAACCATTGATTATGGGGGCTGCATGGCTGGCAGCTAGAGCGGGGGAGAGTGCGAAAGGCCTCCTCGCTAGGTCATTGGTCGTGAGGCCATCTCAAACACCAGCATGCTCGTGGACGTGTGAGGGTTCATATTATGTTGGAAATACATACTAAAGATCTATTTTCTTTCCCAGGCTATGTTTCATTTGCTTCTTGTTTGTTAGCTACATCTTATATACTTATTCTTTATTCACTTTCTGATTTTGTTGCTCTTGCTTCTTTGTGCCAAACTACAAGTGGAATTCATGAATTTCTTGATTTCTTTGGTGTATTTAACCAACGATATTGTTTTGCATTTGAATTTCTTACTGCAATTTAGCATTGATTTATTTTTCTCTGTCGAAATGCAATTAATCTGCCATGTGGCTAAGTGAGCCATACTCGACAACATAATTAGAAATAAACAATTAAATGAAAAACTCTTTGATTGAGATTCATTATGTCTTTTTGAGCTTGCCCCAAAACAACATAATGTTATTGTATTTATTTATGGTTACAAAGTTATATTGAAATGCATGTTATGTGTGTTTTCAATGTCTTTACGGAATGTGAGCGGATTCTTTGTTGAAAGACTTTACAGCAAGGTTTGCGTTATAACTTATGGTATGCCATACTAATTAATTCATTTCTCTTATGTGTTTGAGCAATGCCATAGACACTATGAGATGGGCAACATATACGAAGAATCCTTCATGTCCTTAGTGAAAGCACCCATTTAGTTTTCTTACGGTATTTCATTTTTTTGATGGAAGATACTAACACATTTTTTAGCTATATTTTTTTCTCTTTCTATATTTTCTACTTTTGTTTTTGAATTTTTAGAAATACTAATCCTCCTTGCTTGGTTTAACTCTAGCATGCATGATTATTCATTCGAAGAGTATATGCCTTCTCCTAAGAGTCCCCCAGGTTTGTGCATGTACTAGTGGAAACTAAAGATGATGATATGCCCAAGTAATTGCAAGATATACGTGAGTATTATGACAATCATCAAGGGGATGATGACCTAGATGAGCATCTTGCTTCATCCAGTTATCATCCCTTGATCATCCTCATAATATTCACAAATATCTTCCAATTCTTCAAGCATGTCATCATCGCTTAGCTTCTACGGCACAAGCACAAACCAAGGCTACTCTTAGGAGAAGGCATACACTTTCTTCAAAATGAATAGTCATGCATGCTTCAATCAAACCAAACAAAGAGGATGCAAGATTTCTAGAAATCCAAAACCAAAAATAAAAAATATAGAAAGAAAATAAAATACAGCTAAAAGACATGCTGGTACCTTCCATCAAAAGAATGAAATACAGTAAGAAAAACTAAATGGGACCTTTACACCGAGGACATGAAGGATTTTTCGTGATAGGTTGCCCATCTCAAATGCAAATGGTTTGCTCAAACACAACACACACTAGGAATATCTAAATGCTAAGTAAAGGGCGATAGAGGTAGTTGTGATATTAGACATGGATGATCACTAATGATTTTATAATTTGGAAAAGTTAAAATTAAAATTAGACTATCAAAGAGTGTATAAAAGAAGTTTCAAAAGTTATCATCCGCCAATTGGGAAAGGTTGTATTGCCCAAAAGAAAATGGAGGGTGGGCATCTTAAATTTTTGGGAGTTTGAAGGGACTCTGATAGCAAAATGGTGGTGGGGAATACTCACGGGAGATGCGGGCATATACCTCAAAAACATCAAAGACGCATACTCACATTGTGGCTTTTGTGGCTTCATAGACGCACACATACCCATTCCTGCTAGTGCATCCCCTTCTAGAAAGGACTTTTTTGAGAAAAGCCGACTATACTTACCAACATATCCATGAAGCCAAGAAGGGAAAGATCAACAAACTTACGGAAGATAATTGGTGGCAAGGCTCCTCACCCAAAAATACACATCCAGGGTTGCAACTTCTACTTCTCAAACATCACCTTAGCATCCAAGAAGCCAAAGAGAGGATTAGAAGAAGCAAGTCACTCCTCAAGCCAAGGCCTCTAACAAAAAAACAGGTTGAGGGGTTGGAAGACCTAAAAAGAGCCCTTCTCCAAATCGACACCCATGTGGTGGATACAAAAGAATGGAAGCTCACGCCAACCAAAGTATTCATAGTCAGATCTCTCTACACATTCCGGGTAGATGGTGGAACTAAAAAGCGAACTACAAAAGAGCTTCTGGAAGCTACTATGGCCCCTCAAGACAAAACTATTTGCATGGTTAGCAAAGGAGGACAAAATCCTTACTCTTAACGACCTCCACAAAAGAAGGGGGCAAAGAGAACGCACAAAGTGAACTAGAATTGGTAACAGACACACTCCTGTCATGCGCATATGTGGCAAACATATGGAACACAAAGTTTACTCCATATAAGAATTGATTTAGTTAAGGAGATTATTTGCCTCATGATGTCCTATGACACTATCGATCTCAATCAATTTACATCACATATGAATTGATTTAATTGTATAAAATTTTTGATTACAATGTCTACATGAAGGTGCATGCTTCTGAGAAAAAAGTGAACTAGATACAAGCAAATAAAATAACTTCAAAGCATGCATAAGCAGTTTAATGTACAGTTTAATTAATGCAGGTTTATATTTTGATTCCGTTGCTAATAAATTAGAAACGGGCCTTTTAGAAACGGACCGCTTACATTTCTAATCCGTTTCTAAACCGAAGTTTAGCAACGGAGCCGTTCTAATCGCGCGGTTTTCTTGTAGTGAGATATCATATCAAGGATCTTCAATTTACGACTCTCTTTAAGGTATGGAGTGGTCGAACACCTAATGTTAAACATTCATTGGTGTTTTGTATGTTTTGCATATGCACATATGCCCAAGTGGCTCCAAAAGAAGCTAGATGACAAGAGTGGAATGTGCATGTTTGTTGAGACAGAAGTATTGCAAAACTTATTTTTAACTATTTTCAAACTTTTCATATTTTGTCTAAATTATTTTCGCATGAATTAATCTTTCAAAAAAGAATACGTAAAATAAATAATGGTCCATTATTTCAAAATATTAAAAGTTAAACAATGCACTCACTGGTCATGCTTTGCAATTGGCTGAGATTAAGGCTCATGAGATAAACTTTCCAGCTAAGTAGTTTTTGAAATTATTGCTGCACATCACAATCAAATAATATAAGCAAGAGAAGAGATGAATGAATAGAAAGAATTTTCACTTTTCATACAGTAGACAACAAGTATAGATGAAACATCAAGTTGTTGGAATTTTAAAAGATTTTTTTAAAATAAAAAGCTCAAAAATTAAATTGTTTATTCATTGATCTAATTTATTTGACAATTTTTATTCTTATGATATTTGTTTAATTAGGATGTAACAGGTTTCTGGTCAAATTCTTCTTATGATTATAAAATTTTAAAAGATTGCAATAAAGCAAGAACCCTTCTGATCAAATCTTTAATCAACACTGCAGTTCCTCATTCTAAAAAAAGAAAATAAACAAAGAATCTTGTAAGCACAAGATAATAGTGTCAAGAAGTAGCTAGTGTTGTGGATTTGAAGAACTCAAGAAGATAAAGAAAATCAAGAGGAAGCCAAAGCATGCAACAATGTAATGAAATGGTCCATTCCTTGAAACAAAAATCTTATGACGATTTCCACAGAAACACAATCTTAAATCTTTGGAAGATTGCAACACTGCAGTTCCAAATCCTTTTGATTAAACCTTTGATCAACATTGCAGTTCCTCTTTCTAAAAAAAGGACAATAAAAGAAGAGAACATATAAACAAATAAAGATCTAGTAATAAAATGGTTCATTCATTGAAACAAAAATCTTATGAAGATTTCCACAGAAACACAATCTTAAATCTTTGGAAGATTGCAACACTGCAGTTCCAAATCCTTTTGATTAAACCTTTGATCAACACTGCAGTTCCTCATTCTAAAAGAAAAAAGAAAATAAAAGAAGAGAGAAGAGATAAAAGAAATCAAGATCTAGTAATAAAATGGTTCATTCATTTGAAACAAAAATCTTATGAAGATTTCCACAGAAACACAATCTTAAATCTTGTGAAGATTGCAACACTGCAGTTCCAAATCCTTTTGATCAAACCTTTACCCAACACTGCAGTTCCTCATTCTTAAAAAAAAAAAAAGAAAATAAAAGAAGAGAAGAGATAAACAAATCAAGATCTAGAAATAATCATATATCTGCCTAATAATCAGAGAAACAGGGAAAAAGCATGCTATTTGTCACATAAAAGGATTTATTGAATCAAAAGAAGGGATTGGCTTTGAAAAATACCTTTTCTTCTCTCTCTATGCTTGCGAAGTTGGGGGCAAGAAATAAAAAAACCAAGTCTGTCGATAAGGAATGTTGAAAAGCGAGTAGAGTGTTTCTCGATCACTCTAAAAAAATAAAAGAGAAGAGATAAACAAATCAAGATCTATAAATAATTTTATATCTAAATTAGACCCTAATAATCAGAGAGAGAGAGACAGAGAGACAGAGGGCATAGATTAAGAGGAACAGAGAAGAGGCCTATTGAATGAAAAAGAGAGTGCTATATATGAGAATCAAAGAATTAGGGATTGGCTTTGAGAAATACCTGTTCTTCTCTCTTCGCTTGCGAAGCTGGGAAGAAATCAAAAAACCAAGGACCCTTCTGATCTTCTCTCTACGTTTGTGAAGTTGGGGATTTATTGAATGAAAAAGAGAGTGCTATATATTAGAATCAAAGAATGTGTTGAGGATCGAGTGCTATTTAACTGAATTAACCACGAAATATGAATAGTGAATAGTGAGTGAATAGTAAATGAATAGTAAAATGAACAAAGAATGCAAATAGCCTGTAGATTTAAGGTGGTTCGGCCTTGAAATAGCTCTACGCCCCACCTGGGTGCAGAGGAGGAGTTTCACTATGACAAAAGGTGGGAATTACAATATAGTGACACTACACCCAGTGACACTATACACACAGAAAGAATAGAATTCACAGGAAAAGAATTCACTCTCTCACACACTCCCACACTCTCACAAATCTCACAAATTATAAGCTTGGGGTGTATATCTTCAGAAGAAGTGCTACTCCTTATATAGAGTTTTTGAGTGGGTCCTACGAGTGTGAATCAAAGACAATGCTATATGTGTGAACCTGCTTGGCCACACCTTTTTGACAAAACAAAACCATCATCTTTGACTTCCAAAGTAGCTGTAATATTTGACAAAGAGTGGCCATTATCTTTGACTGACAGTTTTGTCTAATAAAGACAAAACCTCACAAATCTCCACCTTGGCTTTCATTAGACAAACCGACAAGTGAAACTCCTTTTTCTTCCTCAACCGCCAAGAGGCAACTCATATGCTTCGAACACTAATCAAGTCCAGACAATATCTGAACTTGATAGTAGCAAGTGGCTTAGTCAACATATCTGCTGGATTGTCTGCAGTAGCAATCTTCTCGATTGAAACGATACCTTGGCTTATTATCTCTCTGATGAAATGATATCTGACATCGATATGTTTGGTCCTCTCATGGTGCATTTGATCTTTAGATAGATCAATAGTTCCCTGGTTATCACAAAATACAACAGTAGATTTCTGCTGTAAACCCAGATCACCTACCAAACCTTTCAGCCAGACAGCTTCCTTCACTGCTTCTGTAAGAGCCATGTACTCAGCTTCAGTTGTAGACAGAGCAACTGTGTTCTGTAATGTTGCTTTCCAACTGATAGCACAACCAGAAATAGTGAACACATAACCTGTAAGAGATCTCAACTTATCCAAGTCACCTGCATAGTCAGAATCAGCATATCCAACAACGCCAATAGTAGAACTAGAGCTACCATCATATACCAAGCCAATATCAGTAGTGCCTCTTAGATACCGAAGTATCCATTTCACAGCTTGCCAATGTTCCTTGCCGGATCGTATATTATATCTGCTAACAACACCGACTGAGAAATATCGTGACGAGTACATACCATAGCATACATAATCTTTGCCGCGGTAGCTAGCATATGGAACATGTGACATGTACTCCTTCTCATCCCGAGTTTGTGGTGAATGCTTCTTTGAAAGCTTAAAATGTGCAGCCAATGGAGTGCTCATCGGTTTGCAATCCTGTCTCCCAAAGCGTTCAAGTACTTTCTCATGTACCTTTTTTGAGATGGGAACAATTTTCCTTCTTTCCTATATCTGTGAATCTCCATGCCCAAAATTTTCTTTGTTGCACCTAAGTCTTTCATCTCAAATTCACCATTCAGTTGAGTCTTTAACCTGTTGATCTCAAACATGCTTTTAGAAGCAATAAGCATGTCATCAACATAGAGAAGCAAATAGATAAAAGAACCATCAGACAACTTTCTGTAATATACACAACTGTCATATTGGCTTCTAGTAAAGCCATGTGTACCCATGAAAGTATCAAACCGCTTGTACCACTGTCTTGGAGATTGCTTCAAACCATATAATGATTTCTTCAGCAAACAAACAAGATCTTCTTTTCCAACTTCAATAAAACCTTCAGGTTGACGCATGTAGATTTGTTCTTCGAGCTCACCATGTAAGCGGTCTTAACATCAAGCTCCTCAAGCTCCAAATCCTGTAATGCTACCATGGCAAGTAATACACGTATAGGGCTATGTTTAACAACAGGAGAGAATACCTCATTGAAGCCTATTCCTTCTCTTTGACTATAGCCCTTGGCAACCAAAACGCAGCTTTGAACCTTGGTGCTTCAACCTCTGGAGTTCCTTCCTTTTTCTTGAAGACCCATTTGCAACCAACAATCTTCTGACCTTTCGGCGGTTTTACTAGATCCCACGTATGGTTCTTGTGAAGAGACTCAATTTCTTCACCCATAGCAGCTAACCACTGAGTTGCTTCATTACTAGAGACAGCTTCACGATAACTGGTAGGTTCATCACCTTCAAGGTTATCTCCCACAGCCAAAGCATGAGTAGTAATATCGTAATAATGCTCGCAAAGTCTCTATATTTTGTGGTCTTCTAATCATCTTCTTTCTCTCCCAAAGAGTACGCCAGATCAGTATGGTTGCTCCTCATAAGGCACATCTGAAACATCATCAGAAGAATCATGTACCTTTTCTGTTGACGCTTGTTCATCAAAAGTACTATCATGTACTTGTCTTGAGGGCTCCACCTCAAGCTCCACCTGCTTCATAACACCGTGGTCCTTTGCTTCGTCAGACATACTCCTTTGGTCTATCAGAGCAGACTCATTGAACTTGACATCTCTGCTGATAATCAAACCAGGGGATGATGGATCCTGACATACCAAACAACCCTCAGTAATCCTTTAACCCACGATGCATATCCCACAAATATGCATTTCTTTGCCCCTAGGCTCAAGTTTACCATCATTAACATGAGCATAAGCGGGACAACCAAATACTTTTAGAAAAGTATAATCGCCAGGAGAACCGTAATTATACCTCGAAAGGAGTTTTACTATCAATAGTAGTTGACGGAGACCTATTAATCAAATAGCAAGCAAGATAATAGCTTTCAGCCCAAAAGGTTTTAGACAAACTCAATTGGACAACATGCAACGAGCTCTTTCCAAAAGAGTCCCTGTTCATACGCTTACGCAACCCCATTTTTCTTTGTGGTGTATATCTCACAGCCAAGTGTCTCACTATTCCTTCATTTTTGCGTAATCATCAAATTCACCTTTGCAGTATTCCATACCATTACTCCGGTTCAGACGCTTGATCTTCCTCCCACGCTTCTCAATAAGCGTCTTCCATCGCTTAAAGATGCCGAAAACTTCACTCTTTTGTTTCCTTGAAAGTACACCCAAGTCATGTTAGAGTAGTCATCAATAAAAGTTAACATATATCGAGAACTACCCTTTGGCAGGACAGATCACGGGGCCCCAAACATCCGGAATGGATGTAATCCAAAGTACTCTTAGTCCTGCAGTGCATGATTATTGAACTTGACTCTAGTGTGTTTGCCATACACACAATGTTCACGTAAGTCAAGTTTGTTGGTTTCTACGACCATTCAACAAACCTCGCTTGCTTAATATATTCATGCCTCGTTCACTCACCTGACCGCATGCGCGCCATAAGCCGCAGTAGAATCATGACCGGATTTGATGAGGAAGTAGATGCCGCAGCACTGTGAATTGTGCCTTGCCTTGAAGAATGTAGAGTGTGTTGACCAACTTTCCTTTGATCACCACTGAGGCACCTTTGCTAACTTTTAGCCACCCGGCATCACCATCAGATTTGAAACCTATGCGGTCCAAAAGACTCAAAGAAACAAGATTCTTTCTCATATCAGGTACATACCTAACATTGTTGAAAGTTCTGATAATGCCATCATACATCTTGACACGGACAGAACCAATGCCAGAGACTGGACATGAGGTATTGTTCCCCATTAAGACAGAACCACCTTCAGTTGCCTGAAAAGTGGTGAACCAATCTCTACGAAAGCATATATGGTAAGAGCAAGCAGTGTCAAGTATCCAAGAATCATCAGAACTTGTAGTAGTGACAGATAATGCTATATCTTCAGCTTCGAAACTGTCCTCAACAATGTTAGCATTCGTACCTGAAGGAGTTTTCTCCTTATCTTGTTTTGCTTTAGCCTTGATGCAGTCTTTCACCATGTGCCCTTTCTTCTTGCAGTAGAAACACGTTACAGCTTTGTTTCTAGATTTAGATCTAGATCTTTCTTTGTTGCTAGCCCCTCTCTCCTGAGGTCTACTTCTGACAAGTAGGCCTTCAGCCTGATGTTCACCCCGATTCTCTGAAACCTTCTTTTTCAATTCCTTGGAGTTAAGAGCACTTTTGACATCATCAATGGAGATAGTCTCTCTCCCATATAACATTGTGTCAACAAAATGCTCAAAAGAAGGGGTTAGTGAACATAACAAAATTAGGGCTGATCCTCATCATCAATAGTACAGTCTATATTCTTGAGATCAATAATGATCCTATTGAACTCATTCAGATGGTCAAGAATTGCCGTACCTTCTTTCATATGAAATGTGTAGAGTCGCTTGCTTCATCAATAATCGATTTGTGAGAGATTTTTGTCATAAAGAGTGACTCAGACGGGCCATAAACTGCCGGATGTTTCATCCACGACCTCTCTTAGAACCTCATCACAAAAGATAGGTGAATCACATTTGTGTGCGTTCAAAATCTCCTCCTTCTCGTTTCTAACTTGGTCTTGCTTTGGCGGTGCATCTTTTCCTTGCAAGGCCTTTAATAGACCTTGTTGCACTAACAAAGCCCGTGATCTTGACTCTCCATAGACTGAAGTCATTTTGCCATTGAACTTCGATCACCTAAATACTTACGTGGTAGACATTCTGCGAAATTCAGTTAGATAACAAACAAACTTGCTCTGATACCAATTTGTTGAGGATCGAGTGCTATTTAACTGAATTAACCACGAAATATGAATAGTGAATAGTGAGTGAATAGTAAATGAATAGTAAAATGAACAGTAAATGACACCAGAGATTTAAGGTGGTTCGGCCTTGAAATAGCCTACGTCCACCGGCGGCAGAGGAGGAGTTTCACTATGACAAAAGATGGGAATTACAATATAGTGACACTACACCCAGTGACACTATACACACAGAAAGAATAGAATTCACAGGAAAAGAATTCACTCTCTCACACACTCCCACACTCTCACAAATCTCACAAATTATAAGCTTGGGGTGTATATCTTCAGAAGAAGTGCTACTCCTTATATAGAGTTTTTGAGTGGGTCCTACGAGTGTGAATCAAAGACAATGCTATATGTGTGAACCTGCTTGGCCACACCTTTTTGACAAAACAAAACCATCATCTTTGACTTCCAAAGTAGCTGTAATATTTGACAAAGAGTGGCCATTATCTTTGACTGACAGTTTTGTCTAATAAAGACAAAACCTCACAGAATGTTTCTCTTCTGTTTGCGCGTATATATATATATATACACATATATATAGAAGGTATTTTGATTTAAAGAAATCAAGAAGAAAAAGGAAATCCAGAGAAAGATTGCAACAAAAATCTTGTGAAGATTTCCACAAAAACAGAAACTTTTAAATCTTTTGAAGATTGCAAATAAACATGTATATGTAATAAAGCAAGAACCCTTCCTCGATCAAATTCTTTAACCAACACTGCAGTTCCTCATTCTCAAAAAAGAAAAAGAAAATAAAAGAAGAGAAGAGATCATAAACAAATCAAGATCTAGAAATAATCATATATATCTAAATTAAACCACCCCTAATAATCAAATACTGAAGCAAAACAAAGCAAGAAAAAAGTGAGAGAGAACGAGAGGGCATAGATCAAGAGACACATAAAAGAAGGGATTTATTGAATGAAAACGAGAGTGCTATATATGAAATTAATCAAAGAATTAGGGATTTGTTTTGAAGAAATACCTGTTCTTCTATCTACGCTTGCAAAGTTGGGGGAGAGAAATCAAAAAACAAGTCTTACCGATAAATCTAATGTTGTAAAGCGAGTAGCTATAAAAATAAAAGATAAGAGATAAACAAATCAAGATCTATAAATAATTTTATATCTAAATTAAACCCTAATAATCAGAGAGAGAGAGAGAGAGAGAGAGAGAGAGAGAGAGAGAGAGAGCCAGAGGGCATAGATCAAGAGAAACAGAGAAGAAGGGATTTATTGAATGAAAAAGAGAGTGCTATATATGAGATTAATCAAAGAATTAGGGATTGGCTTTGAGAAATACCTGTTCTTCTCTCTACGCCCGGGTTGGGGAGAAATCAAAAACAAAGATTGATAAGAATGTTTCTCTTCTGTTTGCGGCGTGTATATATATAGAAGGTATTTCGTCCCACACGCTCTAGAGAAGTTTTGACCGTTAGAGAAAAACTACGCTGAACGAAAGCCTTGATATATATACATATATATAGTTTTTAAAGGGAGTAAATGTCACTATATCAGTGTAAAAATATTTACTTTTATTTCATTTATTAAATAAATAAAATAAATATTTCATTGAACAAAATGAAGTGTTATTAGAAATGTAGGATCTCTGAACTTAGTTCATGAGCTAATTGTCCCAATTTTCAATTTACAAACCCAAAACCCATAATTTAATGACTCATCATGTAGTTATTATTTTTAAATTGAGAGAACTCAAACTCCTGATGAACAAACTGTGTTCTTAATTTGTGCATTCAAAGTAATTTCTGATTATTAGAAATAAAAAAGCACACAACAATCCTTTTGTATAATCTCAAATTTAATCTCTGGGAACAGAGAATTATTATTTTGCCAGCAGTTGAAAAGCTTATAACATCAAAATTACAACACCACCAAAACAGATGTGGGCATTGAGCTAACATAGCTGCACCTGCAGGTTTAATTGCGTCACAATGAAGTAGGTACAGTTTATAAAAGAAACACATTCTGAGTGTCAGCAATGTTAGCAGTGAGGAATTAATAAGACATAGACATCCAATCATACAGGGATGGATGTCTCCCACACAAATCGAATTTCATCAACAAAAGCTGGAAGCTGGAAGCAACAACATGCTTGGTAGATTAGATAGAGACTGGGGAAGTATATATGTTTTTAAGTTTTGGTACTCTTCGCCATCTCATCAACATCCAACTCAACCACCAAAACTGATGAATCTTGACTCATTGCAAAATGACTGGCCAGCCAAAACAAGCAACAAAGGGGGAAAAACAAATATTAGGTTTTCATGGCACAAATGACTAGCAAACAAATATAATTGAAATCACTAGATCACCTGTTTTGTACTGGCCCATGATCAAGAGCTGAGCTCAAGCAATAGATAACCCTGGCTTCCTACAACCAAAAAAAATTAAAAATAATTTGGTAAGCAACAATGAATGGACTAGCCCATTAAACTCATTACAAGTAAGGTCAGGCAAGACAGCAGGCCTGCATATTGAGCTAGAATTGTTAAAAACAATGAGCTTCTTCATGAAATCCAATCTGCTTTGCAATGACACTTTACATGTCCATAAACATGATTACTAATACAAACTAGTTATGCAGCTACCTTTGGCTTCAAAGCTTCGTTGTCTGAGATCACCCAGCACTGATCCTTCTCTAAAACAAAAGTTTCATCTTTCTCATCTCTAGATTCCATCTCATACCCTTCAATTGCAGCCAATCTTCTGACAAGATAATCATCTGGCTCTCTCAGGGTCTTTCAACATGACCACATCTCCAACAAAAACTTGCCTATAGTAAGGCATAAAACTTAGAAGGAATCATTAGCTTGATATACATTGGATCTTTCATTTACCATTAGCAGCTATGTGCATGTTGAACTTGAACATATTACTACCTTCAACACAATACAGGGCTCTGATTCTAAGAAAATGAGTCAGCAATTGGAATTACTTACATGTCAGAGAATACTTGTCATTGGCAGAGTCCTAGGCTACTAAAAGGAAAAACATACAGTTTTTCCATCGTCAATAGAAATAAGAGACAAGTTAAGATGACAGAAAAGCTACCAGATGCTAATATTCCTAAACAGGCAGTGCAACCATAATTTACAATCCTGTGAGCATTACGTATTTGTTTATTTTTTCATCAAAATATATAAAGAGTACAAGGTACAAAAAGTATAACATATGAAAATAATTACAAGGTTCAAAAAGTGAGGGAAGGAAAAGAAAAAGATAAAATTTATGACAAAATGTATTTCATTCAACAATCCACTCTATGTTCTTCATTCAACCAAACACAGCACAACAAAACTATTATCCTTCTTGTTTTCTCCACCTTTCCTCCATTTTCCTCGTTGCAAGCACACTCAAAGAGAAGCCATCTCCAGATCGAAGAAACCCTAATTGATCATCAACATAGTGAAATAAAAAATAAATAAATAAAAAAAAATTGCAAAGGAAACAGACTGGAACCCAGGTTAAAGACCACATAAAAATATACAAACAGAAAGTAAAGGAGCATGTGGCTAGAAAGAAATCGCAGATATTTAATGATAAACAATGTGTTTAGACAAAACTAATTTTTGATGTTTTGAACACAATAGTTAAAAGGAGTTTGCCATTCACTAGTGAAGCCCTCCCACAGCAGACAGACAGTGGCGTTACACCAGAGGAAGCAGAATGAGGAGCTGAGAAATGGGTGTTGCAAGGAATGTTTACATATTTACATGTTTACATGTTTACATACTACCATCAGTGTAACACCTTATCCATGTGTATCAAAATACATATCTATATGTATCTGCATACTTCAATTTCAACGAAAGTGGTTTAGCCACATTTATCAAAATAAAATAAAATGCCCATCTATCATTAATTCAACAAAATAAAACCTAATCTTAAACATCAAAATATTACAAAAACCAATAAAATAAAACCAGCACACTGCACAAACTCAACCAAAAAAAAAAAATCAATATTCATTTATTAATCTAAACAAAATCCAATCTTTAACAACAATCCATCTTTCAAAAACAAAGGATTTTTCATTCGTTTACCCTAAAAAACTAAACTTTAACATCTAAACTTCAAAAAGAACAAAAGAACTAAAAGCATCAAAAGTATTACCTCAAGGCCGGCACCCTCGACTACCAGGGCTTTGATCCCTTCCACATTCCCACAATTGACCTGTTGATAGACGAGCTCATCCATGGATTGATAAGCACCCATCCAAGCCTCGAACTTATTTCGAAGATTGAAGAACCAATCGCCAATAATATCCGATCCTTGACAGGAAAAGCACCAAAACCCTACTTAGGTTTCTTTGATCATGAAAAGAATCACAAAACCCCTCTAATGCGAGACTAAGCAGTCACTGAACGAGGACGCCGCCAGTTCAGTCGCGCGCTAAAACCAAACCAGAGATATAAAAATGATTTTTTTTTTTTTGCAAACACACTACTGTAAATAGAGAAATTGCAACATACCCTCCTGAAGTTCACAATTACACACATATCCTCAGAAACCCACAAATTAGCACAAGCATTATAAGAAATCCATTTATCTCAAGTTTTGAGAGATCAGTAGACAAATTCAGTTTTAAAACAATATGGACTTACCTTTATTGAAAAAATTCCTTTATTTTGGATACAGGTGGATAAACCAAGATTATTTTTGATAAAGTAGTTCACATTACATCCCGGTCTAATAACTCTGTCTCCTGGCTTTGGCTAGGTCATTCTAAGCTACTCTTACCAGTTAGTGAGTCATCCTCGAAGGCCTCATCATCCTCGTCGCCCTACGACTGGTCTTTCTGGTGAACTACAAGCTTCTTTGACGAGGTTTAGGGTTGTTTGCAACCTAAGTCGTTTTAATGAGAAAATCAATATCACAAATGATTTTTAAGAAAACGTTGTTTATTTTGGAAATATTGCTTGTTTCTCTCTTTCCATAAGCTAAATATGATGGCCATCACCGTGAGGTCCCATCCCCACCTCAAGGACTTGTTCACGTTTGAGGAAAGGGTTTTAGTTTCCCAGATATCTTGAAGTGAGTATGGGAAATGTATTTAACCTAAATAAGTTTCGATAGTTGCCCGGATGCTTGATGCGACCAAGAAGGAAATGAATAGGTACGTCAAGGACTCATTGTATGTTTCACACATAAAGCATAACATGCTGCAGTGTGCAGCTTCTATTTCATCTTGGGTAAGTTGTCCTGTGTAAATATTTTGTTCTCCCTTATGCGACCATGCGAAGAGATTGATTTTTGAGGGGCAATGATCTTTTCTAAAAAAAAAATTAAAATCACTTTCTCCATCTATTTTGAATCTGTACATTTCAAAATAATAAGTTAGTCATGATTTCTCTCAATGAATAGAGATGTTTAGCCTCCCGAGTAAAAACATTTAAAAATAATAAATAAACTAACAAATAAATAAATATATTAATAGGGATGTTGACCAGAAGGAAGGTTCTTAGTCTTAGGAAGGAGTTAAAAATCACACATTGTCTTTCAACCTTACGTTCGGAGCCAAGGCAATGATCTCAGTGGAGATAGGGATGCCGACGTACCAAACACAGGAGTTTGACCAAGAGGCGTACGCTGAAGGGCTCCGAGCCGAGCTCGGCCTTTTCGAAGGAAAAAGAGGCATTGCATCTATCAAAGTTGCGGCATATCGAGAGAGAGCCCGATGTTTCTACAATTATAAGGTGAAAGAGGTTACCTTCAATTCGGGGACATGGTGCCGCGGAAGAACATTTTCTAGGGCAATAAGAGCCGAACTGGAAAATTGAGTCCAAATTGAGAAGGGCCATACATCATGAACAAGGTTATCTGACCAGGTACATAACAACTTGCTGATATGGAGGGACATAGACTGAAGCAACATTTCCACTCCGAATACCTCGGGCATTACTATCAATATTTAATAAGTTTCGTGTCGGTTTTCGTCGCTTTCTTTACTTGAATGGCTGCTCTTACTTGTATCGAAAGTCCCTTAGAAGGACCGAGCATTTGTGCTTGTATCAAAGTCAATCTGAAGAGTCGCGGAGGTCTAACTCTCCTTTTTGCTAGCCATGAAGTGTCCGGTGAAGAGATCAGACAACTCCTCAAATTAATGAGGAAATGGATCTTGTTGATAGGTGAGAGAACCATGTTTGGGTCGCGTCCCTTAATGTCGTAGGGAAAGCTCGGCACAAGATCTCGTCGGGGGCCGCATGAAGCAAAGATCATGGCTTTAAAGGACTCCAAGTGATCCGCTGGATCTGTGGTGCCATTGTATGTCTCTACCGACGACATCAGGATCATAGAAGGTAGAGGAACTTCCAAAATCTCCTGTGTGAAACGGGAGATAGGCCGAGGGATGTAGCTTAGCTTCCCTTTGACGGGAGGAGAGATCACCTTGTCGTGAGGTTAGAACGACTCCTTGGCCAAAGGATCATAGTTGGGACAAGCCCATGGTATACCGGTGAGAATGGTACCCTTTTTCTCACCGAACGCCTTGGGCTCCTGGACACGCTCTGGTGACCCCCTTCTAGTTCCAAGCGACTCCAGTAAATGCTCATTGTGTTGCTCCGGAGACGGACGGGCCTACTTGACAGGCCTTAATAAGTACCTAAAGTTTTTTCTAGAGCTGTTGGATCTGAACATCCCTCGGATCTTCCTCCAAAACCATTGCTTGATCCTGGGGCTAGCTATGGCTCTTGAAGCCATGCTAGCTCCCGTGGCGTCGTCAACTTGGAGGTCCGTCGGCGCGTTCTTCTCACCTCTCGCCTTCAATAGGTTCATAAGGCTCTTTTCTCTGTTTCAAACAAACGACGCCAAACTGTTGACGCTTAAAATGGGAAAGTCCTCGGCATCTGCCCCTCCGCTCAAAGTTCAACTGAGAAAATATAGAAAGAATGGTGGTAACTAGATGGTTGAGTAAAGAAATGTCACGAGCTTGGTGGTGACCTAAGGGAGTCACCATCAACAGAGGTAATGGAACTCCGGCCTTCGGGTCCTCCTTCGTGCAAGGGAAGTCCGAGGGATTCTCCTTGGACCCTTCGATGCTCAAGTCAGCAAGAGGTAATTGAAGATGAAGAGAAGTGGAGGGGGAAAAGAGGAATGTGTGATAAGTTACAGAGGAGGAGGAGAATCGGAGAAGGAAAGAGCTCTCTAGGTGGAAGATAAGACTAGAGGATCCCTACATTCTCGTCCCCCTTCCTAACATTATACCTCATGGGTCATTGTCAGACCATGGATCAAGGGGGCTAAAGGATAACGCCAGGCGGAGGGAGGGCTGCCCAACGGCCCCTCAAGCTAGGTCGCTAGTCGTGGGAGTCCATCTCAAACACCAGTGGCCAGATGTGTGAGGGTTCATGCCTTCTTTATGATGGAATCTCCACGTGGCTCGATGGGAGGGGTCTAGTTGGTTGCGTGATACCCACTACCCTAAGCCGAAAGGATCGGGCCACGTGTAGGGTGTGATTTTCTCCCCTAAAAGTGGATATTTAGATTCAAGTTTTTTTTCTCCCCTAATAGCTTTTAAATGTAAATTGAACTCATGTATAGTTAGTAAAGACTTCTTGACTATATCTTGAAAGGGTTGTGCTATGGACAGTTTTGATTTGAAGATGTCATGTTGTTTGTATTGATTTCAATTAATAGGAGACATGTTTCACTTTATAAAATGTGGAAGAACTATTGATGAGCGAAAATCTTGTGGAAATTCTTTACCTATTGAAATTCTTGTTATGTGTGTTTTCATGGTCTCTCTCGAGTGTGAAAGGATTGTTGTTGAAAGACTTTATAGCAAGGTTTGGGTTATACTAATTAATTCATTTCTCTTATTTGTTTGAGCAGTGCCATATACATTCTGAGATGGGCAACATATACAAAGAATCCTTCATGTCCTCAGTGAAAGTACCCATTTAGTTTTCTTACGGTATTTCGTTCTTTTGATGAAAGATACTAACACATTTTTTAGCTATATTTTTTTCTCTTTCTATATTTTCTATTTTTGTTTTTGAATTTTTAGAAATACTAATCCTCCTTGTTTGGTTTGACTTCAGCATGTGCATGATTATTCATTGAAGAGAGTATATGCCTTTTCGTAAGAGTCCTTCCGGTTTTGTGCATTGCTAGTAGGAAACCGAGATGATGATATGCCCAAGTAATTGCAAGATATATGTGAGTATTACGACAATCATCAAGGGGATGATAACCTAGATGAGCCTCTTGCTTCATCCAAAGTTATCATCCCCTTGATCATCCTCGTAATATTCGTAAATATCTTTCAATTCTTCAAGCATGTCATTATCCTTAGCTTTCTTAGCATAAGCACAAACAAGGGCTACTCTTAGGATAAGGCATACACTCTCTTCAAATGAATAGTCATGCATGCTTCAATCAAACCAAACAAAGAGGATCCGTGATTCTGAAATCCAAAACCATAAATAAAAAATATAGAAAGAAAATAAAATACAGCTAAAAGACATGCTAGTACCTTTCATCAAAAGAATGAAATACAGTAAGAAAACTAAATGGGACCTTACACTGAAGATATGAAGGATTTTTTTGTATAGGTTGCCCATCTCAAAATGCAAATGGTAGTGCTCAAACACAATGCACACTAGGAATACCGCAAATGCTAAGTAAAGGTACGATAGAGGTGGTTGTGATATTAGACATGGATGATCACTAATGATTTTATAATTTGGAAAAAATTAAGATTAGACTATCAAAGAGTATATAAAAGAAGTTTCAAAAGCAATCATCTAATTAGTTGGGAAAGGTTGTATCGCCCAAAAGAAATGGAGGGTGGGGCATCGTAAATTTTGGGGAGTTTAATAGGGCCATGAAAGGAAAATGGTTGTGGTGAATACTCACAAGAGAAGCGGGCATATGCCTCCAAATCTTTAAAGACGCATACTCCCATTGTGGCTTCATAGACGTACACAAACCCATTCCTACTTATGCATCCCCCTTCTAGAAAGGACTTATCGAGAAAAAGCCATCTACACTTACCAACATATCCGTAAAGGCAGGAATGGAAGGATCAACAAACTACTGAAATTGGTGATAAGGCTCCTCACCCGAAAATACACATAACAAGATTACAACCTCTACTTCTCAAACATCACCTTAGCATCCAAGAAGCCATAGAGAGGAATAGAAGAAGCAAGCCACTCCTCAAGCTAGGGCCTCTAATAGAAAAACAAGCTGAGGGATAGGAAGACCTAAAAAGCGCCCTTCTCCAAATCGACACCCACGCAGTGGATATAAAAGAATGGAAGCTCACGCCAACCAAAGTATTCACAGCTAAATCTCTCTACACATTCCGGGTAGATGGCAGAACCAGAAGCGAACTACAAAAGAGCTTCTGGAAGCTACCATGGCCCCTCAAGACAAAACTATTTGCATGGTTTGCAAAAGAGGACAAAATCCTTACTCTGGACAACCTCCACAAAAGAAAGTGGTAAAGAGAACACACAGAGTGCTACCTATGCGATATGAAAGATGAATCGGTGTCACACAAGCTCCTGTCGTGAACATATGTGACAAACATATGGAACACAAAGTTTACGTCATATAAGAATTTATTTAATTAAGGGGATTATCTGCCTCATGATGTCCCATGGTATACTATTGATCTTAATCAGTTTACATCACATATGAATTGCTTTAATTGTAACAAAAATTTTGATTACAATGTCAACATAAAGATGCATGGTTCTGGGAAAAAAAGTGAACTAGAAACAAGCAAATAAAATAACTGCAAAGCATGAGCTCACACCATATAAAACAATTCAACCACTTCAATACCATGTAAATAATGAAAATGTCCTAAATCAGTTTCACATGGACAATTGGAATCCACACAGGATATACATCAAGAAGTTCAAAGAGGAAAATCAGATGAGGAATTTCCAAATTGTTCAAGAACATAGCATTCATAGAGATAAATAACCCAATAATCACACAATAATCAAACAAAACAAGCCAAGACTCTAAACACTAACATCTCGAAATTCTACATCAAAGACAGATCAATATCAGAAACCCTAAAACCATCCGCTGTGATTCAAGAACAACTTTCTCTAAATTAATCTCAAGAGGAAAGAAACCCTGTAATGAAAGTAATCAAAACAAACTCGAAAAATGGACGAAAATTTCACAAAATATTGTAGAACGGAAAAAAAACAAAGATTAAGGATTTTGATCAGAGAATGTAAAATTTGGAGGGAGAGATTCGAAATCGATGGGAGGAGTGGAAGCGCGGGTGTTGCTTGTTTATATCTCGTGGCTAAACCCTCTTTCAGACTGGACATCATCGTCGTCATTAATACTGGGTAGATGGCGAAACCAAAAGCAAACTACAAAAGAGCTTCTGGAAGCTACCATGGCCCCTCAAGACAAAACTATTCGGACAAAATCTTTTGTCTGGACAACCTCCACAAAAGAAAGTGGCAAAAAGAACACATAGAGTGCTACCTATGCAATATGGAAGATGAATCGGTGACACACACGCTCATGTTGTGCACATTTGTAACACAAAGTTTACGTCATATAAGAATTGATTTAATTAAGGAGATTATCTGCCCCATGATGTCCCATGACACTATTGATCTCAATCAATTTACATCACATATGAATTGCTTTAATTGTAACAAAAATTTTGATTACAATGTCAACATAAAGATGCATGGTTCTGAGAAAAAAGTGAACTATAGACAAGCAAATAAAATAACTGCAAAGCATGAGCTCACACCATATAAAACAATTCAACCATTTCAATACCATGTAAATAATGAAAATGTTCTCAATCGGTTTCACATAGACAATTGAAATTCTCATGTCAAATAAAGTGATTCATGATTAATATCCATTCAAAGCATTTCATATATTGGAATTCTCTAAATCAGAATTGGATGAACACAATATTACCCGAACTCAAAGTTGAAAATCGGCTCGATCAAATACATCATCATGGCCCTGTCTAAGACTGAAGACACAAACAACCTCCCAGCCCATCCCAACAAATATGAATGACATCAATATAATTGAATCTGAATTGATTGAGAATCACAGACAAATATAAATCACATCAAAGATGGATCAATATGAATACCTGTTGATTGGCAGCACATCCAAGAAAGGTCAAAAACCATCCAACATTCAACTGGATGTGAAGATAAGATCGGAAAGCAGAGGCCAAGAGTGTAATTAAGATACACCGTTAAGTAAACCTATAGGAAGATGATCATGAATATTCTTATTATATTTTTCTCCTTCCAGAAAAGATAACTCAAGCAAAAGACATACGAAATCTAAAAGATCACGCAAGAATTTGATGAGAAAATCACGTTAATGAATCCCCACTGGATATACATCAAGAAGCTCAAAGAGGAAAATCAGATGAGGAATTTCCAAATTGTTCAAGAACATAGCATTCATAGAGATAAATAACCCAATAATCACACAATAATCAAACAAAACAAGCAAGACTCTAAACACTAACATCTCGAAATTCTACATCAAAGACAGATCAATATCAGAAACCCTAAAACCATCCGCTGTGATTCAAGAACAGCTTTCTCTAAATTAATCTCAAGAGGAAAGAAACCCTGTAATGAAAGTAATCAAAACAAACTCGAAAAATGGACGAAAATTTCACAAAATATTGCAGAACGGAAAAAAGAAAACAAAGATTAAGGATTTTGATCAGAGAATGTAAAATTTGGAGGGAGAGATTCGAAATCGATGGGAGGAGTGGAAGCGCAGGTGTTGCTTTTTTATATCTCGTGGGTAAACCCTCTTTCAGACTGTTGGATCACAATTGAGTTAGATTACCTCGGATGGACCACAATAAGAAAGTTAATAACTTCCAAAATTATTTCCTTTATTAATTAATAATTAAAATAATTAAAAATCTATCAAACTATCTATATTAATAATTTAAGCTTAAGTAAGACTATTTTTAATTTTTAAAAAATATAAAAAAAGAAAATTAAGTTGGGATTTTAGAATTTTCTTAAACTTTTAGATTTTTTTTTAATTTTAAAAAGTCAATCTATATCCAGTATTTTGAATTTAAAAAAAAAAAATATTTATCTAGTCAGAGCATATATGGGTTATAGATAATCTTAACTTTAAAAAAAAAAATTTTAAAAAGATTGAGATGTAACTTTTTCTATCAAACCCTTCTTATGATATAACTTTGAAAGATTGCAACAGTACTAAAGATATGTAATAAAGCAAGAACCCTTCTCATCAAACATTCAAACCTTTAATCAACACTGCATATCCTCATTCTAAAGAATGAAGAGAGAGAGAGAGGTCATATATAGAACTTTTAATCAAAGAATCTTGTATTTCTCTAATAATCATATATTTCCCTAATAATCAAAGGAACTTGTAAGCGCATAATAATAGTGTCAAGAAGTAGTATTATGGATTTGAAGAACTCAAAAAGATAAAGAAAATCCAGAGACAGACAAAGCAAAATGGTTCATTCATTGAAACAAAAATCTTGTGAAGATTTCCAAACAAACAGAAACTTAAATCTTGTGAAGATTTCCACAGAAACATAAACTTAAATCTTGTGAAGATTGCAACACTAATGATATGTAATAAAGTAAGAATCCTTTTGATCAAATTCTTTAACCAACACTGCAGTTCGTCATTCTAAAAAAAAGAAAATAAAAGAAGAGAAGAGATCATAAACAAATCAAGATCTAGAAATAATCATATATATCTAAATTAAACCACCCTAATAATCAAATGCTGAAGCAAAACAAAGCAAGAAAAAAGCGTGAGAGAACGAGAGGGCATAGATCAAGAGAAACAGACAAGAAGGGATTGGCTTTAAGAAGAAATACCTGTTCTTCTCTCTACGCTTCCGAAGTTGGGGAGAAATCCAAAAAAAACCAAGAAAACAAAGAGTGATCAGAGTGTTTCTCTTCTGTTTGCGCGTGTACATATATATATATATATAGAAGGAATTTCGCGCTACACGATCTAGAGAAGTTTTGCCCGTTAAGGGTAAACTACGCGGAAACCGAGCCTTGATGTTTTGTTTTCATCTAATTTTTTACTCATAAAAAGTAAATTTCACTAGATTGCATGTAGACTGTATGATTGTCATATTAATGTAAAAATATTTATTTTAATTTCATTTATTAAATAAAATAAAGTAATATTTCATTTAACAAATGAAATGTTATTAGAAATCATGAAATCTCTGGTTGAACCATGAAAACTTAGTTCATGACTTGCAGTTATTATTTTAAAATAAAGATTCTTTATAAGTATATTTCTTTCATTATTTTTGGATATATTCTAGCTTTCCTTGTTAAGATCCTACACCATCATTTTAGGGGAAATTTCACTAAATTACCATGTAGTTTGCCTCTTTATCAATTAGGTACATGTGGTTTGACTTTGAACATTTTAGTATACCCTGTGTTGTGTCCCATGAGCACATTGGTGCCAACCTATTAAAATTGCTAATGTGGCATAAGAAAAAAAGATATAAATTGACCCTTTTACCTCTTATATAAAAACATGATATCATCGACGTACTAAAGTGACCTTTTTATATGATGGGTAAAAAGGTCATTTTATATCCTTTTTTTAATGCAACGTCAGCAATTTTAACGGGTAGACACCAATATGCTCATGGGGCGCACCACAGGGTACTAAATTGCTCAAAGTCAAACCACATGCACCGAATTGATAAAGAGGCAAACCACATGCAGAGGTCCGATGACTTCTTTTATTATTCTTTGTGTGTGAGACATTTGTTATAGGACTCTTAAAGGGCCTAGTATTATATAGGGCATCTGGACCCTTATGATTTTTATTCCACTGAGACTCTATTATTATTATGATGATTATTTGAGATTTTATTATTTTGTTATTTTGTTATCTGATTTTAATTACACATGCCTTGTATCCGAGTGAGGTGCGCCTTACTTCAGTACGACAGGTCTGCTCAAGTGCCACTTTACTTGAATGGTTGTGTCCACCAATCCCTCAGAAGGGTTGAGCATTCTTGCTCGTATCGGAAGTCCCTCCGAAGGTCCAAGCGTTTGTGCTCGTATCAAAGTCAATCTAAAGGGTCCGGAAAGTCAAACTCTGGTTTTTACTAGCTATGAAGTGTCCGCTAAAGAGATCGGACAACTCCTCAAATGAGGAAATGGATCTCGTTGGTAAGGTGAGAGAACCATGTTTGGGTCACGCCCCTCGGTGTCGTCGAGAAAGCTCGGCACAAGATCTGGCCGGGGGTCGTGTGAAGCAGCATCATGGCTTTAAAGGACTCCAAGTACTCGGTTGGATCTGTGGTGCCATTGTATGTCTCTGCGGACGACATTCGGATCCCAGCAAGTAGAGGGACTTCCAAAATCTCCTATGTGATAGGGGAGATAAGTCGAGGGATGTACCTTAGTTTCCTTTTGATCAGAGGAGAGATCACTTTGTGGTGAGGTTGGAGCCACTACTGCAACCAGGATCATTGTTGGGATAACCAAATGTTATCAGGCAAAATGGTACCTTTTTCCTTGCCGAATGACTTAGCCTCCTGGACACGCTCTGATGTCCCCCTTCCAGTTCTAAGCGACTACGGTAAGCGCTCATTGTGTTGTTCCGGAGACGGGCGGGCCTAGTCTCACTCCTGAAGGGCCTTAGTGAGTACCTCAAGTTGTTTCTAGAGCTACTGGATTTGAACATCCCTCAAATCTTCCTCCAAAACCATTGGTTGATCCTGGGGCTGGCTATGGCTCTTAATCGAAGCTATGCTAGCTCCCGCGGCGCCGTCGACTAGGAGGTCCACTGGCGGGTTCTTCCTACCTCTCGCAATCAACAGGTTCACAAGGCTTTTTGCTCCATTTCCAACAAACAGCGCCAAACTGTTGATGCTTAAAACGGGAAGGTCCTCGGCATCCGCCCTTCACTCAGAGTTTAGCTGAGAAAATAAAGAAAGAATGGTGGTAACTGGATGGTTGAGTAGGGAAACGTCACGAGCTTGGTGACGACCTCAGGGAGTCGCCATCAAGAGAGGCAATGGAACTACGACCTTTTGGTCCTCCTTCCTGCAAGGGAAGTCCAGGGGCTTCTACCCGGACCCTCCGATGCTCAAGTCAGCAAGAGGTAATCGGAAGAGGAAGAGAAATGGATGGGGAGAAGAGGAATGTGTGATAAGTTGCAGAGGAGGAGGGAGAGAATCTGAGGAGGAAAGAGCTCTCGATCGAGGTGGAAGATAAGCCCAGAGGATCTCCCCATTCTCTTCCCCCCTCCCTAACTTTATACCTCATGGGTCAATTTCAAACCATTGATCAAGGGGGCTCGCGGATGACGTCAGAGCACGGGAGGACGACCAAAGGGCCCCATGCTAGGTCGTTGGTCGTAGAGTCCATCTCAGACACCAGCGCGCTGGTAGATGTGTGAGGTTTCGTGTCTTCTTTATGATGCAATCTCCATATGGCTCGATGGGAGAGGTCTGGTTGGTTGTCTGATACCCACTACCCTAAGCCTACATGAATGTGCCATGTGTAGGGTGTGATTTTCTCCCCTAATAGTGGACATTCAAATTCAAGCTTTTTTTCTCCCCTAATAGCTTTTAAACATAAATTGAACTTCTGCATAGTTAGTAAAGACTTCTTGACTATACCTTGAAAGGGTTGTACTATGGATAGTTTTGATTTGAAGAGGTCATGTTGTTTGTATTAATTTCGGTTAATAGGAGACATGTTTCAGTTTGTAAAATGTGGAAGAATTATTGATAAGTGAAAATTGTTGTGGAAATTCTTTACCTATCTACATGTACGATAGGAAGATTGTGTTATTTTCCTTTTATATTAATTGCTTGTGTGAGATAATTCTTGAAGTTTCTCAATGTTTATATTGGAAATACAGACTAAAGATCTATTTTTTTCCCAGGCTTTGTTTTATTTGCTTCTTGTTTGTTAGCTACATCTTATGTACTTATTCTTTATTCACTTTTTGATTTTGTTACTCTTGTTCCTTTATACCAAACTACAGGTGGAATTCGTGGTTTTCTTGATTTCTTTGTTGTATTTAACCAATGATATTGTTTTGCATTTGAACTTCTTCCTGTAGTTTAGCATTGATTTATTTTGCTCTACCGAAATGCAATTAATCTGCCATGTGGCTAAGTGAGCCTTACTCGATAACATAATTAGAAATAAACACTTAAATCAAAAAATCTTTGATATTATGTCTTTTTGAGCTTGCCCCCAAACTTCTCGTACCTTTTTTTTTTTTTAACTCCAATGCAATTTTCTATGTAATGTTATTGTATTTATTTATGGTTACAAAGTTAAATTGAAATGCATGTTATGTGTGTTTTCAAGGTCTTCCTGGAATGTGAACGGATTGCAGTTGAAAGACTTTACAGCAGGGTTTGGGTTATAACTTATGGCATGCCATACTAATTAATTCATTTCTCTTATGTGTTTGAGCAGTGCCATATACATTCTGAGATGGGCAACATATACAAAGAATCCTTCATGTCCTCAATGAAAGCACTCATTTAGTTTTCTTACGGTATTTCATTCTTTTGATGAAAGATACTAACACATTTTTTAGCTATACTTTTTTCTCTTTCTATATTTTCTACTTTTGTTTTTGAATTTTTAGAAATACTAATCCTCCTTGTTTGGTTTGACTCTAGCATGCATGATTATTCGTTTGAAGGGAGCATATGCCTTTTCGTAAGAGTCCTTCTCGTTTGTGTCTGTGCTAGTGGAAACTGAATATGATGATATGCCCAAATAATTGCAAGATATTCATGAGTATTACGACGATCATCAAGGGGATGATGACCTAGATGAGCCTCTTGCTTCATCTAGGTCATCATCCCCTTGATCATCCTCGTAATATTCACAAATATCTTTCAATTCTTCAAGCATGTCATCATCCTTAGCTTCTACTGGCACAAGCACAAACCAGGAATACTCTTAGGATAAGGCATACACTCACTTCAAACGAATAGTCATGCATGCTTCAATCAAACCAAACAAAGAGGATCCGTATTTCTGGAAATCCAAAACCAAAAATAAAAAATATAGAAAGAAAATAAAATACAACTAAAAGACATGCTAGTACCTTCCATCAAAAGAATGAAATACAGTAAGAAAACTAAATGGGACCTTACACTGAGGACATGAAGGATTTTTTGTATAGGTTGCCCATCTCAAAATGCAAATGGCAGTGCTCAAACACAATGCACACCAAGAATACCGCAAATGCTAAGGAAAGGCTGATAGAGGTGGTTGTGATATTAGGTATGGATTATCACTAATGATTTTATAATTTGGAAAAAAGTTAAAATTAAAATTAGACTATCAAAGAGTGTATAAAAATTAGTTTCAAAAGCTATCATCTAATTAGTTTTGAAAGGTTGTATCGCCCAAAAGAAAATGGAGGGTGGGACATCTAAATTTTCAGGAGTTTAATGGGGCCCTAATAGCAAAATGGTGGTGGGGAATACTCACGGGAGATGCGGGCATATGCCTCCAAATCTTCATAGACGCATGCTCCCATTGTGGCTTCATAGACGTACACAAACCCATTCTTGCTCATACATCCCCCTTCTAGAAAGGACTTTATAGAGAAAAGTCGTCTGTACTTACTAACAAATTAATCCATAAAGCCAGGAACGGAAGAATCAACAAACTTTTGGAATTGGTGATAAGGCCTCCTCACCAGAAAATACACATAACAGGATTGCAACCTCTACTTGTCAAACATCACCTTAGCATCCAAAAAGCCATAGAGAGGATTAGAAGAAGCAAGCCACTTCTCAAGCCAGGGCCTCTAACAAGAAATACAAGCTGAGGGATAGGAAGACCTAAAAAGAGCCCTCCTCCAAATCGACACCCACTCAGTGGATACAAAAGAATGGAAGCTCACGCCAACCAAAGAATTCACAGTTAAATCTCTCTACACATTCCTGGTAGATGGTGGAACCAGAAGCGAACTACAAAAGAGCTTCTGTCATGGCCCTTCAAGACAAAACTATTTGCATAGTTAGCAAATGAGGACAAAATCTTTACTCTGGGCAACCTACACAAAAGAAAGTTGCAAAGAGAACACACGAAGTGTTACCTATGCGATATGGAAGATGAATCGGTGACACACACGCTCATGTCATGCACATATGTGAACACACAGTTTACATCACATATGAATTGCTTTAATTGTAACAAAAATTTTGATTACAATGTCAACATAAAGATGCATGGTTCTGAGCAAAAAGTGAACTATAGACCAGCAAATAAAATAACTGCAAAGCATGAGTTCACACCATATAAAACAATTCAACCATTTCAATTCAATACCATGTAAATAATGAAAATGTTCTCAATCAGTTTCACATAGACAATTGGAATTCTCATGCTAAATAAAGTGACTCATGATTAATATCTATTCAAAGCATTTCATATATTGGAATTCTCTAAATTAGAATTGGATACACAATATTACCCGAACTCAAAGTTGAAAATCGGCTTGATCAAATACGTCATAATGGCCTTGTCTAAGACAGGAGACAAACAGCCTCCCACCCCATCCTGACAAATATGAATGACATCAATATAACCGAATCTGAACTGATTGAGAATTACAGACAAATATAAATCACATCAAAGAAAAGTCAAAAACCGGCCAACATTCAACAGGATGTGAAGATGATCATGAACCTTATTATATTTTTCTCCTTCCAAAAAAGATAACTCAAGCAAAAGACATATGAAATCTAAAAGATCACGCAAGAATTTGATGAGAAAATCACGTTAATGAATCCGCACCGGATATATATACATCATGAAGTTACAAAATTGTTCAAGAAAATATCATTCATAGAGATAAATAACCCAATAATCAAACAATAATCAAACAAAATAAGCAAGACTCTAAACAATAACAACTCGAAATTATGCATCAAAGACAGATCAACATCGGTTGTGGTTCAAGAACCGTGTTCTCTACATTAATCTCAAGAGGAAAGAAACCCTGTAATGGAAGTAATCAAAAGAAGCTCAAAAAATGGATGAAAATTTCACCAAAAATTGCAGAAAAAAAAATAGAAGCGATCGAGAACAGAGAACTCACGTGTAAGAAAATTTCACCAAAACTCGAATCCTGCCTGCCAAGAGATTCAAAATCGATGGCAGGAGTGGAAGCGCGGGTGATTATATCCTGATGGGACTCAAGTTGAAGTTACTAACCTCAGGATGTTGAAGTTGTGTGTTTTGATATCCCGCGGATAAGCCCTCTTTCAGACCGTTGGATCCAGATATGAAACTTAATAACTGCCAAAAATATTTCCTTTATTAATTAATAATTTAAATAATAAAAAATCTATCAAAGTATCTATATTAATAATTTAAGCTTAAGTGTGACTATTTTTAATTTTTAAAAAAATATGAAAAACAAAAAATTAAGTTGGGATTTTAGAATATTTTTAAAATTTTAGATTTTTTTAATTTTAATTTTAAGTGAGAGTATTTCCAATTTTAAAAACATCTATCTGGAGCATATGGGTTATAGATAATTTTAATTTAAAAAAAAATCAAAATTAAAAAAATGATTGAGATGTAACGGTTTCTATCAAACCCTTCTTATGCTATAATTTTAAAAGATTGAAACATTAAAGATATATATGTAATAAAGCAAGTACCCTAATTCTAATCAAACATTCAAAACATTTAATCAACAATGCAGTTCCTCATTCTAAAGAAAAATAAAACAAGAGAAGAAATAAGCAAATCAAGATCTAGAAATAATCAAATATTTCTCTAATAATGAGAGAGAGAGAAAGAGAGGTCATATATAGAACTTATAATCAAAGAATCTTGTATTACTTAATAATCATATATTTCCCTAATGATCAAAGAATCTTGTAAGCTCAAAATAATAGTGTCACGAAGTAGTGTTGTGGATTTGAAGAACTCAAGAAGACAAAAGAAAATCCAGAGAAAGACAAAGCATGAAACAAAAATCTTATGAAGATTTTTAAAAAACAGAAACTTTTAAATCTTGTGAAGATTGCAACAATAAAGATACGTAATAAAGCAAGAACCCTTCTGATCAAATTCTTTAACCAACACTGCAATTCCTCATTCTAAATAAAAGAAAATAAAAGAAGATAAGAGATAAACAAATCAAGATATAGAAATAATCATATATCTAAATTAAACCACCCTAATAATCACACACACACACACACACACACAGAGAGAGAGAGAGAGAGGAGAGAGGTCATAGAACAACAGAAACAGAGAAGAATTGTAAAGCTATTTGACACATAAAGGGATTTATTGAATCAAAACGAGAGTGCTATATATATATGAAAATCAAAGAATTTTAGTGATTGGCTTTGAGAAATACCTGTTCTTTTCTCTATGCATGCTTGAACTGAACGGGGGCGAGAAATCACAGAACCAAGTCTCTATGCTAGAAGGTTGTAAAGCGAGTCAAGTGTTTCTCGTTCTAAAAAAAATTAAATGAGGAGATAAACAAATCAAGATCTATAACTAATTTTATATCATTAATAATCACAGAGAGATAGAGATAGGTCGTAGAACAACAGAAACAGTGAAAAAGATTTATTGAATCAAAACGAGACTGCTATATATGAGAATCAAAGAGAGAGAGAGAGAGAGTTCATAGATCAAGAGTAATCAAGAATGAAAGAAGGGATTAATGGCTTTGAGAAATACCTGTTCTTCTCTCTACTCATCCAAAGTTGGGGAGAAATCAAAAAACCAAGAAAACAAACAGTGATAATTTCTTTTCTGTTTGCGCGTGTATACTATATATATATATATATAAGGTATTTCCCGCCAAACGCTTTAGAGAAGTTTTGACCGTTAGGGTAATCTACGCGGAAACCGAGCCTTGATGTTTTCATCTAATTTTTTTACTCATAATAGTGATAATATTTTTTTCTCTTATATATTGTTTTTTTAGGGGAGTAAATTTCACTAGATTGCATGTAGACTGTATGAATATTGCCATATCAGTGTCAAAGTATTTATTTTAATTTCATTTATTAAATAAAATAAAGTATTATTTCATTTAACAAATGAAATGTTATTAGAAATGAAATCTCTGGTTGAACCATGAACTTAGTTCATGACTTGCAGTTATTATTTTAAAATAAAGCTTCCTTTGAAGTATATTTCTTTTATTATTTTTAGGTATATTCTCACTCTCCTTGTTAAGATCCTCCGCCACCATTTTTTTTTTTTAGCAAAGCTTCATTAAACTGTTGAAGGTTTAGGATTTGTATCCGTCTTGTTCTTTTAGATGACATAGTTGTTCCCAACTTACTTGGCGGTATGCGTGTGACTCGGTGTGCATGCCTCTCCAGGATATATTGCATCAATTTTGCCAATTACCCACTCAGTAGGATATAGATTGACATCTAGTGAATTAATATTATAGATAGTACTGAATTTAAGTGTATGTCCCCTCCGCGCAAAGATAGGAATCTTCCTTTCAAGATACCATTTTACTTCTAATTCTCTCAATGAGTCCATATTAGTCTTTTTTGGTTGACAAAGATGATGGTTTGGTGATTGTTTTTGGCAATGAAAATGATTGCTTTTGTGCTACTTATGATGCAAGTTGGGTGATTGATTCCGGAGCGTCATTCCATGCAACTCCTTGTAGGGATTTCTTTACTACATATGAGTCAAAGGACTTGGGGGTGGTAAAGATGGGCAACAATGGTACATCCAAGATTGTTGGTAAGGGAGATGTGTGCATTGTGACTAGTGTGGGTCACAAGTAGGTTCTCAAAGATGTGAGACACATTCCGGATTTAAGGTTGAATTTAATATCCACCGGTATGCTTGATGATGAAGGGTTTGAATCACACTTTTCTCAAGGTGTATGGAAGCTTACAAAGGGATCTCTTGTTGTGGCAAGAGGTATGAAGACTTGTACTTATTACAAGACGGAGGCTAACCTAGTTAAAGGTGAAGTGAATGCTACTCTTGAAGATTCCACTGTCAATTTATGGCACCGGCGGCTTGGCCACATAAGTTAGAAGGGGTTAGAAGTCTTGAAGAAGAAGAATTTGCTCTCTAAGATCAAAGATTCATCACTTAGTCATTGTGATCATTGTTTAATGGGCAAGCAACATCGGGTCTCATTTGGGAGCACTAGTACCCGGAGAACTAATATTCTTAAGCTAGTTCATTCAGATGTTTGTGGGCCAATGGAGATGATGTCACTTGGAGGCTCCTTGTACTTCGTCACTTTCATTGATGATGCTTCTAAGAAGGTTTGTGCTTATGGCATGAAGAATAAAAGTGATGTGTTTGAGATCTTCAAAAGGTTCCATGCTATGGTTGAAAAGGCAAACCGGCAAGCTTCTCAAGTGCCTTAGAAGTGACAATGGTGGAGAGTATTGCTCTTGGGAGTTCAAGGATTATTGTAGCAAGCATGGGATAATGTTAAATAGATTGTTAATATTAAGTTGAAGCTTTTAGCCAAAAGGTGTAACATTTCAAAAGAATCTTTTAAGTATATATAATTAATTAAATTAATCATTATGTATTGAAAGAATGCTTATACTTTGAATGGTCCTATTGTGTCAAAGGATGTGACACTTCAAATGCAACTTTTGAGGGCTAATGGTTTCATTGGTAAGGTTGTAACTCTTCAAATGAGTCTTTTGAAAAGTTATAAATAAATGGCTAATTCAAGAAGTTCTATTCATTCTAATTCTTTGTCTTCAACCTTTCATTTCCTAAACAGTGAGATCTTGGAAAATCACGTTTTTCCTAAGTCGTGATCTTCGGTTGTATCCTGGGAGATCGCATAAAACCCTCTTAGGAGATCTTTGTGATAGGGCGCGTAAATCTCTCTAAGGACAGCGATAACGTGCCTCCGATTTGATCTTTTTCAATTCCTACACTTTGTGTTGTTCTAACAATCTTAGAGAGATTTAATGGCATCTGACACGAACGCCGTCCTTAGAGTCATGAATCAAGACTTTGTAAAACTTGAGAGGTTTGATGGAACCAATTTCACAAGATGGAAGGATAAGATGTTGTTCTTACTTTCGGTGTTGAACATTGCGTATGTTCTTGATCCTATGACGCCACCCCTTATCGAACCGAAGGAAGATGCAAGTATAGAAGAAAAGGCAACCTTTGAGAGTAAGAAGAAGAAGCGGACAGATGATGAATTCGCATGTCGTGGGCATATCCTCAATACTCTTTCGGACCAGCTCTATGATCTTTATATGTCAATCCAATCACCGGTTGAAATTTGGAAAGCTTTAGAAGAAAAATACAATACCGAGAGACAAGGTACCGATAAATTTATTATGTTAAAATTCTTTGAATTTAATATGGTTGATAGTGTGCCTGTATTGGATCAAGTACATGAACTACAAGTGCTTGTGAATCGACTCCGTGATCTCAAAATAGTGATTCCAGAATTACTCCAAGTGGGGGCGATTATATCGAAATTGCCTCCTGGTTGGAATGATTACCGGAAAAAGTTACTACATATGGCAGAAGAGTTTACAGTTGAGAAATTGCAAAGGCATATTCGCATTGAAGAAGAGACACGGAAGCGAGATGCAATACATGTTCCTAATAGTTCTAAAGTGAACTATATTGAAAATGGCAATAAGCATCGAAAGGGAAAGCGTAAAACCTACGATGATGATAGCCAAAAGAAGAAGATTCGCAAGTGTTACAATTGTAAGAAAAAGGGACACTATGCTAAAGAATGTCGACTTCCTAAGAGGCCTAAACTATCCAAGGACTCGGGTAATGTGGTGACTAACATACAAGAAAGTAATGATCTTGTGGCCATGATTACTGAGGGTATGGAGAAACTTCGTATTGGAATGGTTACTGAATTAAACATGGCAACAATTGTGAAATCCGATGAATGGTGGTTAGATTCTGGCGCTACCGTGCATGTGTGCAACAGTCGTGAAATTTTTAAAAGTTATGAAGAAGTTGCTGATCGGGAAGTGCTTATGGGAAATGGAAATTCAACCAAAGTACTCGGTGTCGGAACACTTGATCTTCACTTCACATCTGGAAAAAGGCTTTCTCTTGTGAATGTTCTTCATGTTCCAGAAATTAAAAGGAATCTTGTATCTGTTAGTCTATTATGTAAGAGAGGATTCAAAATTATTCTAGAGTCCGATAAAGTTGTAATTCTTAAGGGGGATATGTATGTTGCTAAAGGTTATTGTACCGATGGCATGTTTAAATTGAGCATTAATAAAGTATTTAATTCTGCTTATATTGTGGATTCTTGTGATGTTTGGCATACTAGATTAGGCCATTTAAATTTTAATTCCATGAAATATATGCATAAATTTGGTTATATTTCTATTAATGAATTTGATGTGAAAAACAAATGTGAAATTTGTATTCAAGCTAAAATCACTAGAAAACCTTTTCCTAAGACAGAACGTAAATCTGAAATTCTAGAACTTATTCACTCTGATATTTGTGAACTTAATGGTGTTCTTACTAGAGGAGGGAAAAGATATTTTATCACATTTATTGATGATTGTTCTAGATTTACATATGTTTATTTATTAAGACATAAAGATGAAGCATTTAGTGTATTCAAGCTTTATAAGACTGAAGTAGAAAATATACATGAAAAGAAAATTAAAGCTTTAAGAAGTGACCGAGGAGGTGAATATTTCTCAAATGACTTTAACATGTTTTGTGAAGAAAATGGTATCATACATGAGTGTTCTGCTCCATATACACCACAATAAAATGGTGTAGCCGAAAGGAAAAAATCGTACCTTAGTTGATATGGTTAATTCATTGCTACTAAATGCCAATTTATCATTAAATTTGTGGGGTGAAGCACTCTTGACTTCATGTTATATTTTAAATCGTATTCCTTCTAAAAAGATAAAGGTTTCTCCATATGAAATATGGAAAAAGAGAAAACCTAATCTGAATTATTTCAAAGTGTGGGGGTGTGTTGCTTATTATCGTGTGTACGATAATAAAAGAACTAAATTAGGGCCTAGAGCGATGAAGGGTATTTTTTTAGGATATGCTTCTAACTCAAAAGCCTACCGTGTGTTAGATTTAGCATCTAATATTGTAGTTGAAACTCGTGATGTTGTATTTATTGAAAATAAATTTCTTTGTGATTTAACATCGAATGATGCAACTCCCACACAAGTAATTAAAGCAAATGAAGCAGATATTTCTAATAAAAACATAGACAAGGAAATAATTGCAAAACCTAGAAGAAGTAAACGTGTCCGAAAAGGAAAAGATTTTGGTCCTGACTTTGTTACTTCTGTCGAGTTCACCTATATTGTGGAAGGAACTTGTGATTCTGTAATTAATGAAATTCCTATCATACTAAGTGTTGATCATGACCCACAAACATATAAAGAAGCAATGGCTTCTAGGGATGCCGCTTTTTGGAGAGAAGCAATAAATGATGAAATGGATTCAATTATATCGAATAACACATGGGTTTTAGCTAAGGCAATTGGTTGTAAATGGGTATTTAGAAGAAAATATAGTACGGATGGAACATTACAAACCTTCAAAGCTAGGTTAGTGGCTAAAGGATTTAAGCAAAAGGAAGGCATAGATTATTTTGATACTTATGCTCCAGTTGCTCGTATGACTTCTATTCCAGTTCTTATGGCTATAGCGTCCATTTATAAGTTGTACGTGCATCAAATGGACGTTAAAACTGCATTTTTGAATGGTGATCTCAATGAAGAAATATACATGGAACAACCTGAAGGATTTTTCCTACCTGTCAATGAGAAGAAAGTTTGCAAATTGGTTAAGTCTTTGTACGGACTAAAACAAGCGCGTAAACAGTGGCATGAAAAGTTTGATTCCATAATTCTAAAATATGGTTTTAAACATAACAATGCTGATAAGTGTATCTACTCCAAATTTGTTGAGAATTATGGTGTTATCATTTGTCTATATGTTGATGATCTATTAATTTTTGGAACGAATTTGGAAGGTATTAGTGATACTAAAAAGTATCTAACTTCTCAATTCAAAATGAAGGATTTGGGTGAAGTAGATACAATTCTTGGAATTAAAGTGCGAAGAATTAGTAGGGGTATTATATTGAGTCAAAGTCATTATGTCGAAAAGATACTAGATAAGTTCAAGCATCTTAAATTTAAGGAATGTAAGACTCCTTATGACCCTCAAGTTAAGTTAGTTGAGAATCCTAATAGAGCTATTGCACAATTAGAATATGCTAGTGCCATAGGATGTCTCATGTATGTCTCGCACTGTACAAGACCAGATATAGCATTTGCTGTGTGCAAATTAGCTAGATTTACAAGTAAGCCTAGTACAGAGCATTGGAAGGGAATAACTAGAGTGTTTGGATATTTGAAACGAACAAGCACTTTAAGTTTGCACTATAGTGATTTTCCTAGTGTGCTCGAAGGCTATACAGATGCAAGTTGGATCACTAGTGCAAGTGATCAGAATTCGACTTCTGGATGGATTTTTACAATAGCTGGAGGTGCTATTAGTTGGGCATCCAAGAAGCAAACTTGCATCTCGCATTCAACAATGGAGGCTGAGTTTATAGCATTAGCAGCAGCCGGTAAAGAGGCTGAATGGCTAAGAAATCTATTAATGGAGATAGATCTGTGGCCGCAACCTGTGTCTCCAATTACTATTTATTGTGATAGTGAGTCGACTATGTCGCGTGCCCATAATAAAGTTTATAATGGAAAGTCTAGACACATTGGGCTAAGACATGAATATGTTAGACAATTAATTAACGATGGAGTGATAGCCATCATCTTTGTGAGAACTAATAACAATTTAGCGGATCCATTAACAAAAGCATTGTCTCGAGATAAAATAATTGCAAGCACATCCAAGATGGGTTTGAAACTCTTATAATTGATGACAATGGGAACCCTACCTCATTCTAGCACATCACTAGTTTCGAGGTTCAAGGGGTAAGAACAAGTTGTTATCAATTGCAGGTACACGAGTACCATAGTTAACTAAGGATGAGATATAGTTAAAATATCTCTTAATGGGTAGACTATGTGTTTTGATCCCACCTAAGTAAGTATAGAAGTGGAGCCGCTTCTAACAAGAGTTAAGAGTGTATCTCTTGGAAATACTTATGATTCCAGGATGGGCACATGGCCGTATTAAAGTGCTACCAATATATATCTCTTTAATTAGGAGGGTATGAGTGTGTGTGTTTGTTCTCCGGTCGAGACTTATAGGATAATTGGTTCAAGCAAACTGGCCACCAAATTTTCCGTTTCGGTTTTGAGAGCTTCCACAGAAGAATGGTTCAAATCTAGCGATACTATTCTTTATGCGCACTCATATTATTTAGTGACATGTGATTGTAAATATTAACAATCTAGTGGGGGAATGTTAAATAGATTGTTAATATTAAGTTGAAGCTTTTAGCCAAAAGGTGTAACATTTCAAAAGAATCTTTTAAGTATATATAATTAATTAAATTAATCATTATGTATTGAAAGAATGCTTATACTTTGAATGGTCCTATTGTGTCAAAGGATGTGACACTTCAAATGCAACTTTTGAGGGCTAATGGTTTCATTGGTAAGGTTGTAACTCTTCAAATGAGTCTTTTGAAAAGTTATAAATAAATGGCTAATTCAAGAAGTTCTATTCATTCTAATTCTTTGTCTTCAACCTTTCATTTCCTAAACAGTGAGATCTTGGAAAATCACGTTTTTCCTAAGTCGTGATCTTCGGTTGTATCCTGGGAGAGATCGCATAAAACCCTCTTAGGAGATCTTTGTGATAGGGCGCGTAAATCTCTCTAAGGACAGCGGTAACGTGCCTCCGATTTGATCTTTTTCAATTCCTACACTTTGTGTTGTTCTAACAGATAAGACATGAGAAGACCGTCCCTTACACTCCTCAACATAATGGAGTGGCGGAGAGGATAAATCGTACGATATTGGAGAGGATTAGAAGTATGTTGTCTTCGGCAAAGCTACCAAAATGTTATTGGGGTGAGGCTATGAGCACCACTTATTACTCGATTAATCAATCTCCCATTCATGCATTGAATTGTGAAACACCGGAGAAGGTGTGGAGTGGCAAAGATGCTTCCTACTCACATTTGAGGGTGTTTGCAAGGCCTTTGTACATATGCCCAAGGAACAAAGGTCAAAGCTAGACATTAAATCCATTGAATGCATTTTCTTGGGTTATGGTGATGATGAGTTTGGATACAAACTTTGGGATCCTAAGAACCGAAAGCTCATAAGGAGTAGAGATGTTGTCTTTCGAGAGGATCAAACTTTGGAGGATTTTGGGAAGGATGAAGCTCCTAAGCAAGCAACCTTTGAAGACTTTGAAGAGATTCAAGATTATCATCTTTGGCTCATGGTAATTAGGTAATCCAAGATGAAGGCCAAGACAACGATGAGATTCCTACACATGTTGATGAAGATGCAAATGAAAATGCTCATGAGGATATGGAGCATGCCAATGGTGATGAACTTGATGATGAAGTCATTGAACATGATGATGCTCAAGATGGGGAGGCTTCTCATGAGGGGGAGCCATCAACCTTGAGGAAAGCCACACATGAGTCGGTAGGGGGAGATTTGTTGGGGTTGGACCAACCCAACATGGGTCCCTCCTCATGTGTGGGTCACATGGGTAAGTAAGTAACTTGACTTACTTAACCCTACATATATAAACAAGATGAATAAATTGGTTCAAGGGCTCAAGCTAGAGAAAAAGGGGGAAAAGAAGAGAAGGAAAGGGTGAAGCTTTGGTGGTCTTTCAATCCTCTTGTTCAAGAGAAGGTGACCTAGATCTAGCTTCCATTGGTGTTCCTTTGGTAACCTCTTCCCCATTCTTTTTAGTATTTCATCAAGTGTGATGATGCATTGTATGAACTAAGAGTGTGTTACTCTTAATGATGTATGTGATCCTCTAGTGCATTAGAGAAGTTTGTAATCCCATTGTTATTGTTATAGTGGAAGATTGTAGGACATTTTGTCCGGTGGTTTTTACCTTTGCTTTGAGGGGTTTTCAAATTTTTTGTATGCCCTCCATGTGTTTGATGAATTGCCTCTATGAGTGGTGCAACTTGTTTTAGGTGAACATTGTTTGCACAAAGGAAGAAATTGAAATACACGGTGTCTCAACAAGAGTATTAACATGCATCCATTTCGATCTTCTTTACACTTCATATTATACATCACATTGTATTTGAATGACTAGTGATTGATTGATTGTTTGATTATGTTCATATTTTTGCATAGATGAAGCACCGTAGAAAATACTATCGATGAATGTTCTGATGAAAGTTTAACAAAAACTCGAGCAGTTGAGTTGAGCAATGCATCACAAATGTATCAACTAAGGAAAAGAAACTGAGGCATTTAATGCAAAGACATCCAGTTTCAGTACAGTTTAACTTTTCTTTCTCTCCAATGCTGCATTAATCATCTCTGCTTTCTGTTTGCAATTCGAGAGCTCCTCTGCACTTAGTCCTTTAAGAGCAGAGATGTAAAGAACACTGATCCTTCTCTAAAACAAAAGGTTCATCTTTCTCATCTCTGGATGCCATCTCATACCCTTCAATTGCAGCCAATCTTCTGACAAGATAATCATCTGGCTTCTCAGGGTCTTTCAACATAACCACATCTCCAACAAAAACTTGCCTATAGTAAAAGCAAGAGAGAATCCTATAAGGCATAAAACCAAAACTGGTGAAACTTTAAAAGGAATCATTAGCTTGATATACATTGGATCTTTCATTTACCATTAGCAGCTATGTGCATGTTGAACTTGAACATATTACTACCTTAAACACAATAAAGGGCACAAATTCTTAGAAAATGAGTCAGCAATTGGAATTACTTACATGTCAGAGAATACTTGTCATTGGTAGAGTCCTAGGCTACTAAAAGGAAAAACGTACAGTATTTCCATCATCAATAGAAATAAGAGACAAGTTAAGATGACAGAAAAGCTACTAGATGCTAGTATTCCTAAATAGAGCTGAAACTCCAAACTGCCCAAACCGCTCCAAACCAATCAACCGAGACCGTTGGTTTTTCAAACCGTTGAAATCGAAAAAAAATTGATTTGATTTGGTTTGAAATCGATTAATATTCTATTCGGTTCGGTTTAAAATTTAAGAAATACAATTTGAACCTAACCGAACGGCATATTCTTTCTTTTTTTTCAATTAATTGAATAGCTTGAAAATTGAAATCACGTTTTTAGTTTTCACTTCTCTTCCTTTTCATATCTCACCCATGCTCCCTTTCCCATCCATGCCATTTCTTCGCCCTTGTTCCAGTGTAAAAACAGTCAGCTTGCTTCCACATTTATCAAAAAAAAAAAAAATGTCAATATGCCTTGAAAGAAGTTCTTCCAAATTGCATCACTTTCCCTCCCATTGATTGGCTTATAATCTAAAGATGCTTGATTGGGTATTATTCTTGGGGATTAGCAAAATATGTACCTAGTTTAGTCTCTTCATGCTTGTATTTCTTTGGAGAAATCTTCAAATAATTTAAGCATATCTGTTTTGATGAAATCCCAGCCATCTGATAGAAAGTCATGAGAAATCCATCTGGTAATAGTGCTTTTCTTCAGGAAAGAAGGGGATTTCAAGGTGTCATAGGTCCCCACTTTTGTGTGTGAACAGTTTGTCCCCAATTGTTTTTATAGCACATCTCTCTTTTTGTTTCAAAGAGATTGTTGAAGTATGATGAGATTGCGGTTGTTGTTTCATAAGGTGTTGTTATTTGTTTCCCCTGTTTGAAGCTGCTTTATCTAATTTTTTTAATTGTTTTCAAAAAAAAAATTGAAAAAAAAACCAGAGAAACAAGCAATTTGGTATGAAAAGAAATGGAATCAAAAGGGGACTCCTATAATAATTTCAAACAATAATTTTGAGCTTATCAGGTGAGTTAAGCAGCATCAATTTTGATCTTCTTTACACTTCATATTATACATCTATTTGGATGACTAGTGATTGATTGATTCTGTTCATATTTTTGCATTGATGAAACACGGTAGAAAATACCATCAATGAATGTTCTGATGAAAGAATAACAAAAACTCGAGCAGTTGAGCAATACACCACAAATTTATCAACTAAGGAAACAAAACTGAGGCATTTGATCAAATGCCAAGAAGGCCAGTTTGAGTATAGTTCAGCCTTTTTTTCCTCCAATGCTACATGATCTCTGCTTTCTATTTGCAATCCGAGAGCTCCTCTGCGAGCAGAGATGTTGTTACGATCCTTGGAATATGTATTCCGTAAGGGGTCACTAGAGCTGATCCCAAGGCAAGTTCCCTATATAAATATGTGCTTTGTTTGGAGAAAGGGCATCGAAGTTGTGAAACCTTGGCCTGTCTCTCTCTGGAGAGGAGGATAGCCGCAATCGCCAGAGGTGGTACTGGAGCTCATTTGGAGTACCACTTTCATTACCTATAACTATACTATAGTAGCATTTCCTTTTACTCTATGCTTTGTTACTTTCGGTAGGGACTGAACTATCTCTTCAATGTTATGCTATCTTTGTTGATATGGGATGTATTTGAGTATATGAATGTTTTAATGAGAATGAATCATTGCTCACGGAGGTATGAGCTTGATTAGTAACGGATCTGTGTTATTTGAGAGTGTTGATTAGATTCATGAGATGTGAAGAACATCTCCATCATAGCTACAGAAAGTTATGCATAGTTCCACCAGGTGTGCAAGAACCGCTACGAGTCTTCTGCATTTCCATGTCTTTAAGCTATCAAAGCGGTCAGGGTTCATACATCCTTGCATACTTCCAGTCTGCAAGCATCTGTTCTCTTGTGGGCAATGCGCAAAATCAGTCAGAATTACATGTAAACAATCAAGAGCGGTTTCTTGCAGAGGGCAAGCGGTGAGCAGCCCAGAGAGTAGATCGGCAAAGCATCACATTGCAATTTTTTACCTACACTCATGAACAGAGGGAATGCATGTAGATCGAAGCATTCCATTTGGTGCCTAAACAAATGGTCCCTCTCAATTCTCTGTCTATTGAGACCTTCTCATGCATGTAAAGAAGACCAGTCAATTCATTTTTGAAGATTTTATTTCTGTTAAAATGGGAGCAGATCTCTTCAAGTGATTCCTTGCTTGGTACATACCATCTGTATGGAAATTCAAAACCATAACTAGCGAAGAATTTATCCTTGATTTGAGTCCATGAGCGAAGATAGCTACTCGTCCTCATTGTGAAGAATCTGAGAAGAGACATGACTGTGTAAGTAGAGGCGATCCACTGAGGATGAAACTGCTGAGTGGTGGGGGTTGGGTCAATTTTGGGGAATATGTGTCCCTGAGTGGTAGGGGATATGATGTTCCAGACAAAAAGTAACATCAATCCAAGGGAATACTCTGAATTCCCATCTATTATAATTCCCAGAAATTTTTCGCCGTGAGAAAATAGGAGAGAATTCAAGCCTTCTAAGCTCAACCCACAAGAACACCTCATAAACTTGTAATCAGCCCACAATGTGTATTTTCAACTTATGGTACCTTTTTTTTTAACTCCAATGCAATTTTCTATGTAATGTTATTGTATTTATTTATGATTACAAAGTTATATTGAAATGCATGTTATGTGTGTTTTCAAGGTCTTTCTGGAATGTGAACGGATTGTTGTTGAAAGACTTTACATCAAGGTTTGGGTTATAACTTATGGTATGCATACTAATTAATTAATTTCTCTTATGTGTTTGAGCAGTGCCATATACATTCTAAGATGGGCAACATATACAAAGAATCCTTCATGTCTTCAGTGAAAGCACCCATTTAGTTTTCTTACGGTATTTCGTTCTTTTGATGAAAGATACTAACACATATTTTAGCTATATCTTTTTCTCTTTCTATATTTTCTACTTTTGTTTTTGAATTTTTAGAAATGCTAATCCTCCTTGTTTGGTTTGACTCTAGCATGCATGATTATTCATTCGAAGAGAGTATATGCCTTTTCGTAAGAGTCCTTTTGGTTTGTGCATGTGCTAGTGGAAACTGAAGATGATGATATGCCCAAATAATTGCAAGATATTCATGAGTATTACGACGATCATCAAAGGGATGATCACCTAGATGAGCCTCTTGCTTCATCTAGGTCATCATCCCCTTGATCATCCTCGTAATATTCACAAATATCTTTCAATTCTTCAAGCATGTCATCATCCTTAGCTTCTACTGTCACAAGCACAAACCAAGGCTACTCTTAGGAGAAGGCATAGACTTTCTTCAAATGAATAGTCATGCATGCTTCAATCAAACCAAACAAAGAGGATCCGTATTTCTGAAAATCCAAAACCAAAATAAAAAATATAGAAAGAAAATAAAATACAGCTAAAAGACATGCTAGTGCCTTCCATCAAAAGAATGAAATACAGTAAGAAAACTAAATGGGACCTTACACTGAGGACATGAAGGAGTTTTTGTATAGGTTGCCCATCTCAAAATCCAAATGGCAATGCTCAAACACAATGCACACTAGGAATACCGCAAATGCTAAGTAAAGGTTGATAGAGGTGGTTGTGATATTAGACATGGATGATCACTAATGATTTTATAATTTGGAAAAAGTTAAAATTAAAATTAGACTATCAAAGAGTGTATAAAAGCAGTTTCAAAAGCTATCATCTAGTTAGTTGGGAAAGGTTGTATCGCCCAAAAGAAAATGGAGGGTGGGGCATATTAAATTTTCCGAAGTTTAATGGGGCCATGATAGGAAAATGGTGGTGGGGAATACTCACCGGAGATGTTGGCATATGCCTCCAAATCTTCAAAGACGCATACTCCCATTGTAGCTTCATAGACGCACACAAACCCATTCCTGCTCATGCATCCCCCTTTTAGAAAGGACTTTATCGAGAAAAGTCATCTATACTTACCAACAAATCCGTAAAGCCAGGAACGGAAGGATCAACAAACTTCTGGAATTGGTGATAAGGCTCCTCACCCGAAAATACACATAATAGGATTGCAACCTCTACTTCTCAAACATCACCTTAGCATCCAAGAAGCCATAGAGAGGATTAGAATAAGCAACCCACTCCTCAAGCCAGGGCCTCCAACAGAAAAACAAGCTGAGGGATAGGAAGATCTAAAAAGAGCCCTCCTCTAAATCGACACCCACGCGGTGGATACAAAAGAATGGAAGCTCACGCCAACCAAAGTATTCACAGTTAATCTCTCTACACATTCCGGGTAGATAGCAGAACCAGAAGCAAACTACAAAAGAGCTTCTGGAAGCTACCATGGCCCCTCAAGACAAAACTATTTGCATGGTATGCAAAGGAGGACAAAATCCTTACTCTGGACAACCTCCACATAAGAAAGTGGCAATGAGAACACACAGAGTGCTACCTATGCGATATGAAAGATGAATCGGTGTCACACACGCTCCTGTCGTGCACATATGTGACAAACATATAGAACGCAAAGTTTATGTCATATAAGAATTTATTTAATTAAGGGGATTATCTGCCTCATGATGTCCCATGACACTATTGATCTTAATCAGTTTATATCACATATGAATTGCTTTAATAGTAACAAAAATTTTGATTACAATGTCAACATAAAGATGCATGGTTCTGAGAAAAAAAGTGAACTAGAAACAAGCAAATAAAATAACTGCAAAGCATGAGCTCACACCATATAAAACAATTCAACCACTTCAATACCATGTAAATAATGAAAATGTTCACAATCAGTTTCACATAGACACTTTGAATTCTCATACCAAATAAAGTGACTCATGATTAATATCCATTCAAAGCATTTCATATATTGGAATTCTCTAAATCAGAATTGGATGAACACAATATTACCCGAACTCAAAGTTGAAAATCAGCTTGATCAAATACATCATCATGGCCCCGTCTAAGACTGAAGACACAAACAACCTCCAAGCCCATCCCAACCAATATGAATGACATCAATATAACCAAATCTGAATTGATTGAGAATCACAGACAAATATAAATCACATCAAAGATGGATCAATAAGAATACCTGTTCATTGGCAGCACATCCAAGAAAGGTCAAAAACCAGCCAACATTCAACTGGATGTGAAGATAAGATCGGAAAGCAGAGGCCAAGAGTGTAATTAAGATACACCGTTAAGTAAACCTATAGGAAGATGATCATGAATCTTATTATATTTTTCTCCTTCCAGAAAAGATAACTCAAGCAAAAGACATACGAAATCTAAAAGATCACGCGAGAATTTGATGAGAAAATCTGCACGTTAATGAATCCACACAGGATATACATCAAGAAGTTCAAAGAGGAAAATCAGATGAGGAATTTCCAAATTGTTCAAGAACATATCATTCATAGCAGTCATAGAGATAAATAACCCAATTAATAATCACACAATAATCAAACAAAACAAGCAAGACACTAAACACTAACATCTTGAAATTCTACATCAAAGACGGATCAATATCAGAAACCCTAAAACCATCCGCTGTGATTCAAGAACCGCTTTCTCTAAATTAATCTCAAGAGGAAAGAAATCCTGTAATGAAAGTAATCAAAAGAAACTCGAAAAATTGACGAAAATTTCACAAAATATTGCGGAACGGGAAAAAAACAGAGATTGAGGATCAAGATCAGAGAATGTAAAGAGATTTGGAGGGAGAGATTCGAAATCGATGGGAGGAGTGGAAGCGCGGGTGGTGCTTTTTTATATCCCGGGCCACGCCAATTGAATTAAATGACCTCGGATCGGATGGACCACAATAAGAAAGTCAATAACTTCCAAAAATATATCCTGTATTAATTAATAATTTAAATAATTAAAAATATATCTATCAATATTATTAAGCCTAGATAAAAAAAAAACAGAAAATTAAGTTTGGGTTTTACTGTTTTAGAATTTTCTTAAAATTTTAGATTTTTTATTTATTTTAAAAAGTCAATCTATATCACTAAGTGGGAATATTTTGAATTTAAAAAAAAAATATTTATTAGTCCGAGCATATGGGTTAAAAAATTATTAAAAAAAAAGATTGAGATGTAACTTTTTCTATCAAACCCTTCTTATGATATAATTTTAAAAGATTGCAACACTAAAGATAATCTTGTATATCTATCTCCCTAATAATGAGAGAGAGAGAGAGAGAGTTCATAGAACAACATAAATAGAGAAGAAACATGCTATTTGACACATAAAAGGATTTATTGAATGAAAAAAGAGTGCTATATATGAGAATGAAAGAAGAAGGGATTGAAGAATCTTGTATATTTCCCTAATGATCAAAGAATCTCGTACGCGTTCATAATAATTAATAGTGTCAAGAAGTAGTGTTGTGGATTTGAAGAACTCAAGAAGATAAAAGAAAATCCAGTGAAAGCCGAAGCATGTAACAATGTGATAAATTAATGGTTCATTCATTGCAACTTAAATCTTGTGAAGATTGCGCCACAGAAACAGAAAGTTAAATCTTGTGAAGATTGCAACAGTAAAGATATGTAATAAAGCAAGAATCCTTCTAATCAAATTCTTTAACCAACACTGCAGTTTGTCATTCTAAAAAAAAGAAAATAAAAGAAGAGAAGAGATCATAAACAAATCAAGATCTAGAAATAATCATGTATATCTAAATTAAACCACCCCTAATAATCAAATACTGAAGCAAAACAAAGCAAGAAAAAAGTGTGAGAGAACCAGAGGGCATAGATCAAGAGAAACAGAGAAGAAGGGATTTATTGAATGAAAAGGAGAGTGCTATATATGAGAATCAAAGAATTAGGGATTGGCTTTGAGAAATACCTCTACACTTCCGAAGTTGGGGAGAAATCAAAAAACCAGATCAGAGCGTTTCTCTCCTGTTTGCGGGTGTATATATATAAAGAAGGTATTTCCCGCCACACGAGAAGTTGACCGTTAGGGTAAACTACGCGGAAACCGAGTTATGTTTTCATCTAATTTTTTACTCGTAATAATAGTGATAATTTTTCTCTTATATATTGTTTTTTTTAGGGGAGTAAATTTCACTAGATTGCATGTAGACTGGATGAATATTTCCATATCAGTGTAAAAAATATTTATTTTAATTTCATTTATTAAATAAAATAAAGTAATATTTCATTTAACAAATGAAATGTTATTAGAAATGAAGTCTCTTGGTTGAATCATGAACTTAGTTCATGAATCATGACACAACATGCAGTTATTATTTTAAAATAAAGCTTCCTTTGAAGTATATTTCTTTTATTATTTTTAGATATATTCTGGCTTTCTTTGTTAAGATCCTACACCACCATTTTTTTAGCAAAGCTTCATACCAATTTTCATCTGTCTTGTTCTTTTAGCTGATATAGTTGTTCCCAACTTATTAGGCGGTTTGTGTGTGACTCGGTGTGCACTCATCTCTAGGATGTCTTGCATCAATTTTTCCAATTACCCACACAGTAGGATATAGATTGACATCTAGTGAATTAATATTATAGATTGTACCAATTTAAGAGTATGTCCCCTCCGCCCAAAGATAAGAATCTTCCTTTAAAGGATACCATTTTACTTCTAATCCTCTCAATGAGTCCGTACTAGTCTTTTTTTCCTCAGGCGCTCTCTAGTCATCTGAAACTCAAGATATTTGATTGACAAGATGGTAATTGTGAAATTTATTATTTGTGGAATTTTCTTGGTGTATGTCCCTAAGTGTGAATCGCTATGATTGCATTCTTGGCAAAGTTGATGCGCAGGCTTGATGGCTGCACTCAAAAGATATATAGAACATTAGCTTGAGGGCTCTGAACGAAGGGAGCTCTCATGTAAAAAAAAAAAAAAACCAACATGTCATCTGTTTATTACAGAGTCATGATGTCATCCTCCCTGTTGTTTCACAGTGAGATTCCCTTGTATATATTTACTCTTGCTGCTCTCTTAACATTGTGGATAATATGTTAGTAGCAAGGATGAATAAGAGGGAGGATAGGAGATCACTCTGAACATCCCTCGGATCTTCTTCCAAAACCATTGGTTGATCCTAGGGCTAGCTATATCTCTTGATCGAAGCCATGCTAGCTCCCACTGCGCTGTCGACTAGGAGGTCCACCGGTGGGTCCTTCTCACCTCTCGCCATCAACAGGTTCACAAGGCTCTTTGCTCCGTTTCTAACAAACTGTGTCAAACTGTTGATGCTCAAAACGGGAAGGTCCTCGGCATCCCCCCTTCTCTCAGAGTTCAACTCAGAAAATAGAGAAAGAATGGTGGTAACTAGATGGTTGAGTAGGGAAACGTCACGAGCTTGGCGACGACCTTAGGGAGTCGCCATCAAGAGAGGCAATGGAACTACGGCCTTCGGGTCCTCCTTCATGCAAGGGAAGTCCAAGGGCTTCTACCCGGACCTTCCGATGCTCAAGTCAACAAAAGGTAATCGGAAGAGGAAAAGAAGTGGAAGGGGAGAAGAGGATTGTGTGATAAGTTGCAGAGGAGGGGGGAGAATCTGAGGAGGAAAGAGCTGTCGAGGTGGAAGGTAAGCCCAGAGGATCCCCCCATTTTGTCCCCCCCTCCCCAACTTTATACCTCATGGGTCAATTTTAGACCATTGATCAAGGGGGCTCGCGGATGACGTTAGAGCAGGGGAGGGCGCCCAAAGGCCCTTGCTAGGTCGTTGGTCGTAGAGTCCATCTCAGACACCAGCACGCTCGTAGATGTGTGAGGGTTCATGCCTTCTTTATGATGGAATCTCCACGTGGCTAGATGGGAGAGGTCCGGTTGGTTGTGTGATACCCACTACTAAGTCTACATGATTGTGCAATGTCTAGGGTGTGATTTTCTCCCCTAACAGTGGACATTCAAATGAAAGTTTTTTTCTCCCCTAATAGCTTTTAAACGTAAATTGAACTTCTGCATAGTTAGTACAGACTTCTTGACTATATCTTGAAAGGGTTGTGCTATGGATAGTTTTGATTTGAAGATGTCAAGTTGTTTGTATTGATTTCACTTAAAAGGAGACTTGTTTCAGTTTGTAAAATGTGGAAGAATTATTGATGAGCGAAAATTCTTGTGGAAATTCTTTACCTATCTACGTGCATGGTAGCAAGATTGTGATATTTTCCCTTTATATTAACTGCTTGTGTGAGATGATTCTTGAAGTTTCTCAATGTTTATGTTGGAAATACGTACTAAAGATCTATTTTTTCCTGTGCTTTGTTTCATATGCAACTTGTTTGTTAGCTACAACTTATGTACTTATTCTTTATTAACTTTCTGATTTTGTTGCTCTTGTTCCTTTGTGCCAAACTACAAGTGGAATTCATGGAGTTCTTGATTTCTTTGTTGTATTTAACCAACGATATTGTTTTGTATTTGAATTTCTTACTGCAGTTTAGCATTGATTTATTTTGCTATAATGAAATGCAATTAATCTGCCATGTGGCTAAGTGAGCCTTACTCTATAAGATAATTAAAAATAAAAACTTAAATGAAAAACTATTTGATATTATGTTTTTTGAGCTTTCCCCAAAACTTCTGGTAACTTTTTTTTAACTCCAATGCAATTTTCAATGTAATGTTATTATATTTATTTATGGTTACAAAGTTATATTGAAATGCATGTTATGTGTGTTTTCAAGGTCTTTCTGGAATGTGAACGGATTGTTGTTGAAAGACTTTACAGCAATGTTTGGGTTATAACTTATGGTATGCCATACTAATTAATTCATTTCTCTTATGTGTTTGAGCAGTGCCATATACATTCTGAGATGGGCAACATATACAAAGAATCCTTCATGTCCTCAGTGAAAGCACCCATTTAGTTTTCTTACGGTATTTCGTTCTTTTGATGGAAGATACTAACACATATTTTAGCTATATCTTTTTCTCTTTCTATATTTTCTACTTTTGTTTTTGAATTTTTAGAAATGCTAATCCTCCTTGTTTGGTTTGACTCTAGCATGCATGATTATTCATTCGAAGAGAGTATATGCCTTTTCGTAAGAGTCCTTTTGGTTTGTGCATGTGCTAGTGGAAACTGAAGATGATGATATGCCCAAATAATTGCAAGATATTCATGAGTATTACGACGATCATCAAAGGGATGATCACCTAGATGAGCCTCTTGCTTCATCTAGGTCATCATCCCCTTGATCATCCTCGTAATATTCACAAATATCTTTCAATTCTTCAAGCATGTCATCATCCTTAGCTTCTACTGTCACAAGCACAAACCAAGGCTACTCTTAGGAGAAGGCATACACTCTCTTCAAACGAATAGTCATGCATGCTTCAATCAAACCAAACAAAGAGGATCCGTATTTCTGGAAATCCAAAACCAAAATAAAAAATATAGAAATAAAATAAAATACAGCTAAAAGACATGCTAGTGCCTTCCATCAAAAGAATGAAATACAGTAAGAAAACTAAATGGGACCTTACACTGAGGACATGGAGTTTTTGTATAGGTTGCCCATCTCAAAATCCAAATGGCAATGCTCAAACACAAAGCACACTAGGAATACCGCAAATGCTAAGTAAAGGTTGATAGAGGTGGTTGTGATATTAGACATGGATGATCACTAATGATTTTATAATTTGGAAAAAGTTAAAATTAAAATTAGACTATCAAAGAGTGTATAAAAGCAGTTTCAAAAGCTATCAAAAGCAGTTTTAAAATTAGACATGATATTTTGCTCTGCAAATGAAATTAATCATTATGTGGTTAAGTCACCTTTACTCGATAACATAATTAGAAATAAACACTTAAATCAAAAAATCTTTGATATTATGTCTTTTTTAATTCCAATCTGCAATTTTCTATGAAATGTTATTGTATTTATTTATGTTTACAAAGTTATATTGAAATGCATGTTATGTGTGTTTTCAAGGTCTTTCCGAATGTGAACGGATTGTTGTCGAAAGTCTTTACAACAAGGTTTGGGTTATAACTTATGGTATGCCATACTAATTAATTCATTTTTCTTATGTGTTTGAGCAGTGCCATATACATTCTGAGATGGGCAACATATACAAAGAATCCTTCATGTCCTCAGTGAAAGCACCCATTTAGTTTTCTTACGGTATTTCATTCTTTTGATGAAAGATACTAACACATTTTTTAGCTGTATTTTTTTCTCTTTCTATATTTTCTACTTTTGTTTTTGAATTTTTAGAAATACTAATCCTCCTTGTTTGGTTTGACTCTAGCATGCATGATTATTCATTTGAAGTGAGTATATGCCTTTTCGTAAGAGTCTTTCTAGTTTGTGCATGTGCTAATGGAAACTGAAGATGATGATATGCCCAAATAATTGCAAGATATTCATGAGTATTACGACGATCATCAGGGGGATGATGACCTAGATGAGCCTCTTGCTTCATCTAGGTCATCATCCCCTTGATCATCCTCGTAATATTCACAAATATCTTTCAATTCTTCAAGCATGTCATCACCCTTAGCTTCTACTAGCACAAGCACAAACCAGGGCTACTCTTAGGATAAGGCATACACTCTCTTCAAACGAATAGTCATGCATGCTTCAATCAAACCAAACAAAGAGGATCCGTATTTCTGGAAATCCAAAACCAAAAATAAAAAATATAGAAAGAAAATAAAATACAGCTAAAAGACATGCTAGTACCTTCCATCAAAAGAATGAAATACAGTAAGAAAACTAAATGGGACCTTACACTGAGGAGATGAAGGAGTTTTTGTATAGGTTGCCCATCTCAAAATGCAAATGGCAATGCTCAAACACAATGCACACTAGGAATACCGCAAATGCTAAGTAAAGGCTGATAGAAGTGGTTGTGATATTAGACATGGATGATCACTAATGATTTTATAATTTGGAAAAAGTTAAAATTAAAATTAGGCTATCAAAGAGTGTATAAAAGTAGCTTCAAAAGCTATCATCTAGTTAGGTTGGAAAGGTTGTATCGCCCAAAAGAAAATGGAGGGTGGGGCATCTTAAATTTTCATAAGTTTAATGGGGCCATGATAGGAAAATGGTGGTGGGGAATACTCACGGGAGATGTTGGCACATGCCTCCAAATCTTCAAAGACGCATACTCCCATTGTGGCTTCATAGACGACACAAACCCATTCCTCGCCATGCATCCCCTTCTAGAAATGACTTTATCGAGAAAAATCGTCTATACTTACCAACAAATCCGTAAAGCCAGGAACGGAAGGATCAACAAACTTCTGGAATTGGTGATAAGGCTCCTCACCCTAAAATACACATAACAAGATTGCAACCTCTACTTCTCAAACATCACCTTAGCATCCAAGAAGCCATAGAGTGGATTAGAAGAAGCAAGCCACTCCTCAAGCCAGGGCCTCTAACAGAAAAACAAGCTGAGGGATAGGAAGACCTAAAAAGAGCGCTCCTCCAAATCGACACCCACACAGTGGATACAAAAGAATGGAAGCTCACGCCAACCAAAGTATTCATAGTTAAATCTCTCTACACATTCCGAGTAGATGGCGGAACCAGAAGCGAACTACAAAAGAGCTTACGGAAGCTACCATGGCCCCTCAAGACAAAACTATTTGCATGATTTGCAAAGGAGGACAAAATCCTTACTCTAGCAACCTCCACAAAAGAAAGTGGCGAAAAGAACACACAGAGTGCTACCTATGCGATGTGGAAGATGAATTGGTGACACACACGCTCCTGTCGTGCACATATGTGACAAACATATGGAACGCAAAGTTTACGTCATATAAGAATTGATTTAATTAAGGAGATTATCTGCCTCATGATATCCCATGACACTATTGAACCCAATCAGTTTACTTCACATATGAATTGCTTTAATTGTAACAAAAATTTTGATTACAATGTCAACATAAAGATGCATGGTTCTAAGAAAAAAAGTGAACTAGAAACAAGCAAATAAAATAACTTCAAAGCATGAGCTCACACCATATAAAACAATTTAACCACTTCAATACCATGTAAATAATAAAAATGTTCTCAATGAGTTTCACATAGACAATTGGAATTCTCATACCAAATAAAGTGACTCGTGATTAATATCCATTCAAAGCATTTCATATATTGGAATTCTCTAAATCAGAATTGGATGAACACAATATTACCCGAACTCAAAGTTGAAAATCGGCTTGATCAAATACGTCATAATGGCCCTGTCTAAGACAGAGACACAAACGACCTCCCATCCCATCCCAACAAATATGAATGACATCAATATAACCGAATTTGAACTGATTGAGAATTACAGACAAATATAAATCACATCAAACACATCCAAAAAGGTCAAAACCAAACAACATTCAACAGATGTGAAGATAAGATCGGAAAGCAGAGCCCAAGAATGTAAGATACACCGTTAAGTATATCTAGGAAGATGATCATGAACCTTAGTATATTTTTCTCCTTCCACAAAAGATAACTCAAGCAAATGACGTACGAAATCTAAAAAGATCACGCAAGAATTTGATGAGAAAATCACGTTAATGAATCCCCACGGGATATACATCAAGAAGTTTGAAGAGGAAAATCATATGAGGAATTTCCAAATTGTTCAAGAACATATCATTCATAGAGATAAATAACCCAATAATCACATAATAATCAAATAAAACAAGCAAGACTCTAAACACTAACATCTCGAAATTCTACATCAAAGACAGATCAATATCAGAAACCCTAAAACCATCCGCTTGATTCAAGAACCGTGTTCTCTACATTAATCTCAAGAGGAAAGAAACCCTGTAATGGAAGTAATCAAAAGAAGCTCGAAAAATGGATGAAAATTTCACCAAAAATTGCAGAAAGAAAAAAATAATAAATAAATAAATAAAGAGAGAGGCGATCGAGAACAGAGAACTCACGTGTACGAAAATTTCACCAAAACTAGAATGCTGTTTATATCATGTGGGACTAAAGTTACTAACCTCCATGTTGAAGCTCTGTGTTTTGATATCCCGCTGATAAAGCCCTCTTTCAAACCGTTGGATCCAGATAAGTTAGATGACCTCGGATTGACCACAATCAGAAAGTTAATAACTGCCAAAAATATTTCCTTTATTAATTAATAATTTAAATAATTAAAAATCTATCAAACTATATATATTAAAAGCGTCAAGAAGTAGTGTTGTGGATTTGAAGAACTCATGAAGATAAAATGGTTCATTCATTGAAACTAAGATCTTGTGAAGATTGCCACACAGAATGTAAACTTAAATCTTGTGAAGATTGCAACACTAAAGATATGTAATATAGTAAGAACCCTTTTGATTAAACCTTTGATCAACACTGCAGTTCCTCATTCTAAAAAAATTAAAGAAAAGAAGAGAGAAACAAATCAAGATCAAGAGAAACGGAGAAGGCATAGATCAAGATCTAGAAATAACCATATATCTAAATTAAACCAACCTAATAATCAGAGAGAGTAAGAGGGAACGAGAGGGCATAGATCAAGAGAAACAGAGAAGAAGCATGTTATTTGGCACATATAAAGGGATTTATTGAATGAAAAGCAGATCGCTATGGATTGGCTTTGAGAAGTAGTGTTGTGGATTTTAAGAACTCAAGAAGATAAAGAAAATCCAGAAAATCTTATGAAGATTTCCGCCGAAACAGAAACTTTTGAATCATGTGAAGATTGCAACAGTAAAGATCATATGTAATAAAGCAAGAACCCTTCTGATTAAATTCTTTAACCAACACTGCAATTCCTCATTAAAAAAAATAAAGAAATAAAAGAAGAGAAGAGATCATAAACAAATCAAGATCTAGAAATAATCATATATCTCCCAAATAACCAGAGAGAGGGAGAGAGCAAGAAGAGGGCATAGATCAAGAGAAACAGAGAAGAAGCATGCTATTTGTCACATAAAAGGATTTATTGAATGAAAAGGAGAGTGCTATATATGAGAATCAAAGAATTTTAGGGATTGACACGCTTTGAGAAATACCTGTTCTTCTCTCTACGCTTATGTAAGCGGGAGAAAGCAAAAACCAAGAACCCTTCCGATCTTCTCCCTACGCTTGTGAAGTTGGGGATTTATTGAATGAAAAAGAGAGTTCTATATTTGAGAATCAAAGAACTAGGGATTGGCTTTGAGAAATAACTCTTCTTCTCTACGCTTCGGTTGGGGAGAAATCAAAAAACAAAGATTGATAAGAATGTTTCTCTTCTGTTTGCGCGTGTATATATATAGAAGGTATTTCGCGCCACACGCTCTAGAGAAAAACTACGCGGGAACGAGCCTTGATAAATATACATATATATAGTTTTTTTAAGGGGAGTAAATGTCACTATATCAGTGTAAAAAATATTTACTTTTATTTCATTTATTAAATAAATAAAATAAATATTTCATTGGACAAATGAAGTGTTATTTGAAATGTAGGATCTCTGAACTTAGTTCATGAGCTAATTGTCCCAATTTTCAATTTATAAACCCAAAACCCATAATTTAATGGCTCATCATGCAGTTATTATTTTTTAAAGTAAATTCATGCATTATAATTGGAGCTTTGTTTGATTAATTTCTTAATCTATTTTAATTGAGAGGACACAAACTCCCTCTCAAACTCTGATGAACCAACTGCGTTGTAATTTGTGCATTAGAAGTAATTTCTGATTATTAGAAATAAAAAGCAGACAACAATCCTTTTGTACTCTCAAATTTAATCTCTGGGAACAGAGAATTATTATTTTGCCAGCAATTGAAAAGCTTATAACATCAAAATTACAACACCGCCAAAAACAGATGGGCATTGAGCTAACAGAGCTGCACCTGGTTTAATTGCTTCATAAATAAGTAGGAACAGATGAAAGAAACAAATTTCGAGTGTCAACAATTTTAGCAGTGAGGAGTTAATAAGACATAGACATCCAATCATACAGGGATGGATGTCTCCCACACAAATCGAATTTCATCAACAAAAGCTGGAAGATAAGTTCATCTTGTGCATGAAAAACTTTTCTTCCATTTACTATGTCCACGGGAAGCACTAACATGCTTGGTCGATTAGATAGGCTGGGGAAGTATGTTTTTAAGTTTTGGTACTCTTCGCCATCTCATCAACATCCAACTCGACCGCCAAAACTGATGAATCTTGACTCATTGCAAAATGACTGCCCGGCAAAACAAGCAACAAAGGGGAAAAAATATTAGGTTTTCAAGGCACAAATGACTACCAAACAAATAAAATTGAAATCTCTAGATCACCTGTTTTGTACTGGCCCGTGATCAACAGCTGAGCTCAAGCAATAGATAACCCTACCGACAATGTTAGTCATTGGCAAAGGACCATAAAACCGACTATCTCTGGCCTCCTACAACCAAAGAAAATAAAAAATAATTTAGTAAGCAATGAATGGACTGGCCCATGCACCTCATTACAAGTAAGGTCAGGCCCGACAGCAGGCAGGCATATTGAGTTAGAATTGTTAAAAACAATGAGCTTCTTCAGGAAATCCAATCTGCTTTGCAATGACACTTTACATGTCCATAAACATGATTACTAATACAAACTAGTTATGCAACTACCTTTGGCTTCAAAGCTTCGTTGTCTGAGATCACCCAACACTGATCCTTCTCTAAAACAAAAGTTTCATCTTTCTCATCTCTAGATTCCATCTCATACCCTTCAATTGCAGCCAATCTTCTGACAAGATAATAATCTGGCTCTCTCAGGGTCTTTCAACATGACCACATCTCCAACAAAAACTTGCCTATAGTAAAAGCAAGAGAGAACTATAAGGCATAAAACTTAGAAGGAATCATTAGCTTGATATACATTGGATCTTTCATTTACCATTAGAAGCTATGTGCATAATGTTGAACTTGAACATATTACTACCTTCAACACAATACAGGGCTCTGATTCTAAGAAAATGAGTCAGCAATTGGAATTACTTACATGTCAGAGAATACTTGTCATTGGCAGAGTCCTAGGTTACTAAAAGGAAAAACATACAGTTTTTCCATCACAATAGAAATAAGAGACAAGTTTTTTTTTTTTTTTGATAAAGTGAATAAACCACATTTTATTTATGAAATTAGTTGTTGATTACAAGGTACTGACAAAAGGAAATTCCGAAATACATCATTGTTTGCCCATCCTTCTGCTGGATTCTATGTGGAGCTCTCACAGGTCTCCCCCTACCCCGTTCGGCACCGTAGTCAGGCCATCGCCGAATGTATCCTCAGCCCCTTCCGCCTGGCCCGGGTGATCCCGGCCAGGAACTCAAGGCTGCGCTTTACCAAGTTGGCGGCAACTTCCAGCTTTGCCCGCTTCGCAAATGTGAGTCGTGATCCAACCAAGAAATTATAGCGAAAGAAATATCACGAATGGTTCTTTGATAAACACGCTGTTTATCCCTAAGCAACGCTTAAATAAGAGACAAGTTAAGATGACAGAAAAGCTTCCAGATGCTAGTATTCCTAAACAGGCAGGGCAACCATAATTTACAATCCTGTGAGCATTACCTATTTGTTTATTTTTTCATCAAAATATATAAAGAGTACAAGGTACACAAAGTAAAACCAATAAAAGAATTTAAGTGAGTGCAATTTGTAACATATGGAAATATCAGCAATATGCCAGACATAGCAGGGTCCTATTTGTCTAGAAGCCATGATACATTTTAACTGAATGTGCCAATGGGTTTAAATTTGAAACTACTGTGTTTTGATCATCACATGAATACAAGTTCTCATGTCCTAGTGATAATTTTAGACATTGTCACACATTGCATGAAAGAAACATCAATGGCCAAAAGCAGGGCCATACTGTAGTTTCCAATCATCAAAAGGCAAAAAATAAAAAATATGAAAATCTGGCGATGTTTTTACCAAAACATTGGCCCTGATGATAGAAAAGAGATTCTTCTTATTGCCAATTAAACATAGAAAGGGAAAGAAGACCATCTTTGAAACTAGAAAAACCTAAACAAGGCCCCAAGGAAAAATCTGACTTTATATAAAATTTTTAGCGTCAGATACATAGATACATAGATGATTTAGAACACAAGTATTTGCAAGTTCAGCCATAGAAAAATAGTATTATCATATACCAAAACCGCCTACTATATTTCCTGAGATAAATTAAAACATCAAAGAGGGATTAATATCATCTTGAATAATTTCACTAGACAATTGTATTGACAGTCAGACACTACCCAAGTGATGAAACAATATGAACATTTAAAAAATACAACATTTTATATACTGACCCAACATTGTCAACCGATGATGATTGCAAATAAGTTTTAAAAAGAAATGGCACTATACAACTACATAAAAGAGAATTGAGTGGCTATACGTTTGGACCCGAAAGGGCAGCTTCCTGACAAGAAGAGTACCCCCTTCTGCTGCTATTGTTGGTGCCATTTCTTTGCCCTTGTTCCATTGTTAAAAAAGTCAGCTTGCCTTGAAAGAAGTTCTTCCAAATTGCATCACTTAGTTCCCTCCAATTGATTTGACCTATAATGTACTTTTGCATAGTATGGCATGTGAATCAGATTAATTACGGTGTCTTTACTTCAAAAAGATAAAAGGCTGCTTTGAATTAGAAAAAATTGAATGGAAATCATGATAGTGGTAGTCTTCTTGCAGTGATATTGATGTACAGGACCATAAGGCTCTACTTGGATGTAGAGAAAAAAGACAGCCCAGTGGTACAAAGCTCCCTCATTGTGCGGGGTCCGGGAAAGGTCGGACCACTTCGGCCTATCAGATGCAGCCCACCTCGCTTTTAAAGCGCAAGAATCTGCTTTCACGACTCAAACCCGCGACCTATAGGTCATATAAGACAAAGAATCCTTTACTGCTATGCCGCCGTTCCTTCACTGTAGAGAAAACATATGAAAATAATTGAAAGGATCAAAAAGTGAGGGAAGGAAAAGAAAAAGATAAAATTTATGACAAAATGTATTTCATTCAACAATCCACTCTATTTTCTTCATTCAACCAAACACAGCACAACAAAACTATTATCCTTCTTGTTTTCTCCACCTTTCCTCCATTTTCCTCATTGCAAGCACACTCAAAGAGAAGCCATCTCCAGATCGAAGAAACCCCAATTGATCATCAACATGGTGAAAAAAAAAAAAAAAAATCAAAATTTGCAAAGGAAACAGACTGGAACCCAAATTAAAGACCACATAAAAATCTATAAACAGAAAGTAAGGGAGCCTGTGGCTAGAACGAAATCACAGATATTTAATGATAAACAACGTGTTTAGGCAAAACTAATTTTTGATAGTGACTTCCTCCTCTCTTGGTTCTATGCAGCTAGCGCGTCAAAGTGAACAAACTGAACACAAAAGTTGTGCTGAGTTACCAACGCACCCACGGGCCTATTTGGCATCGGCCTCATAACGCTATTGGCCTCGACTTCATGCGGTTCCGCATCGCAAGCGGGCGCTGGTTCGAGGCTCTCTCCTACAGGTGATGGGAAGGCGCGCACGCGCGGCCGCAAGCGCCGCCCCTCCTTGACGGTTCCTTATGGCCATTGTCAAAAGTTAAAAGGAGTTTGCCATTCATCAGTGAAGCCCTCCCACAGCAGACAGACAGTGGCATTACACCAGGGGAAGCAGAATGAGGAGCTGAGAAATCGGTGTTGCAAGGAATGTTTACATGTTTATATATTACCATCATTGTAACACCTTATCCATATGTATCAACATACATATCTATATGTATCTGCATACTTCAATTTCAACGAAAGTGGTTAAGCCACGTTTATCAAAATAAAATAAAATGTCCATCTATCATTAATTCAACAAAATAAAACCTAATCTTAAACATCAAAATATTACAAAAACCAATAAAATAAAACCAGCACACTGCACAAACTCAACCAAAAAAAAAATCAATATTCATTAATTAATCTAAACAAAATCCAATCTTTAACAACAAACCATCTTTTAAAAACAAAGGATATTTCATTCGTTTACCCTAAAAAACTAAACTTTAACATCTAAACTTCAAAAAGAACAAAAGAACTAAAAGCATCAAAAGGTATTACCTCAAGGCCGGCACCCTCGACTACGAGGGCTTTGATCCCTTCCACATTCCCACAATTGACCTGTTGATAGACGAGCTCATCCAAGGATTGATAAGCACCCATCCAAGCCTCGAACTTATTTCGAAGATTGAAGAACCAATCGCCAATAATATCCGATCCTTGACAGGAATGGCACCAAAACCCTACTTAGGGTTTCTTTGATCATGAAAACAATCACAAAACCCCCTCTAATGCGAGACTAAGCAGTCACTGAACGAGGACGCCGCCAGTTCAGTCGCGCGCTAAAAACTAAACCAGAGATATAAAAATGATTTTTTTTTGTTTTGTTTTTTTGTTTTTTTTTTGCAAACACACTACTGTAAATAGAGAAATTGCAACATACCCCTCTGAAGTTCACAATTACACACACATCCTCAGAAACCCACAAATTAGCACAAGCATTATAAGAAATCCATTTATCTCAAGTTTTGAGAGATCAGTAGACAAATTCAGTTTTTAAAACAATATGGACTTACCTTTATTGAAAAAAAAATTCCTTTTTTTTTGATACAGGTGGATAAACCAAGATTATTTTTGATAAAGTAGTTCACATTACATCCCGGTCTGATAACTCTGTCTCCTGGCTTTGGCTAGGTCATTCTAAGCTACTCTTACCAGTTAGTGAGTCATCCTCGAAGGCCTCATCATCCTCATCGCCCTATGACTGGTCTTTCTGGTGAACTACAAGCTTCTTTGACCAGATTTTGGGTTGTTTGAAACCTAAGTCGTTTTAATGAGAAAATCAATATCATAAATGATTTTTAAGAAAACGTTGTTTATTTTGGAAATACTGCTTGTTTCTCTCTATCCATAAGCTCAATATGATGGCCATCACCGTGAGGTCCCATCCCCACCTCAAGGACTTGTTCACTTTTGAGGATAGGGTTTTAGTTTCCCAGATATCTTGAAGTGAGTGTGGGAATGTATTTAACCTAAATAAGGTTTGGTAGTTGCCTTGATGCTTGATGCAGCCAAGCAGGAAATGAATAGGTACGTCAAGGACTCATTGTATGTTTCACACATAAAGCATAACATGCGTGTGCCGCTCTATTTCATCTTGTGTAAGTTGTCCGGTGTAAATATTTTGTTCTCCCTTGTCGACCATGTGTAGAGATTGATTTTTGAGGGGGCACGATTGAATGTGTACATTTAAAAATAATAAGTCAGTAATGATCTCTCTCAATGAATAGAGATGTTTAGCCTTCGAGTAAAAAAATTTAAAAATAATAAATAAACTAACAAATAAATAAATATATTAATACACATGTTGACCAGAAGAAAGGCTCTTAGTCTAAGGAAGGAGTCAAAAATCATGCATTGTCTTTCAACCTTACGTTCGAGCCAAGGCAATGATCTCAGTGGAGATAGGATGCCGATGTATCGAACACGTGAGTTCACCAAGAGGCGTGACTGAAGGGCTCCAAGCCGAGCTTGGCCTTTTCAAGGAAAGAGAGACATTGCATCTATCAAAGTTAAGGCCATATCGAGAGAGAGTCCGATGTTTCTATAATTATAAGGTGAAAGAGGTTACCTTCAATTCGGGACAAAAGCCGTGGAAGAACATTTTCTAGGGCAATAAGAGCCGAACTGAAAAATTGAGTCCAAATTGAGAAGGGCCATGCATTAAAATTGAACAAGGTCATCCGACCGGTACATAACAACTTGTCATATAAAGGGACGTAGGATCAAGCAACCTTTCCACTCCCCGAATACCTCGGGCGTTACTATCAATATTTAATAAGTTCCATGTCGGTTTTCGTCGCTTTCTTTACTTGAATGGTTGTATCCACCTATGCCTCTGAAGGGACGAGCTCTCTTGCTTGTATCGAAAGTCTCTTCGAAGGACCGATCATTTGTGCTCGTATCAAAGTAAATCTAAAGGGTCGCGAAGGTCCAACTCTCATTTTTGCTAGCCATGAAGTGTCCAGCGAAGAGATCGGACAACTCCTCAAATGAGGAAATGGATCCTGTTTGAGCAGTGCCATATGCATTTTGAGATGGGCAACACATACAAAGAATCCTTCATGTCCTCAGTGAAAGCACCCATTTAGTTTTCTTACGGTATTTCGTTCTTTTGATGGAAGATACTAACACATTTTTTAGCTATATTTTTTCTTCTTCTATATTTTCTACTTTTGTTTTTGAATTTTTAGAAATACTAATCCTCCTTGTTTGGTTTGACTCTAGCATGCATGATTATTCATTTGAAGCTGCAGTATATGCCTTTTTCGTAAGAGTCATTCTCGGTTTGTGCCCCGCTAGTAGGAAATCGAAGATGATGATATGCCCAAATAATTGCAAGATATTCATGAGTATTATGACGATCATCATCAGGGGATGATGACCTAGATGAGCCTCTTGCTTCATCTAGGTCATCATCCCCTTGATCATCCCTCGTAATATTCACAAATATCTTTCAATTCTTCAAGCATGTCATCATCCTTTGCTTCTACCGCACAAGCACAAAACCGTAGGCTACTCTTAGGATAAGGCATACACTCTCTCTCAAAACTAATAGTCATGCATACTTCCAATCAAACCAAACAAAGAGGATCCGTGATTTCTGCAAATCCAAAACCAAAAATAAAAAAATATAGAAAAGAAAATAAAATACAACTAAAAAGACATGCTAGTACCTTCCATCAAAAGAATGAAATACAGTAAGAAAACTAAATGGGACCTTACACTGAGGACATGAAGGATTTTTTGTATAGGTTGCCCATCTCAAAATGCAAATGGCAGTTCTCAAACACAATGCACACTAGGAATACAGCAAATGCTAAGTAAAGGCTGATAGAGGTGGTTGTGATATTAGACATGGATGATCACTAATGATTTTATAATTTGGAAAAAATTAAAATTAAAATTAGACTATCAAAGAGTGTATAATAGCAGTTTCAAAAGCTATCAAAAGCAGTTTTAAATTAGACATGATATTTTGCTCTGCCGAAATTCAATTAATCTTCTATATGGCTAAGTGAGCCGTACTCTATAACATAATTAGAAATAAACACTTAAATAAAAAAACTTTGATATGTAATAAAGCAAGAACCCTTCTGAAGGGAGGGAGCTCTCATGTGAAAAAAACCCAACATGTCATCTGTATATTACAGAGTCATGATGTCATCCTCCCTGTTGTTTCACAGTGAGATTCCCTTGTATATATTTACTCTTGCTGCTCTCTAAACATTGTGGATAATATGTTAGGAGCAAGATGAATAAAAGGGAGGATAGGAGATCACTCTGAACATCCCTCGGATCTTCTTCCAAAACCATTGGTTGATCCTGGGGCTAGCTATATCTCTTGATCAAAGCCATGCTAGCTCCCACTGCGCCGTCGACTAGGAGGTCCACCGGCAGCTTCTTCTCACCTCTCGCCATCAACAGGTTCACAAGGCTCTTTGCTCCGTTTCCAACAAACTGCGCCAAACTGTTGATGCTCAAAATGGGAAGATCCTCAGTATCCGCCCTCCGCTCAGAGTTTAACTGAGAAAATAGAGAAAGAATGGCGGTAACTGGGTGGTTGAGTAGGGAAACGTCACGAGCTTGGTAACGACTGTTAGGAAATATTAAAGATTGAATGAGAAATTGATTACACAATTTTACAAAATATTGTTTATTTGAAAAGGCAATCATGTATGGATGCAATGTTTAAACGAATAGACACATCTCTCATACATGAAGCTTTGTTTCAACAAATGGACACATCTCTCCTACATGAGATGTATTGTTTCAATGAATGAGTGTGCTTTTCCAATAAGATGTGTTGTTTCAATTTTAATGGTAGTGTACTTTCCAATGAGTCATGTCCTTTTCTAATAGACACTAATTTGTCTATAAATTTGGCCAAACCTTTCCAAACTAACTTCATTGTTTTTTACTCACTTCTTGCTTAAAATCTTTTTCTAATAATTGAGAGACTATTACTGCTTTGAGTTCACTGGGGCTTGCTATTTGAGTACTGCTATAGTAAGACGGAAATCGCTTTTATCTTGGGAGACAAACGTCAGAATAATAAATCCAAAGCATAAATTGGGGCTTAAATTTGTCTTAAGGAGATAAAATCACTAAATTATAGACTCGGTTTTATTGATCCAACACTTGTAAGTTATTTTACCAGATATGCACATTTTTATATTTCAAGTCGCCTTGAAAGAAAAATTTATATGAATTAAATTATACTACATATTATCAATAATAAATCCAAATGTGATCTACCTCAGGGAGTCGCCATCAAAGAGGCAATGGAACTACGGCCTTCGGGTCCTCCTTCTTGCAAGGGAAGTCTGAGGGTTTCTACCTGGACCCTCCGATGCTCAAGTCAGCAAGAGGTAATCGTAAGAGGGAGAGAGGTGGAGGGGGAGAAGAGGAATGTGTGATAAGTTGCAGAGGAGGAGGGGGAGAATATGAGGAGAAAAAAGCTCTCGAGGTGGAAGATAAGACCAGAGGATCCCCCATTCTCTTCCCCCCTCCCCTACTTTATACCTCATGGATCAATTTCAGACCATTGATCAAGGAGGCTTGCGGATGACGTTAGAGCAAGGGAGGGCGCCCAAAGGCCCTTGCTAGGTTATTGGTCGTAGAGTCCATCTCAGACACCAGCACGCTCGTAGATGTGTGAGGGTTCGTGCCTTCTTTATGATGGAATCTCCACGTGGCTCGATGGGAGAGATCTGGTTGGTTGTGTGATACCCACTACCCTAAGCCTACATGATTGTGCCATGTATAGGGTGTGATTTTCTCCCCTAACAGTGGACATTCAATTACCTATCTACGTGCATGGTAGCAAGATTGTGATATTTTCCCTTTATATTAACTGCTTGTGTGAGATGATTCTTGAAGTTTCTCAATGTTTATGTTGGAAATATAGACAAAAGATCTATTTTTTTCCCAGGCTTTGTTTCATTTGCTTCTTGTTTGTTAGCTACATCTTATGTACTTATTCTTTCTTCACTTTCTGATTTTGTTGCTCTTGTTCCTTTGTGCCAAACTACACGTGGAATTCATGGAATTCTTGATTTCTTTGTTGTATTTAACCAACGTATATTGTTTTGTATTTGAATTTCTTAATGCAGCTTTTAGCATTGATTTATTTTGCTCACAAATGCAATTAATCTGCCCTGTGGCTAAGTGAGCCTTACTCGATAACATAATTAGAAATAAATACTTAAATCAAAAACTCTTTGATATTATGCCTTTTTGAGCTTACCCCCAAACTTCTGGTACCTTTTTTTTTTTAAACTCCAATGCAATTTTCTATATAATGTTATTATATTTATTTATGGTTACAAAGTTATATTGAAATGCATGTTATGTGTGTTTTCAATGTCTTTCTGGAATGTGAACGGATTGCTGTTGAAAGACTTTACAACAAGGTTTGGGTTATAACTTATGGTATGCCATACTAATTAATTCATTTCTCTTATGTGTTTGAGCAGTGCCATATACACTATGAGATGGGCAACATATACGAAGAATCCTTCATGTCCTCGCAAAGCACCCATTTAGTTTTCTTATACGGTATTTTCGCTCTTTTGATGAAAGATACTAACACATTTTTAGCTATATTTTTTTCTCTTTCTATATTTTCTACTTTTGTTTTTGAATTTTTAGAAATACTAATCCTCCTTGCTTGGTTTAACTCTAGCATGCATGATTATTCATTCGAAGAGAGTATATGCCTTCTCCTAAGAGTCCCCTGTTTGTGCATGTACTAGTGAAAACTAAAGATGATGATATGCCCAAGTAATTGCAAGATATACGTGAGTATTATGACAATCATCAAGGGGATGATGACCTAGATGAGCATCTTGCTTCATCCAAAGTTATCATCCCCTAGATCATCCCTCATAATATTCACAAATATCTTCCAATTCTTCAAGCATGTCATCATCCTTAGCTTCTACTGGCACAAGCACAAACCAAGGCTACTCTTAGGAGAAGGCATACACTTTCTTCAAATGAATAGTCATGCATGCTTCAATCAAACCAAACAAAGAGGATTTGTATTTCTAGAAATCCAAAACCAAAAATAAAAAATATAGAAAGAAAATAAAATACAGCTAAAACGCATGCTAGTACCATCCATCAAAAGAATGAAATACAGTAAGAAAACTAAATAGGACCTTACACTGAGGACATGAAGGATTTTTCGTATAGGTTGCCCATCTCAAAATGCAAATGGCACTGCTCAAACACAATGCACACTAGGAATACCGCAAATGCTAAGTAAAGGCTGATAGAGGTTGTTGTGATATTAGACATGGATGGTCACTAATGATTTTATAATTTGAAAAAGTTAAAATTAAATTTAGACTATCAAAGAGTGTATAAAAGCAGTTTCAAAAGCTATCAAAAGCAGTTTTAAATTAGACATGATATTTTGCTCTGCCGAAATTCAATTAATCTTCTATATGGCTAAGTGAGCCGTACTCTATAAATATAATTAGAAATAAACACTTAAATAAAAAACTTTGATAGTATGTCTTTTTTAATTCCAATGCAATTTTCTATGTAATGTTATTGTATTTATTTATGGTTACAAAGTTATATTGAAATGCATGTTATGTGTGTTTTCAATGTCTTTCTCGAATGTGAACTTAATTGTTGCTGAAAGACTTTACAGCAAGGTTTGGGTTATAACTTATGGTATGCCATACTAATTAATTCATTTCTTTTATGTGTTTGAGCAGTGCTATATACATTCTAAGATGGGCAACATATACAAAGAATCCTTCATGTCCTCAGTGAAAGCACCCATTTAGTTTTCTTACGGTATTTCGTTATTTTGATGGAAGATACTAACACATTTTTTAGCTATATTTTTTTTCCCCTTCGATATTTTCCACTTTTGTTTTTGAATTTTTAGAAATACTAATCCTCCTTGTTTGGTTTGACTCTAGCATGCATGATTATTCGTTTGAAGCGAGTATATGCCTTTTCGTAAGAGTCCTTCTGGTTTGTGCCTGTGCTAGTGAAAACTAAAGATGATGATATGCCCAGATAATTGCAAGATATTCATGAGTATTACGACGATCATCAAAGGGATGATGACCTACACTACAAGAAAATAGCGATTTACCCACGGACAATTCCGTGGGTAAAACTGCCAAAATCCCTGGGTAATATATCTTACCCAGGGATTACCCACGGATGGTAATATAGCTAGATGAGCCTTTTGCTTTATCTAGGTCATCATCCCCTTGATCATCCTCGTAATATTCACAAATATCTTCCAATTCTTCAAGCATGTCATCATTCTTAGCTTCTACTAGCACAAGTACAAACCAGGGCTACTCTTAGGATAAGGCACACACTCTCTTCAAACGAATAGTCATGCATGCTTCAATCAAACCAAACAAAGAGGATCCGTATTTCTGGAAATCCAAAACCAAAAATAAAAAATATAGAAAGAAAATAAAATACAGTTAAAAGACATGCTAGTACCTTCCATCAAAAGAATGAAATACAGTAAGAAAACTAAATGAAACCTTACTAATCGAGGACATGAAGGATTTTTGTATAGGTTTCCCATCTCAAAATGCAAATGGCAATCAGCCAAACACAATGCACACTAGGAATACCGCAAATACTAAGTAAAGGTCGATAGAGGTGGTTGTGATATTAAATATAGATGATCACTAATGATTTTATAATTTGGTAAAAGTTAAAATTAAAATTAGACTATTAAAGAGTGTATAAAAGCATTTTCAAAAGCTATTATCTAGTTAGTTGGGAAAGTTTGTATCACTTAAAGGAAAATGGAGGGTGGGGCATCTTAAATTTTCGGAGTTTAATGGGGCCCCGATAGCAAAATGGTGGTGGGGAATTCTCACGGAGATGCGTGCATATGCCTCCAAATATTCAAAGACGATACTCCCATTGTGGCTTCATAGACGCACACAAACCCATTCTTGCTCATGCATCCCCTCCTAGAAAAGACTTTATCGAGAAAAGCTATCTACACTTACCAACATATCCATGAAGCCAAGAAATGTAAGGATCAACAAACTTTTGGAATTGGCACAAGGCTCCTCACCCTAAAATACACATACAGATTGCAACCTCTACTTCTCAAACATCACCTTAGCATCCAAGAAGCCAAAGAGAGGATTAGAAGAAGCAAGCCACCCTCAAGCCGTGGCCTCTAAATGTAAAAACCACCGAGGGGTAGGAAGACCTAAAAAGAGCCCTCCTCCAAATCGACACCCACGCGGTGGATACAAAAGATTAATGGAAGCTTACGCCAACCAAAATATTCACAGTCAAATCTCTCTACACATTCCTGTAGATGGCGTAAACCGTATAAACTACTTAAAAGAGCTTCTCGGCTACCATGGCCCCTTACGACAAAACTATTTACATAGTTAGCAAAGGAGGACAAAATCCTTACTCTGGACAACCTCCACAAAAGAAAGTGGCAAAGAGAACACACAAAGTGCTACCTATGCGATATGGAAGATGAATCAGTGACACACACGCCCCGTCAGTGCACATATGTGACAAACATATGGAACGCAAAGTTTACGCCATATAAGAATTGATTTAATTAAGGAGATTATCTCACTCATGATGTCCCATGACACTATTGAACCCAATCAGTTTACATCACATATGAATTGCTTTAATTGTAACAACAATTTTAATTACAATGTCAACATAAAGATGCATGGTTCTGAGAAAAAGTGAACTAGAAACAAACAAATAAAATAACTTCAAAGCATGAGCTCACACCATATAAAACAATTCAACCACTTCAATACCATGTAAATAATAAAAATGTTCTCAATCAGTTTCACATAGACAATTAGAATTCTCATACCAAATAAAGTGACTCGTGATTAATATCCATTCAAAGAATTTCATATATTGGAAAAATTGGATGAACACAATATTACCCAACTCAAAGTGGAAAATTGGCTTGATCAAATACGTCATAATGGCTCTGCTCTAAGACAGGAGACACAAACAGCCTCCCACCCCATCCCAACAAATATGAATGACATCAATATAACCGAATCTGAACTGATTGAGAATTACAGACAAATATAAATCACATCAAACACATCCAAGAAAGGTCAAAAACCAGCCAACATTCAAAAGGATGTGAATATAAGATCGGAAAGTAGAGGCCAAGAGTGTAAGATACACCGTTAACATATAGGAATATGTTAATATTTTTCTTATAGGAAGATGATCATGAGTCTTAATATATTTTTCTCCTTCCAGAAAAGATAACTCAAGCAAAAGACATACGAAATCTAAAAGATCACTCAAGAATTTGATGAGAAAATCACGTTGTTCAAAGAGGAAAATCAGATGAGGAATTTCCAAATTGTTCAAGAACATATCATTCATAGAGATAAATAACCCAATAATCAAACAATAATCAAACAAAATAAGCAAGACTCTAAACACTAACAACCCGAAATTCTGCATCAAAGACAGATCGATCAACATCGGTTGTGATTCAAGAACCATGTTCTCTACATTAATCTCAAGAGAAAAGAAACCTCAGAATGGAAGTAATCAAAAGAAGCTCGAAAATGGATGAGAATTTCACCAAAAATTGCAGGAAAAAAAAAAGAGAGGCGATTGAGAACAGAGAACTCACATGTAAGAAAAATATCATCAAAACTCAATGCTGCCTGCCAAGAGATTCAAAATCAAAGAGCTGGTGGTGCTGTTTATATCAAACCCTATTCAAAATCGATTGAGATGTAACGGTTTCTATCAAAACCTTCCTATGATATAATTTTAAAAGATTGTAACACTAAAGATATGTAATAAAGCAAGAACCATTCTCATCAAACATTCAAACCTTTCATCACAGAGAGAGAGAGAGGTCATATATAGAACTTATAATCAAAGAATCTTGTATTTCTCTAATAATCATATATTTCCCTAATGATCAAAGATTCTAGTAGTGTTGTGGATTTGAAGAACTTAATTAAGAAGATAAAAGAAAATCCAGAGAAAGCCAAAGCATGTAACAATGTGATAAATTAATGGTTCATCCATTGAAACAAAAATCTTATGAAGATTTCCGCCGAAACAGAAACTTTTGAATCATGTGAAGATTGCAACAGTAAAGATCATATGTAATAAAGCAAGAACCCTTCTGATTAAATTCTTTAACCAACACTGCAATTCCTCATTAAAAAAAATAAAGAAATAAAAGAAGAGAAGAGATAAACAAATCAAGATCTAGAAATAGTGAGAGAGAACGAGAGGGCATAGATCAAGAGAAACAGAGAAGAAGCATGCTATTATATATTTGACACATAAAAGAAGGGATTTATTGAATGAAATACCGGCCTGTTCTTCTCTCTATGCTTGAATGTTGTAAAGCGAGTAGAACAACTGAAACAGAGAAAAAGATTTATAAATAAAAGAGAAGTGATAAACAAATCAAGATTGATAAATAAATTTATATCTAAATTAAACCCTAATGATCAGAGAGAGACACAGAGAGAGAGAGAGAGAGAGAGAGAGAGAGAGAGTGATACGAATCAAAGAATACCTGTTCTTCTCTCTACGCTTCCGAAGTTGGGGAGAAATCAAAAACCAAGAAAACAAAGTGATCAGAGTGTTTCTTTTCTGTTTGCGCGTGTATATATATAGAAAGTATTTCGCGCCACACGCTCTAGAGAAGTTTTGACGGTTAGGGTAAACCACGCGGAAACTGAGCCTTGATGTTTTGTGTTCATCCAATTTTTTTCTCATAATAATAGTGATAAATTTTTTTTTCTCTTATATATTGGTTTTATAGGGGAGTAAATTTCACTAGATTGCATGTAGACTGTATGATTGTCATATCAGTTTAAAAAATATTTATTTTATTTTTTATTTTTAAATAAAATAAAGTAATATACCTTAATTTAACAATTTAAATGTTATTAGAAATGAAATCTCTGGTTCAAACATGAACATAGTTCTTGACTTATCATGCAGTTATTATTTTCAAATAAAGCTTTATTTTATATATTATTTTTAGGTATATCCTGGCTCTCCTTGTTAAGATCCTCCACCATCATTTTTTTTTTAGCAAAGCTTCATTAAACTGTTGAAGGGTTAGGATTTTCATCCGTCTTGTTTTTTAGTTGGTATAGTTGTTCCCAACTTATTAGGGCGGTATGCGTGTGACTCAAGGTGCACGCCTCTAAGATGTATTGCATCAATTTTGTCAATTACCAATTCAAGAGGATATGGATTGACATCTAGTGAATTAATATTATAAATAGTATTGAATTTAATAGTATGTCCCCTTTGCCCAAAGATAGGAATTACCCTCCTTTCAAGGATACCATTTTACTTCTAATTCTCTCAATGAGTCCGTACTAGTCTTTTTTTCCTTAGGCGCCTCTAGTTATCCTAACCTCAAGATATTTGATTGACAGGATGGTAGTTGTGAAATTTATTATTTGTGAAATTTTCTTGGTGTATCTCCCTAAGTGTGTGAATCGGTATGATTTCATTCTTGACAAAGTTGATGCACAAGCTTGATAGCCACTCAAAAAGATTGAAGATTAGCTTGAGGGTTCTGAAAGAGGGAGCTCTCATGTGAAAAATAAAACCCAACATGTCATTTGTATATTACAGAGTCATGATGTCATCCTCCCTAGCTGTTGTTTCCCAGTGGGATTCCCTCGTATATGTTTACTCTTGTTGCTCTATGAACATTGTGGATAATACGTTAGTATAGCAAGGACGAATAAGAGGGAGGATAGGAGATCACTCTGACTTAGGCCTCTTTTGTTTTTGGTTGATTGAGATACCACTATGTTGTTATGTATCATCCCCCTTTATGAAGGTGGTTTGTATGTCATCTATTAACTCTTTAACGACATTCATTAGCCTGTTTGGCAAAACCTTGGAGATGACTTTTGTGGAGCAATTCAGTAGGTTGATTGGCCTATAATCTAAGATGCTTGATTGGGGACTAGCAAAATATGTGCCTAGTTTAGTCTCTTCATGCTTGTATTTCTTCAAATAACTTAAGCATATCTGTTTTGATGAAATCCCAGCCATCTGATAGAAAGTCATTAGGAATCCATCTTGTTATAAGGCTTTTCCAAGAAAGAAGGGGGTTTCAAGGTGTCATAGGTCCCCACTTTTGTGGGTGAATAGTTTGTCCCCAAGTGTTTTTATAGCGCATCTCTCTTTATGTTTCAAAGAGATTGTTGAAGTGTGATGAGATCATAGTTGTTATTTCATCAGGTGTTGTTATGATTGTTTCCCCTACTTGAAGCTGCTTTATCTAATTTCTTAATTGTTTCCAAATTTTTTTTAAAAAAAACCCGATAAACAAGCAATTTGGTATATGAAAAGAAATGGAATCAAAAAGGGTCTCCTATAAGAATTTCAGACAATAATTTTGAGCTTAACAGGGGGGTCTTATCATGCATCTATTTCGATCTTCTTTACACTTCATATTATACATCACATTGTATTTAAATGACTAGTGATTGATTGATTGATTGATTCTGTTCATAGTTTTGCATAGATGAAGCACCATAGAAAATACTATCGAATGAATGTTCTGATGAAAGTTTAACAAAAACTCGAGCAGTTGAGCAATAAACCACAAATGTATCAACTAAGGAAAAGAAACTAAGGCATTTGATGCGAAGACAGCCAGTTTCAGTACAGTTTAGCTTTTCTTTCTCTCCAATGCTGCATGAATCATCTCTGCTTTCTGTTTGCAATTTGAGAGCTCCTATGCACTTAGTCCTTTAAGAGCAGAGATGTAAAGAACACTGATCCTTCTCTAAAACAAAAGGTTCATCTTTCTCATCTCTGGATGCCATCTCATACCCTTCAATTGCAGCAAATCTTCTGACAAGGTAATCATCTGGATTCTCAGGGTCTTTCAACATGACCACATCTCCAACAAAAACTTGCCTATAGTAAAAGCAAGAGAGAATCCAATAAGGCATAAAACCAAAACTGGTGAAACTTTAAAAGGAATCATTAGCTTGATATACATTGGATCTTTCATTTACCATTGACAGCTATGTGCATGTTGAACTTGAACATATAACTACCTTAAACACAATAAAGAGCATTGATTCTTAGAAAATGAGTCAGCAATTGGAATTACTTACATGTCAGAGAATACTTGTCATTGGCAGAGTCCTAGGCTACTAAAAGGAAAAACATACAGTATTTCCATCATCAATAGAAATAAGAGATAAGTTAAGATGACAGAAAAGCTACCAGATGCTAGTATTCCTAAATAGAGCTGAAACTCCAAACTGCCAAACTGCCCAAACCGCTCCAAACCAATCAACCGAGACCATTGGTTTTTCAAACCGTTGAAATCGAAAAAAAAAATTGATTTGATTTGGTTTGAAATCGATTAATATTCTGTTCCGTTCTGTTTAAAATTTAAGAAATATAATTTGAACCTAACCGAACCGCATATTCTTTCTTTTTTTTCAATTAATTGAATAGCTTGAAAATTGAAATCAAGTTTTTAGTTTTCACTTCTCTTCCTTTTTGTATCTCACCCACGCTCCCTTTCCCATCCATGCCATTTCTTCGCCCTTGTTCCAGTGTAAAAACAGTCAGCTTGCTTCCACATTTATCAAAAAAAAAAAAAAAAAATATGTCAACATGCCTTAAAAGAAGTTCTTCCAAATTGCATCACTTTCCCTCCCATTGATTTGACCTATTATTGTACTTCTGCATAGTATGGCATGAACGGAACTATGCAACTAAGCAATCCGTCACTATTGGTTGTTATCTTAATCCTTTTTTGTAACCCAAACATGTAACACAACTTTTAACAATCAATAAATATGGTTTATCTATCTTTTCAAAAAAAAATAATATATATATATATATATATATATATTACTTATATATATATATATTACTTATATATTACTTATATATTACTTATATAAAAATAGATAAATCACATTTATTAAAAACTTGAAGGAATTCCTAGTCCACTATGTTATAGACCTTTTTGAAGTTGACCTTTATTAGTGCACCGTGAATTTCATTTTGTGTATTAATTCTTCAAAAACCACTATGTTGTCATATATCATCCCCCTTTATGAAGGTTGTTTGTGAGTCATATATTAACTCTTTAACGACGTTCATTAGCCTGTTTGGCAAAACCTTGGAGATGATTTTTGTGAAGCAATTTAGTAGGTTGATTGGCTTATAATCTAAAGATGCTTGATTGGGTATTATTCTTGGGGATTAGCAAAATATGTGCCTAGTTTAGTCTCTTCATGCTTGTATTTCTTTTGGAGAAATCTTCAAATAATTTAAGCATATCTGTTTTGATGAAATCCCACCTATCCTGATAGAAAGTCATGAGAAATCCATCTGGTAATTTTTTCAGGGAAAGAAGGGGATTTACAAGGTGTCATAGGTCCCCACTTTTGTGTGTGAACAGTTTGTCCCCAATTGTTTTCATAGCACATCTCTCTTTTTGTTTCAAAGAGATCGTTGAAATATGATGAGATTGTGGTTGTTATTTCATTAGGTGTTGTTATTTGTTTCCCCTACTTAAGCTGCTTTATCTAATTTCTTAATTGTTTTCAAAATGCGACTCCTATAATAATTTCAAACAATAATTTTGATCTTCTTTACACTTCATATTATACATCTATTTGGATGACTAGTGATTGATTGATTCTGTTCATATTTTTGCATTGATGAAACACGGTAGAAAATACCATTAATGAATGTTCTGATGAAAGAATAACAAAACTTCGGCAGTTGAGCAATACGCCACAAATTTATCAACTAAGGAAACAAAACCGAGGCATTTGATCAAATGCCAAGAAGGCCGCTTTGAGTACAGTCAGCCTTTTTTCCTCCAATGCTACATGATCTCTACGCTTTACATTTTGTAATCCGAGAGCTCCTCTCTGGCAAGAGTTGTTGTTACGATCCTTGGAATATGTATTCGTAAAGGATCACTAGAGCTGATCCCAAGGCAAGTTCCCTATATAAAGATGTGCTTTGCTTGGAGAAAGGGCATCGAAGTTAAGAAACCTTGGCCTGTCTCTCTCTGGAGAGGAGGATAGCCGCTGATCGCCGGAGGTGCTCGCCGAGTTCGCTGAGTACCACTAGTACCTATTACTATACTATAGTAGCATTTCCTTTTACTCATGCTCGTTACTTTCGGTAGGGACTGAACTATCTCTTCAATGTTATGCTATCTTTGTTGATATGGGATGTATTTGAGTATATGAATGTTTTAATGAGAATGAATCATTGCTCACGGAGGTATGAGCTTGATTAGTAACGGATCTGTGATTTATTTGAGAGTGTTGATTCGCTATGGATATGAAGAACATCTCCATCATATCTGCAGTAAAGTTATGCATAGTTTCACCAGGTGTGCAAGAACTGCTCTGAGTCTTCTGCATTTCCATGTCTTTAAGCTATCAAAGCAGTCAGGTTCATACATCCTTGCATGCTTCCAGGTCTGCAAGCATCTGTTCTCTTGTGGGCAATGCATGAAATCAGTCAGAATTACATGTAAACAATCAAGAGCAGTTCTTCTTTAGGTGTTTGAGCGCCGGTGGCCTTGAGAGAGTAGATCGACAAAGATCACATTGCAATTTTTACCTACACTCATGAACAGAGGGAATGCATGTAGATCGAAGCATTCCAGGTGGTGCCTAAACAAATAGTCCCTCAATTCTCTGTCTATTGAGATCTTCTCATGCATGTAAAGAAGACCAGTCAATTCATTTTTGAAGATTTTATTTCCATTAAAATGGGGGCAGATCTCTTCAATTGATTCCTTGCTTGGTATATACCATCTATATGAAAATTCAAAACCATAACTAGCGAAGAATTTATCCTTGATTTGAGTCCATGAGCGAAGATGGCTATTCGGCCTCATTGTGAAGAATCTGAGAAGAGACATGGCTGTGTAGGTAGAGGCGTTCCACTGAGGATGAAACTGCTGAGTGGTGTGGTTGGGTCAATTTTGGGGAATATGTTGTGAGGAATGGAGTCCTCTGTCATCATTGCCGAGGTCCCTCTTCCGAAGCACTCTTGGCCAGGAGCTCGACCAAGGAGCTACCAAGCGAGTGGGAGTCTGCTCATCTTCAAGTGATGAAGACATCCAAGCAGTATGAGGTAGGCCCAGTAGAAGGAAAGGATCAAAGCGGAAATCCCTAAGCGCTGACATTGAAAGTGGCTCTGAACCTTGGAAGTGTAATCTCCACACGGTAGGCCGACGTACGCGACCGGCCGGTGAAGTGACACAAGAGTGTTGTACAAGGCAGAGACAGAAGTGTGTCAAGGAAGCTTCACCACTGAAGTGCCTATATAAGGCCATCTTCTCCCAACTATAAAGATGTTGTTCAACTGTGTGTTCAAAAAGAGAGATATCTTTGTAGTTGATAACCAGCAGTGAATGAGAGAGCTTATGAGAGCTTTGTATCTCCTGTTCATCTTCTTCCTTGAGTTTATCTGAAATAGGCAAGGGTGTGGGTCGTGGACGTAAGCACCGCTGTCAGAATCACGTAAATACTGTCTTGTGTGGTGTATGTTTGTTCTGGTTCTCTTGTTTGCAGGTTGCTTGAGTTGTTTAGTCAGCAGCCTCCAACGATCTATTTCATTTGTCTTTGGGAAAGCTCAAGGATCGAGTGAAGTGATTCGGTGTAGAGCACTTTCGATCACGAGGCCCGAGATTAGGAGTGCTCGGGGAGAAGCTTCGATTTAGAGTCTGTCTGAGCTCCTCAGTGAGAAGGACCTTGGTTATTTCCCAACATATGTGTCCCTGAGTGGTGGGGCAAATGATTTTCCAGACAAAAAGTAACATCAATCCAAGTGAATACTCTGAATTCCCATCCATTATCATTCCCAGAAATTTTTCGCCGTAAGAAAATAGGAGAGAATTCAAGCCTTCTAAGCTCAACACAAGAACACCTCATAAGCTTGTAATCAGTCCATGATGTGTGTTTTCAACTTCTGGTACCTTTTTTTTTAACTCCAATGCAATTTTCAATGTAATGTTATTATATTTATTTATGGTTACAAAGTTATATTGAAATGCATGTTATGTGTGTTTTCAAGGTCTTTCTGGAATGTGAACGGATTGTTGTTGAAAGACTTTCTGACAAGATTTGGGTTATAACTTATGGTATGCATACTAATTAATTAATTTCTCTTATGTGTTTGAAGCGATTGCCATATACATTTCGAGATGGGCAACATATACAAAAAAAAGAATCCTTCATGTCCTCAGTGAAAGCACCCATTTAGTTTTCTTACGGTATTTCGTTCTTTTGATGGAAGATACTAACACATATTTTAGCTATATCTTTTTCTCTTTCTATATTTTCTACTTTTGTTTTTGAATTTTTCGAAAAACTAATCCTCCTTGTTTGGTTTGACTCTAGCATGCATGATTATTCATTTGAAGAGAGTATATGCCTTTTCGTAAGAGTCCTTTTGGTTTGTGCATGTGCTAGTGGACACTGAAGATGATGATATGCCCAAGTAATTGCAAGATATTCATGAGTATTACGACAATCATCAAAGGGATGATCACCTAGATGAGCCTCTTGCTTCATCTAGGTCATCATCCCCTTGATCATCCTCATAATATTCACAAATATCTTTCAATTCTTCAAGCATGTCATCATCCTTAGCTTCTACTGTCACAAGCACAAACCAAGGCTACTCTTAGGAGAAGGCATACACTTTCTTCAAATGAATAGTCATGCATGCTTCAATCAAACCAAACAAAGAGGATCCGTATTTCTAAAAATCCAAACCAAAAATAAAAAATATAGAAAGAAAATAAAATACAGCTAAAAGACATGCTAGTGCCTTCCATCGAAAGAATGAAATACAGTAAGAAAACTAAATGGGACCTTACACTGAGGACATGAAGGATTTTTTGTATAGGTTGCCCATCTCAAAATGCAAATGCCAGTGCTCAAACAAAATGCACACTAGGAATACCGCAAATGCTAAGTAAAGGTTGATAGAGGTGGTTGTGATATTAGACATGGATGATCACTAATGATTTTATAATTTGGAAAAGGTTAAAATTAAAATTAGACTATCAAAGAGTGTATAAAAGCAGTTTCAAAAGCTATCATCTAATTAGTTGGGAAAGGTTGTATCGCCCAAAAGAAAATGGAGGGTGGGGCATCTTAAATTTTTGGGAGTTTAATATTGGGGCCATGATAGAAAAATGGTGGTGGGGAATACTCACGGGAGATGCTGGCATATGCCTCCAAATCTTCAAAGACGCATACTCCCATTGCAGCTTCATAGACGCACACAAACCCATTCCTGCTCATGCATCCCCCTTTTAGAAAGGACTTTATCAAGAAAAATCGTCTATACTTACCAACAAATCCGTAAAGCCAGGAACGGAAGGATCAACAAACTTCTGGAATTGGTGATAAGGCTCCTCACCCTAAAATACACATAACAAGATTGCAACCTCTACTTCTCAAACATCACCTTAGCATCCAAGAAGCCATAGAGTGGATTAGAAGAAGCAAGCCACTCCTCAAGCCAGAGCCTCTAACAGAAAAACAAGCTGAGGGATAGGAAGACCTAAAAAGATCCCTCCTCCAAATTGACACCCACGCAGTGGATACAACAAAATGGAAGCTCACGCCAACCAAAGTATTCACAGTTAAACCTCACTACACATTCCGGGTAGATGGCGGAACTAGAAGCGAATTACAAAAGAGCTTCTGGAAGCTACCATGGCCCCTTAAGACAAAACTATTTGCATGGTTTGCAGAGGACAAAATCCTTACTTTGGACAACCTCCACAAAAGAAAGTGGCAAAGAGAACTCACAGAGTGCTACCTATGCGATATGGAAGATGAATCGGTGACACACACGCTCCTGTTGTGCACATATGTGACAAACATATGGAACGCAAAGTTTACGTCATATAAGAATTGATTTAATTAAGGAGATTATCTGCCTCATGATGTCCCATGACACTATTGATCTCAATCAGTTTACATCACATATGAATTACTTTAATTGTAACAAAAATTTTGATTACAATGTCAACATAAAGATTCATGGTTCTGAGAAAAAAAAGTGAACTAGAAACAAGCAAATAAAATAACTGCAAAGCATGAGCTCACACCATATAAAACAATTCAACCACTTCAATACCATGTAAATAATGAAAATGTTCACAATCAGTTTCACATAGACAATTGGAATTCTAATACCAAATAAAGTGACTCATGATTAATATCCATTCAAAGCATTTCATATATTGGAATTCTCTAAATCAGAATTGGATGAACACAATATTACCTGAACTCAAAGTTGAAAATCGGCTTGATCAAATACATCATCATGGCCCCGTCTAAGACTGAAGACACAAACAACCTCCCAGCCCATCCCAACAATTATGAATGACATTAATATAACAGAATCTGAATTGATTGAGAATCACAGACAAATATAAATCACATCAAAGATGGATCAATAAGAATACCTGTTGATTGGCAACACATCCAAGAAAGGTCAAAAACCAGCCAACATTCAACTGGATGTGAAGATAAGATCGGAAAGCAGAGGCCAAGAGTGTAATTAAGATACACCATGAAGTAAGCCTATAGGAAGATGATCATGAATCTTATTATATTTTTCTCCTTCCAGAAAAGATAATTACTCAAGCAAAAGACATACGAAGTCTAAAAGATCACGCAAGAATTTTATGAGAAAATCACGTTAATGAATCCCCACAGGATATACATCAAGAAGTTCAAAAAACATAACATTCATAGAGATAAATAACCCAATTAATAATCACACAATAATCAAACAAAACAAGCAAGACACTAAACACTAACATCTTGAAATTCTACATCAAAGACGGATCAATATCAGAAACCCTAAAACCATCCGCTGTGATTCAAGAACCGCTTTCTCTAAATTAATCTCAAGAGGAAAGAAACCCTGTAATGAAAGTAATCAAAAGAAACTCGAAAAATGGACGAAAATTTCACAAAATATTGCGGAACGGGAAAAAAACAGAGATTGAGGATCAAGATCAGAGAATGTAAAGAGATTTGGAGGGAGAGATTCGAAATCGATGGGAGGAGTGGAAGCGCGGGTGGTGCTTTTTTATAAGCCGCGGCTACGCCCTGTTTCAGACAGACCGTTGGATCCCAATTGAATTAAATGACCTCGGATCGGATGGACCACAATAAGAAAGTTAATAACTTCCAAAAATATATCCTGTATTAATTAATAATTTAAATAATTAAAAATATATCTATCAATATTATTAAGCGTAGATAAAAAAAAACAGAAAATTAAGTTTGGGTTTTACTGTTTTAGAATTTTCTTAAAATTTTAGATTTTTTATTTATTTTAAAAAGTCAATCTATATCACTAAGTGGGAATATTTTGAATTTAAAAAAAAATATTTATTAGTCCGAGCATATGGGTTAAAAAATTATTAAAAAAAAAGATTGAGATGTAACTTTTTCTATCAAACCCTTCTTATGATATAATTTTAAAAGATTGCAACACTAAAGATAATCTTGTATATCTATCTCCCTAATAATGAGAGAGAGAGAGAGAGAGAGAGAGAGAGTTCATAGAACAACATAAATAGAGAAGAAACATGCTATTTGACACATAAAAGGATTTATTGAATGAAAAAAGAGTGCTATATATGAGAATGAAAGAAGAAGGGATTGAAGAATCTTGTATATATATTTCCCTAATGATCAAAGAATCTCGTACGCGTTCATAATAATTAATAGTGTCAAGAAGTAGTGTTGTGGATTTGAAGAACTCAAGAAGATAAAAGAAAATCCAGAGAAAGCCGAAGCATGTAACAATGTGATAAATTAATGGTTCATTCATTGCAACTTAAATCTTGTGAAGATTGCGCCACAAAAACAGAAATGTAATAAAGATAATGTTATAACTTGTATCTTTATTAATGATATGATACAACTGAACTAATTATCTATTTCGAAATAAATCTAAATAAATCTATCTCTGACGTCCTTACCACCTTTGGATCATGTGTTTTCTTTAATTTATAAAGAACTTCAATTTCTTTTAAAGAATGAGTAAAAAAAATCTATAAAAATAAAAAATAAAAATAATGTGTCTATAACAACGAATGTAGAAGGAAAATGAAAATAATAAAAAGAAATAAAATAATTGACAAAAGGGACAAGCCAGACCCACCAACAAGTAACAGCACACTTTTGGAAACCATGATATTATAATAAATTAAATAGACTCTGGAGTCTGGAGGGAACGACGTGAAGAAGTGGTTGCATCACTGCATGAGATTATTCTTGTCAAGATTGCGCCACAAAAACAGAAAGTTAAATCTTGTGAAGATTGCAACAGTAAAGATATGTAATAAAGCAAGAATCCTTCTAATCAAATTCTTTAACCAACACTGCAGTTTGTCATTCTAAAAAATAAAAAAATAAAAGAAGAGAAGAGATCATAAACAAATCAAGATATAGAAATAATCATGTATATCTAAATTAAACCACCCCTAATAATCAAATACTGAAGCAAAACAAAGCAAGAAAAAAGTGTGAGAGAACGAGAGGGCATAGATCAAGAGAAACAGACAAGAAGGGATTTATTGAATGAAAAGGAGAGTGCTATATATGAGAATCAAAGAATTAGGGATTGGCTTTGAGAAATACCTCTACACTTCCGAAGTTGGGGAGAAATCAAAAAACCAGATCAGAGTGTTTCTCTCCTGTTTGCGCGTGTATATATATAAAGAAGGTATTTCCCGCCACACGAGAAGTTGACCGTTAGGGTAAACTACGCGGAAACCGAGTTATGTTTTCATCTAATTTTTTACTCATAATAATAGTGATAATTTTTCTCTTATATATTGTTTTTTTTAGGGGAGTAAATTTCACTAGATTGCATGTAGACTGGATGAATATTTCCATATCAGTGTAAAAAATATTTATTTTAATTTCATTTATTAAATAAAATAAAGTAATATTTCATTTAACAAATGAAATGTTATTAGAAATGAAGTCTCTTGGTTGAATCATGAACTTAGTTCATGACACAACATGCAGTTATTATTTTAAAATAAAGCTTCCTTTGAAGTATATTTCTTTTATTATTTTTAGATATATTCTGGCTTTCTTCGTTAAGATCCTACACTACCATTTTTTTAGCAAGCTTCATACCAATTTTCATCTGTCTTGTTCTTTTAGCTGATATAGTTGTTCCCAACTTATTAGGAGGTTTGTGTGTGACTCGGTGTGCATGCATCTCTAGGATGTCTTGCATCAATTTTTCCAATTACCCACACCGTAGGATATAGATTGACATCTAGTGAATTAATATTATAGATAGTACCGAATTTAAGAGTATGTCCCCTCTGCCCAAAGATAAGAATCTTCCTTTAAAGGATACCATTTTACTTCTAATCCTCTCAATGAGTCCTGCATTTCAGTCTTTTTTTCCTCGGCTCTCTAGTCATCCTAAACTCAAGATATTTGATTGACAAGATGGTAATTGTGAAATTTATTATTTGTGGAATTTTCTTGGTGTATGTCCCTAAGTGTGAATCGCTATGATTGCATTCTTGGCAAAGTTGATCACATGAGGCTTGATAGCCGCACTCAAAGATAGAACATTAGCTTGAGGGTTCAACAGAAGGAGCTCTCATGTAACAAAAAAAAAAAAAAACCAACATGTCATCTGTTTATTATAGAGTCATGATGTCATCCTCCCTGTTGTTTCACAGTGAGATTCCCTTGTATATATTTACTCTTGCTGCTCTCTTAACATTGTGGATAATATGTTAGTAGCAAGGATGAATAAGGAGGATAGGAGATCACTCTGAACATCCCTCGGATCTTCTTCCAAAACCATTGGTTGATCCTGGGGCTAGCTATATCTCTTGATCGAAGCCATGCTAGCTCCCACTGCGCTATCAACTAGGAGGTCCACCGGCGGCTTCTTCTCACCTCTCGCCATCAACAGGTTCACAAGGCTCTTTGCTCTGTTTCCAACAAACTGAGCCAAACTGTTGATGCTCAAAACGGGAAGGTCCTCGCCATCCACCCTCCGCTCAGAGTTCAACTGAGAAAATAAAGAAAGAATGGTGGTAACTGGATGGTTGAGTAGGGAAACGTCACGAGCTTAGTGACGACCTCAGGGAGTCGCCATCAAGAGAGGCAATGGAACTACGGCCTTCGAGCCCTCCTTCCTGCAAGGGAAGTCCTGGGGCTTCTACCCGGACCTTCCGATGCTCAAGTCAACAAAAGGTAATCGAAAGAGGAAAAGAAGTGGAAGGGGAGAAGAGGATTGTGTGATAAGTTGCAGAGGAGGGGGGGAGAATCTGAGGAGGAAAGAGCTCTCAAGGTGGAAGATAAGCCCAGAGGATCCCCCCATTCTGTCCCCCCTTCCCCAACTTTATACCTCATGGGTGAATTTTAGACCATTGATCAAGGGGGCTCGCGGATGACGTTAGAGCAAGGGAGGGCGCCCAAAGGCCCTTGCTAGGTCGCTGGTCGTAGAGTCCATCTCAGACACCAGCACGCTCGTAGATGTGTGAGGGTTCATGCCTTCTTTATGATGGAATCTCCACGTGGCTAGATGGGAGAGGTCCGGTTGGTTGTGTGATACCCACTACTAAGTCTACATGATTGTGCAATGTCTAGGGTGTGATTTTCTCCCCTAACAGTGGACATTCAAATTAAAGTTTTTTCTCCCCTAATAGCTTTTAAACGTAAATTGAACTTCTACATAGTTAGTACAGACTTCTTGACTATATCTTGAAAGGGTTGTGCTATGGATAGTTTTGATTTGAAGATGTCAAGTTGTTTGTATTGATTTCATTTAAAAGGAGACTTGTTTCAGTTTGTAAAATGTGGAAGAATTATTGATGAGCGAAAATTCTTGTGGAAATTCTTTACCTATTTACGTGCATGGTGGCAAGATTGTGATATTTTCCCTTTATATTAACTGCTTGTGTGAGATGAATCTTGAAGTTTCTCAATGTTTATGTTGGAAATACAGACTAAAGATCTATTTTTTTCCCAGGCTTTGTTTCATTTGCATCTTGTTTGTTAGCTACATCTTATGTACTTATTCTTTATTCACTTTCTGATTTTGTTGCTCTTGTTCCTTTGTGCCAAACTACACGTGGAATTCATGGAGTTCTTGATTTCTTTGTTGTATTTAACCAACGATATTGTTTTGTATTTGAATTTCTTACAACAGTTTAGCATTGATTTATTTTGCTATAATGAAATGCAATTAATTTGCCATGTGGCTAAGTGAGCCTTACTCGATAAGATAATTAAAAATAAATACTTAAATGAAAAACTATTTGATATTATGTTTTTTGAGCTTTCCCCAAAACTTCTGGTATTTTTTTTTTAACTCCAATGCAATTTTCAATGTAATGTTATTATTTTTATTTATGGTTACAAAGTTATATTGAAATGCATGTTATGTGTGTTTTCAAGGTCTTTCTGGAATGTGAACGGATTGCTGTTGAAAGACTTTACAGCAAGGTTTGGGTTATAACTTATAGTATGCCATACTAATTAATTTATTTCTCTTATGTGTTTGAGCAGTGCCATATACATTCTGAGATGGGCAACATATACAAAGAATCCTTCATGTCCTCAGTGAAAGCACCCATTTAGTTTTCTTACGGTATTTCGTTCTTTCGATGAAAGATACTAACACATTTTTTAGCTATATTTTTTTCTCTTTCTATATTTTCTACTTTTGTTTTTGAATTTTTAGAAATACTAATCCTCCTTGTTTGGTTTGACTCTAGCATGCATGATTATTCATTTGAAGAGAGTATATGCCTTTTCGTAAGAGTCCTTCTGGTTTGTGCCTGTGCTAATGGAAACTGAAGATGATGATATGCCCAAATAATTGCAAGATATTCATGAGTATTACGACGATCATCAAGGGGATGATGACCTAGATGAGCCTCTTGCTTCATCTAGGGCATCATCCCCTTAATCATCCTCGTAATATTCAGAAATATCTTTCAATTCTTCAAGCATGTCATCACCCTTAGCTTCTACTAGCACAAGCACAAACCATGGCTACTCTTAGGATAAAGCATACACTCTCTTCAAACGAATAGTCATGCATGCTTCAATCAAACCAAACAAAGAGGATCCGTATTTCTGAAAATCCAAAACCAAAAATAAAAAATATAGAAAGAAAATAAAATACAGCTAAAAGACATGCTAGTGCCTTCCATCAAAAGAATGAAATACAGTAAGAAAACTAAATGGGACCTTACACTGAGGACATGAAGGAGTTTTTGTATAGGTTGCCCATCTCAAAATCCAAATGGCAATGCTCAAACACAATGCACACTAGGAATACCGCAAATGCTAAGTAAAGGTTAATAGAGGTGGTTGTGATATTAGACATGGATGATCACTAATGATTTTATAATTTGGAAAAAGTTAAAATTAAAATTAGACTATCAAAGAGTGTATAAAAGCAGCTTCAAAAGCTATCATCTAGTTAGTTGGGAAAGGTTGTATCGCCCAAAAGAAAATGGAGGGTGGGGCATCTTAAATTTTCGGAAGTTTAATGGGGCCATGATAGGAAAATGGTGGTGGGGAATACTCACGGGAGATGTTGGCATATGCCTCCAAATCTTCAAAGACGCATACTCCCATTGTAGCTTCATAGACGCACACAAACCCATTCCTGCTCATGCATCCCCCTTTTAGAAAGGACTTTATCGAGAAAAGTCATCTATACTTACCAACAAATCCGTAAAGCCAGGAACGGAAGGATCAACAAACTTCTGGAATTGGTGATAAGGCTCCTCACCCGAAAATACACATAACAGGATTGCAACCTCTACTTCTCAAACATCACCTTAGCATCCAAGAAGCCATAGAGAAGATTAGAAGAAGCAAGCCACTCCTCAAGCCAGGGCCTCTAACAGAAAAATAAGCTGAGGGATAGAAAGACCTAAAAAGAGCCCTCCTCCAAATCGACACCCACACAGTGGATACAAAAGAATGGAAGCTCACGCCAATCAAAGTATTCATAGTTAAATCTCTCTACACATTCTGAGTAGATGGCGGAACAAGAAGCGAACTACAAAAGAGCTTACGGAAGCTACCATGGCCCCTCAAGACAAAACTATTTGCACGATTTGCAAAGGAGGACAAAATCCTTACTCTAGCAACCTCCACAAAAGAAAGTGGCAAAGAGAACACACAGAGTGCTACCTATGCGATGTGGAAGATGAATTGGTGACACACACGCCTCGTCAGTGCACATATGTGACAAAACATATGGAACGCATAAAGTTTACGCCATATAAGAATTGATTTAATTAAGGAGATTATCTGCCTCATGATATCCCATGACACTATTGAACCCAATCAGTTTACTTCACATATGAATTGCTTTAATTGTAACAAAAATTTTGATTACAATGTCAACATAAAGATGCATGGTTCTAAGAAAAAAAGTGAACTAGAAACAAGCAAATAAAATAACTTCAAAGCATGAGCTCACACCATATAAAACAATTTAACCACTTCAATACCATGTAAATAATAAAAATGTTCTCAATGAGTTTCACGTAGACAATTGGAATTCTCATACCAAATAAAGTGACTCGTGATTAATATCCATTCAAAGCATTTCATATATTGGAATTCTCTAAATCAGAATTGGATGAACACAATATTACCCAAACTCAAAGTTGAAAATCGGCTTGATCAAATATGTCATAATGGCCCTGTCTAAGACAGGAGACACAAACGGCCTCCCATCCCATCCCAACAAATATGAATGACATCAATATAACCGAATTTGAACTGATTGAGAATTACAGACAAATATAAATCACATCAAACACATCAAAAAAAAGGTCAAAAACCAGCCAACATTCAACAGGATGTGAAGATAAGATCGGAAAGCAGAGGCCAAGAATGTAAGATACACCGTTAAGTAAATATAGGAAGATAGATCATGAACCTTATTATATTTTTCTCCTTCCAGAAAAGATAACTCAAGCAAAAGACGTACGAAATCTAAAAGATCACGCAAGAATTTGATGAGAAAATCACGTTAATGAATCCCCACAGGATATACATCAAGAAGTTTGAAGAGGAAAATCATATGAGGAATTTCCAAATTGTTCAAGAACATATCATTCATAGAGAAAAATAACCCAATAATCACATAATAATCAAATAAAACAAGCAAGACTCTAAACACTAACATCTCGAAATTCTACATCAAAGACAGATCAATATCAGAAACCCTAAAACCATCCGCTTGATTCAAGAACCGTGTTCTCTACATTAATCTCAAGAGGAAAGAAACCCTGTAATGGAAGTAATCAAAAGAAGCTCGAAAAATGGATGAAAATTTCACCAAAAATTGCAGAAAGAAAAAATAAATAAATAAATAAATAAAGAGAGAGGCGATCGAGAACAGAGAACTCACGTGTACGAAAATTTCACCAAAACTAGAATGCTGTTTATATCATGTGGGACTGAAGTTTCTAACCTCCATGTTGAAGCTCTGTGTTTTGATATCCCTCTGATAAAGCCCTCTTTCAAACCGTTGGATCCAGATAAGTTAGATGACCTCGGATTGACCACAATCAGAAAGTTAATAACTGCCAAAAATATTTCCTTTATTAATTAATAATTTAAATAATTAAAAATCTATCAAACTATCTATATTAATAGCGTCAAGAAGTAGTGTTGTGGATTTGAAGAACTCATGAAGATAAAATGGTTCATTCATTGAAACTAAGATCTTGTGAAGATTGCCACAAGAATGTAAACTTAAATCTTGTGAAGATTGCAACACTAAAGATATGTAATATAGTAAGAACCCTTTTGATTAAACCTTTGATCAACACTGCAGTTCCTCATTCTAAAAAAATTAAAGAAAAGAAGAGAGAAACAAATCAAGATCAAGAGAAACGGAGAAGGCATAGATCAAGATCTAGAAATAACCATATATCTAAATTAAACCAACCAAATAATCAGAGAGAGTGAGAGGGAACGAGAGGGCATAGATCAAGAGAAACAGAGAAGAAGCATGTTATTTGGCACATATAAAGGGATTTATTGAATGAAAACTAGGCGCTATGGATTGGCTTTGAGAAGTAGTGTTGTGGATTTTAAGAACTCAAGAAGATAAAAGAAAATCCAGAAAATCTTGTGAAGATTTCCACAGAAACATAAACTTTTAAATCTTGTGAAGATTACAACAGTAAAGATCATATGTAATAAAGCAAGAACCCTTCGGATCAAATTCTTTAACCAACACTGCAGTTCCTCATTCTAAAAAAATAAAAAAGAAAATAAAAGAAAAGAAGAGATCATAAACAAATCTAGATCTAGAAATAATCATATATCTCCCAAATAACCAGAGAGAGAGAGAGAGCAAGAAGAGGGCATAGATCAAGAGAAACAGAGAAGAAGCATGCTATTTGTCACATAAAAGGATTTATTGAATGAAAAGGAGAGTGCTATATATGAGAATCAAAGAATTTTAGGGATTGACACGCTTTGAGAAATACCTGTTCTTCTCTACGCCATAAGTCAGGGGAGAAATCAAAAACCAAGAACCCTTCTCGATCTTCTCCCTACGCTTGTGAAGTTGGGGATTTATTGAATGAAAAGAGAGTTCTATATTTGAGAATCAAAGAACTAGGGATTGGCTTTGAGAAATAACTCTTCTTCTCTCTAAACAAAGATTGATAAGAATGTTTCTCTTACTTCTGTTTAGCGTGTATATATATATATAGAAGGTATTTAGCATACACGCTCTAGAGAAGTTTTGACCGTTAGCGAAAAACTACGCGGGAACGAGCCTTGATAAATATACATATATATAGTTTTTTAAGGGGAGTAAATGTCACTCACTATATCAGTGTAAAAAATATTTACTTTTATTTCATTTATTAAATAAATAAAATAAATATTTCATTGGACAAATGAAGTGTTATTAGAAATGTAGGATCTCTGAACTTAGTTCATGAGCTAATTGTCCCAATTTTCAATTTATAAACCCAAAACCCATAATTTAATGGCTCATCATGCAGTTATTATTTTTTAAAGTAAATTCATGCATTATAATTGGAGCTTTGTTTGATTAATTTCTTAATCTATTTTAATTGAGAGGACACAAACTCCCTCTCAAACTCTGATGAACCAACTGTGTTGTTAATTTGTGCATTAGAAGTAATTTCTGATTATTAGAAATAAAAAGCAGACAACAATCCTTTTGTACTCTCAAATTTAATCTCTGGGAACAGAGAATTATTATTTTGCCAGCAATTGAAAAGCTTATAACATCAAAATTACAACACCGCCAAAAACAGATGGGCATTGAGCTAACAGAGCTGCACCTGGTTTAATTGCTTCATAAATAAGTAGGAACAGATGAAAGAAACAAATTTCGAGTGTCAACAATTTTAGCAGTGAGGAGTTAATAAGACATAGACATCCAATCATACAGGGATGGATGTCTCCCACACAAATCGAATTTCAACAACAAAAGCTGGAAGATAAGTTCATCTTGTGCATGAAAAACTTTTCTTCCATTTACTATGTCCACGGGAAGCACTAACATGCTTGGTCGATTAGATAGGCTGGGGAAGTATGTTTTTAAGTTTTGGTACTCTTCGCCATCTCATCAACATCCAACTCGACCGCCAAAACTGATGAATCTTGACTCATTGCAAAATGACTGCCCGGCAAAACAAGCAACAAAGGGGAAAAAATATTAGGTTTTCAAGGCACAAATGACTACCAAACAAATAAAATTGAAATCTCTAGATCACCTGTTTTGTACTGGCCCGTGATCAACAGCTGAGCTCAAGCAATAGATAACCCTACCGACAATGTTAGTCATTGGCAAAGGACCATAAAACCGACTATCTCTGGCCTCCTACAACCAAAGAAAATAAAAAATAATTTAGTAAGCAATGAATGGACTGGCCCATGCACCTCATTACAAGTAAGGTCAGGCCCGACAGCAGGCAGGCATATTGAGTTAGAATTGTTAAAAACAATGAGCTTCTTCAGGAAATCCAATCTGCTTTGCAATGACACTTTACATGTCCATAAACATGATTACTAATACAAACTAGTTATGCAGCTACCTTTGGCTTCAAAGCTTCGTTGTCTGAGATCACCCAACACTGATCCTTCTCTAAAACAAAAGTTTCATCTTTCTCATCTCTAGATTCCATCTCATACCCTTCAATTGCAGCCAATCTTTTGACAAGATAATCATCTGGCTCTCTCAGGGTCTTTCAACATGACCACATCTCCAACAAAAACTTGCCTATAGTAAAAGCAAGAGAGAACTATAAGGCATAAAACTTAGAAGGAATCATTAGCTTGATATACATTGGATCTTTCATTTACCAATAGAAGCTATGTGCATAATGTTGAACTTGAACATATTACTACCTTAAACACAATAAAGGGCTCTGATTCTAAGAAAATGAGTCAGCAATTGGAATTACTTACATGTCAGAGAATACTTGTCATTGGCAGAGTCCTAGGCTACTAAAAGGAAAAACATACAGTTTTTCCATCGTCAATAGAAATAAGAGACAAGTTTTTTTTTCTTTTTGATAAAGTGGATCAACCACATTTTATTTATGAAATTAGTTGTTGATTACAAGATACCGACAAAAGGAAATTCCAAGATACATCATTTTTTGCCCATCCTTCTGCCGGATTCTATGTGGAGCTCTCACAGGTCTCCCCCTACCCATCTGGCACCGTAGTCAGGCCGTCGCCGAATGCATCCTCAGCCCCTTCCGCTTTATCCGGTGATCCCGGCTGTGAACTCGAGGCTAGCAGCTTTACAAGTTGGCGGCAACTTCCGACTTTGCCCGCTTATAGCAGAGTCGTGCATCCAACCAAGAAATCATAAAGGAAAGTTAAATATCACGAATGGTTCTTTGATAAACACGCGTTGTTTATCCCTAAGCAACGCTAAATAAGAGACAAGTTAAGATGACAGAAAAGCTTCCAGATGCTAGTATTCCTAAACAGGCAGGGCAACCATAATTTACAATCCTGTGAGCATTACCTATTTGTTTATTTTTTCATCAAAATATATAAAGAGTACAAGGTACAAAAAGTAAAACCAATAAAAGAATTTAAGTGAGTGCAATTTGTAACATATGGAAATATCAGCAATATGCCAGACATAGCAGGGTCCTATTTGTCTAGAAGCATGATACATTTTAACTGAATGTGCCAATGGGTTTAAATTTGAAACTACTGTGTTTTGATCATCACATGAATACAAGTTCTCATGTCCTAGTGATAATTTTAGACATTGTCACACATTGCATGAAAGAAACATCAATGGCCAAAAGCAGGGCCATACTGTAGTTTCCAATCATCAAAAGGCAAAAAATAAAAAATATGAAAATCTGGCGATGTTTTTACCAAAACATTGGCCCTGATGATAGAAAAGAGATTCTTCTTATTGCCAATTAAACATAGAAAGGGAAAGAAGACCATCTTTGAAACTAGAAAAACCTAAACAAGGCCCCAAGGAAAAATCTGACTTTATATAAAATTTTTAGCGTCAGATACATAGATACATAGATGATTTAGAACACAAGTATTTGCAAGTTCAGCCATAGAAAAATAGTATTATCATATACCAAAACTGGCTACTATATTTCCTGAGATAAATTAAAAACATCAAAGAGGGATTAATATCATCTTGAATAATTTCACTAGACAATTGTATTGACAGTCAGACACTACCCAAGTGATGAAACAATATGAACATTTAAAAATACAACATTTTATATACTGACCCAACATTGTCAACCGATGATGATTGCAAATAAGTTTTAAAAAGAAATGGCACTATACAACTACATAAAAGAGAATTGAGTGGCTATACGTTTTGGACCCGAAAGGGCAGCTTCCTGACAAGAAGAGTACCCCCCTTCTGCTGCTATTGTTGGTGCCATTTCTTTGCCCTTGTTCCATTGTTAAAAAGTCAGCTTGCCTTGAAAGAAGTTCTTCCAAATTGCATCACTTAGTTCCCTCCAATTGATTTGACCTATAATGTACTTTTTGCATAGTATGGCATGTGAATCAGATTAATTACGGTGTCTTTACTTCAAAAGATAAAAGGCTGCTTTGAATTAGAAAAAATTGAATGGAAATCATGATAGTGGTAGTCTTCTTGCAGTGATATTGATGTACAGGACCATAAGGCTCTACTTGGATGTGAGAAAAAGAGAAACCCAGTGGTACAAAAGCCCTCATCATGCGGGTCCAGCGCCGGACCACCTTTGCCTATTGTATGCAGCCTGCCAGCTCGCTTTTTAAAGCAGAATCATTTCACCTACTCAAACCCCGCGACCTATAGTCGTAAGGCCATAAGACAAAGAACTTTACCGTTGCATGAGGTTCAGCCGATGTAGAAAACATATGAAAATAATTGAAAAGGATCAAAAGTGAGGGAAGGAAAAGAAAAAGATAAAATTTATGACAAAATGTATTTCATTCAACAATCCACTCTATTTTCTTCATTCAACCAAACACAGCACAACAAAACTATTATCCTTCTTGTTTTCTCCACCTTTCCTCCATTTTCCTCATTGCAAGCACACTCAAAGAGAAGCCATCTCCGGATCGAAGAAACCCCAATTGATCATCAACATGGTGAAAAAAAAAAAAAAAAATCAAAATTTGCAAAGGAAACAGACTGGAACCCAAATTAAAGACCACATAAAAATCTATAAACAGAAAGTAAGGGAGCCTGTGGCTAGAACGAAATCACAGATATTTAATGATAAACAACGTGTTTAGGCAAAACTAATTTTTGATAGTGACTTCCTCCTCTCTCTTGGTTCTATGCGGCTAGCGTAGCGTCAAAGTGAACAAACCGAACACAAAAGTTAAAAGGAGTTACCAACACCCACGGTCTATTGGCACGGGTTCCTCATGTTAAAGGCGTTGGCCTCGACTACTTGCGCGGCGCACCGACGGGTGCGGGTTGAGTTCTCTCCTTACAGCTGATGGGAAGAAGCGCAGACGCAAGGCCGCAAGCGCGCCTCTCCCTTGGCCGGTCTTTATGGCCATTGTCAAAAAGTTAAAAGGAGTTTGCCATTCATCAGTGAAGCCCTCCCACAGCAGACAGACAGTGGCATTACACCATTGTGGGGAAGCAGAATGAGGAGCTGAGAAATCGGTGTTGCAAGGAATGTTTACATGTTTATATATTACCATCATTGTAACACCTTATCCATATGTATCAACATACATATCTATATGTATCTGCATACTTCAATTTCAACGAAAGTGGTTAAGCCACGTTTATCAAAATAAAATAAAATGTCCATCTATCATTAATTCAACAAAATAAAACCTAATCTTAAACATCAAAATATTACAAAAACCAATAAAATAAAACCAGCACAGTGCACAAACTCAAAAAAAAAAAAAAAAAAAAAAAAAAATCAATATTCATTGATTAATCTAAACAAAATCCAATCTTTAACAACAATCCATCTTTTAAAAACAAAGGATTTTTCATTCGTTTACCCTAAAAAACTAAACTTTAACATCTAAACTTCAAAAAGAACAAAAGAACTAAAAGCATCAAAAGGTATTACCTCAAGGCCGGCACCCTCGACTACGAGGGCTTTGATCCCTTCCACATTCCCACAATTGACCTGTTGATAGACGAGCTCATCCAAGGATTGATAAGCACCCATCCAAGCCTCGAACTTATTTCGAAGATTGAAGAACCAATCGCCAATAATATCCGATCCTTGACAGGAATGGCACCAAAACCCTACTTAGGGTTTCTTTGATCATGAAAACAGAGATATAAAAATGATTTTTTTTTTTTTTTTTTTTTGTTTTTTTTTTGCAAACACACTACTGTAAATAGAGAAATTGCAACATACCCCTCTGAAGTTCACAATTACACACACATCCTCAGAAACCCACAAATTAGCACAAGCATTATAAGAAATCCATTTATCTCAAGTTTTGAGAGATCAGTAGACAAATTCAGTTTTTAAAACAATATGGACTTACCTTTATTGAAAAAAAAAATTCCTTTTTTTTGGATACAGGTGGATAAACCAAGATTATTTTTGATAAAGTAGTTCACATTACATCCCGGTCTGATAACTCTGTCTCCTGGCTTTGGCTGGGTCATTCTAGGCTACTCTTACCAGTTAGTGAGTCATCCTCGAAGGCCTCATCATCCTCATCGCCCTATGACTGGTCTTTCTGGTGAACTACAAGCTTCTTTGACCAGATTTTGGGTTGTTTGAAACCTAAGTCGTTTTAATGAGAAAATCAATATCATAAATGATTTTTAAGAAAACGTTGTTTATTTTGGAAATCTTGCTTGTTTCCTCTCTATCCATAAGCTCAATATGATGGCCATCACCGTGAGGTCCCATCCCCACCTCAAGGACTTGTTCACTTTTGAGGATAGGGTTTTAGTTTCCCAGATATCTTGAAGTGAGTGTGGGAATGTATTTAACCTAAATAACGTTTGGTAGTTGCCTTGATGCTTGATGCGACCAAGCAGGAAATGAATAGGTACGCCAAGGACTCATTGTATATGTTTCACACATAAAGCATAACATGCGTGTGCCGCTCTATTTCATCTTGTGTAAGTTGTCCGGTGTAAATATTTTGTTCTCCCTTGTCGACCATGTGTAGAGATTGATTTTTGAGGGGGCACGATTGAATGTGTACATTTAAAAATAATAAGTCAGTAATGATCTCTCTCAATGAATAGAGATGTTTAGCCTCCGAGTAAAAAAATTTAAAAATAATAAATAAACTAACAAATAAATAAATATATTAATACACATGTTGACCAGAAGAAAGGCTCTTAGTCTAAGGAAGGAGTCAAAAATCATGCATTGTCTTTCAACCTTACGTTCGGAGCCAAGGCAATGATCTCAGTGGAGATAGGGATGCCGATGTATCGAACACAGGAGTTCGACCAAGAGGCGTACGCTGAAGGGCTCCAAGCCAAGCTTGGCCTTTTCGAAGGAAAGAGAGACATTGCATCTATCAAAGTTGCGTCATATCGAGAGAGAGTCCGATGTTTCTATAATTATAAGGTGAAAGAGGTTACCTTCAACTCTCATTTTTGCTAGCCATGAAGTGTCCAGCGAAGAGATCGGACAACTCCTCAAATGAGGAAATGGATCCTGTTTGAGCAGTGCCATATGCATTTTGAGATGGGCAACACATACAAAGAATCCTTCATGTCCTCAGTGAAAGCACCCATTTAGTTTTCTTACGGTATTTCGTTCTTTTGATGGAAGAAACTAACACATTTTTTAGCTATATTTTTTTCTCTTTCTATATTTTTCTACTTTTGTTTTGAATTTTTAGAAATACTAATCCTCCTTGTTTGGTTTGACTCTAGCATGCATGATTATTCATTTGAAGCGAGTATATGCCTTTTCGTAAGAGTCATTCTGGTTTGTGCCTGTGCTAGTGGAAACTGAAGATGATGATATGCCCAAATAATTGCAAGATATTCATGAGTATTATCACGATCATCAAGGGGATGATGACCTAGATGAGCCTCTTGCTTCATCTAGGTCATCATCCCCTTGATCATCCTCGTAATATTCACAAATATCTTTCAATTCTTCAAGCATGTCATCATCCTTTGCTTCTACTGGCACAAGCACAAACCCGAGGGGCTACTCTTAGGATAAGGCATACACTCTCTTCAAAGCGAATAGTCATGCATACTTCAATCAAAACCAAACAAAGAGGATCCGTATTCTGCAAATCCAAAACCAAAAATAAAAAATATAGAAAAGAAAATAAAATACAACTAAAAAAGACATGCTAGTACCTTCCATCAAAAGAATGAAATACGTGAAGAAAACTAAATGGGACCTTACACCGAGGACATGAAGGATTTTTGTATAGGTTGCCCATCTCAAAATGCAAATGGCGATTCTCAAACACAATACACACTCAGGAATACAAAGAAATGCTAAGTAAAAAGGTGATAGAGGTGGTTGTGATATTAGACATGGATGATCACTAATGATTTTATAATTTGGAAAAAAATTAAAATTAAAATTAGACTATCAAAAGAGTGTATAATAGGCGGCCTCAAAAGCTATCAAAAGCAGCTTTTAAATTAGACATGATATTTTGCTCTGTAGCAGGAAATTCAATTAATCTTCTATATGGCTAAGTGAGCCGTACTCTATAACATAATTAGAAATAAACACTTAAATAAAAAAAACTTTGATATGTAATAAAGCAAGAACCCTTCGGAAGGGAGGGAGCTCTCATGTGAAAAAAACCCAACATGTCATCTCAGATATTACAGAAGTCATGATGTCATCCTCCTCCTGTTGTTTCACAGTTGAGATTCCCTTGTATATATTTACTCTTCTTCTGCTCTCTAAACATTGTGGATAATATGTTAGGAGAGGGATGAATAAAAGGGAGGATAGGGAGATCACTCTGAACATCCCTCGGATCTTCTTCCAAAACCATTGGTTGATCCACAGGGCTAGCTATATCTCTTGATCAAAGCCATGCTAGCTCCCATCAAGCAACGGCCGACTAGGAGGTCCACCGGCGACTTCTTCTCACCTCTATGCCATCAACAAGGTTCACAAGGCTCTTTGCTCCGTTTCCAACAAATCAGCTGGCATGCCAAAGCTGATGCTCAAAGCTGAGGAAGATCCTCGATTATCCATTACTCCGGCTCAGAGTTTAACCGAGAAAATAGAGAAAGAATGGTGAAGTAGCTGGGTGGTTGAGTAGGGAAGCGTCAATGAAGCTTGGTAACGATCTGTTAGGAAATATTAAAGATTGAATGAGAAATTGATTACACAATTTTACAAAATATTGTTTATTTGAAAAGGCAATCATGTATGGATGCAATGTTTAAACGTAATAGACACATCTCTCATACATGAAGCTTTGTTTCAACAAATGGACACATCTCTCCTACATGAGATGTATTGTTTCAATGAATGAGTGTGCTTTTCCAATAAGATGTGTTGTTTCAGATAATGAATGGTAGTGTACTTTCCAATGAGTCATGTCCTTTTCGAATAGACACTAATTTGTCTATAAATTTGGCCAAACCTTTCCAAACTCACTTCATTGTTTTTACTCACTTCTTGCTTAAAAATCTTTTTCTAATAATTGAGAGACTATTAATGCTTTGAGTTCCAATGGGGCTTGCTATTTGAGTACTTGCTATAGTAAGGCGAATCGTTTATCTTGGGAGACAAACGTCGTAACACAACCAGTACAAATTGGGGCGAAATTTGTCTTAAGGAGATAAAATCACTAAATTCTAGACTCGGTTTTATTGATCCAACACTTGTAAGTTATTTACTGTATTATGCACATTTTTATATTTCAAATTAAGTCTTGAAAGAAAAATTTATATGAATTAAATTATACTACATATTATCGAATAATAAATCCAACGGGACGACCTCTCGGAGGTAGCCATCAAAGAGGCAATGGAACCTACGGCCTTGGGTCCTCCTTCTTGCAAGGGAAGTCTCGAGGGTTTCTACACGGACCCTCCGATGCTCAAGTCGGCAAGAGGTAATCGTAAGAGGGAGAGAGGTGGAGGGGAGAAGAGGAATGTGTGATAAGTTGAGAGAGGAGGAGGGGGAGAATATGAGGAGAAAAAAGCTCTCGAGGTGGAAGATAAGACGAGGAGGATCCCCCATTCTCTTCCCCTCCCCCTACTTTATACCCTCATGGATCAATTCCGGACCATTGATCAAGGAGGCTTGCGGATGACGTTAGAGTAAGGGAGGGCGCCCAAAGGCCCTTGCTAGGTTATTGGTCGTAGAGTCCATCTCAGACACCAGCACGCTCGTAGATGTGTGAGGGTTCGTGCCTTCTTTATGATGGAATCTCCACGATGGCTCGATGGGAGAGATACGGTTGGTTGTGTGATACCCACTACCCTAAGCCACTACATGATTGTGCCATGTATAGGGTGTGATTTTCTCCCCTAACGGTGGACATTCAATTACCTATCTCACGTGCATGGTAGCAAGATTGTGATATTTTCCCTTTATATTAGCGCTTGTGTGAGATGATTCTTGAAGTTTCTCAATGTTTATGTTGGAAATATAGACAAAAGATCTATTTTTTCCCAGGGCTTTGTTTCATTTGCTTCTTGTTTGTTAACTACATCTTATGTACTTATTCTTTCTTCACTTTTCGATTTTGTTGCTCTTGTTCCTTTGTACCAGAACTACACGTGGAATTCATGGAATTCTTGATTTCTTTGTTGTATTTAACCAACGATATTGTTTTGTATTTGAATTTCTTACTTTGCGAGTTTAGCATTGATTTATTTTGCTCTGCTTAGAAATGCAATTAATGCCTTCATGGCTAGAGTGAGCCTTACTCGATAACATAATTAGAAATAAATACTTAAATCAAAAAACTCTTTGATATTATGCCTTTTGAGCTTACCCCAAACTTACGGGTACCTTTTTTTTTTAAACTCCAATGCAATTTTCTATGTAATGTTATTATATTTATTTATAGTTTACAAAGTTATATTGAAATACATATTATGTGTGTTTTCAATGTCTTTACGGAATGTGAGCGGATTCTTTGTTGAAAGACTTTACAACAAGGTTTGGGTTATAACTTATGGTATGCCATACTAATTAATTCATTTCTCTTATGTGTTTGGCGATTGCCATATACACTATGAGATGGGCAACATATCTGAAGAATCCTTCATGTCCTCCCGATTTAGAAAGCACCCATTTAGTTTTCTTACGGTATTTAGTTCTTTTGATGAAAGATACTAACACATTTTTTAGCTATATTTTTTTCTCTTTCTATATTTTCTACTTTTGTTTTTGAATTTTTAGAAATACTAATCCTCCTTGCTTGGTTTAACTCTAGCATGCATGATTATTCATTCGAAGAGAGTATATGCCTTCTCCTAAGAGTCCCCCAGGTTTGTGCATGTACTAGTGAAAACCAAAGATGATGATATGCCCAAGTAATTGCAAGATATACGTGAGTATTATGACAATCATCAAGGGATGATGACCTAGATGAGCATCTTGCTTCATCCGGGTTATCATCCCTAGATCATCCTCATAATATTCACAAATATCTTCCAATTCTTCAAGCATGTCATCATCCTTAGCTTCTACGGCACAAGCACAAGCCAAGGCTACTCTTAGGAGAAGGCATACACTTTCTTCAAATGAATAGTCATGCATGCTTCAATCAAACCAAACAAAGAGGATGCAGCCATTTACGAAATCTAAAACCAAAAATAAAAATATAGAAAGAAAATAAAAAATCTGACTAAAAGCATGCTAGTACCATCCATCAAAAGAATGAAATACGGTAAGAAAACTAAATAGAACCTTACACGAGGACATGAAGGATTTTTTCGTATAGGTTGCCCATCTCAAAATACAAATAACCTTTGCTCAAACACAATGCACACTAGGAGTACACGCAAAATGCTAAGTAAAATTTGTGATAGAGGTTGTTGTGATATTAGACATGGATGGTGGCACTAATGATTTTTATAATTTGAAAAAGTTAAAATTAAAATTAGACTATCAAAAGAGTGTATAAAAGCGGTTTCAAAAGCTATCAAAAGCGGTTTTAAATTAGACATGATATTTTGCTCTACTGTAGGGAAATTCAAGTTAATCTTCTATATATGGCTAAATTGGTGAGTCGTACTCTATAACATAATTAGAAATAAAACACTTAAATAAAAAAAAACTTTGATAGTATGTCTTTTTTTTTAATTCCAATGCAATTTTTCTATGTAATGTTATTGTATTTATTTATAGAATTTACAAAGTTATACATATTGAAATGCATGTTATAGTGTGTTTTCAATGTCTTTTCACGGAATGTGAGCAATTGCTTTGTTGAGAAGACTTTCTGACCAAGGTTTGGAGTTACTCATAGCTTATGGTATGCCATACTAATTAATTCATTTTTCTTTTGTATGTGTTTGATGGCGGTGCTATATACATTCGTTAAAGATGGAAGCGGCGTATACAAAGAATCCTTACATTGTCCTCGATTGAAAGCTTACCCATTTTAGTTTTAACTTTTACGAGGTATTGGCTAAGTTATTTTGATGGAAGATACTAACACATTTTTTTAGCTATATTTTTTTTCTCCTTCTATATTTTCCACTTTTTGATTTTTGAATTTTTAGAAATACTAAAATCCCACTCCTTGTTTTGGTTTGCATACTCTAGCATGCATGATTATTAGTTTTGCAGGCGAGTATAATACTTGCCTTTGCATTAAGTAAGAGTCCTTACGGTTTGTGCACATGCTGAGTGTAAACTAAAGATGATTGATATGCCCGTATAATTGCAAGATATTCGCCATGAGTATTACAGGAATGATCATCAAAGGGATGATGACCTACAACTACACAAAGGAAGAATAGCGATTTACCCACACCCGGACAATTCAGTGGTGGCAGTAAATCGTATAAAAACTCCACACAGGTAATATATCTTACCCCAAAAGGGATTACCGCAGGATACGGTAATATGAAGCTAGATGAGCCTTTTTGCTTTATCCTAGGTCATCATCCCCTTGATCATCCTCGTAATATCTCGTTGGGCTAAATATCTTCCAATTCTTCAACGGCATGTCATCATTCTGCTTAGCTTCTACTAGCACAAGCACAAACCCGGGGCTACTCTTAGGATAAGGCACACACTCTCTTCAAGCAGAGACTAGTCATGCGTATGCTTCAATCAAACCCAAGCGAAGAGGATCCGTGATTTCCTCATAAATCCAAAACCAAAAATAAAAAATATATAGAAACGAAAATAAAAATACAGTTAAAAAGACATGCTAGTACCTTCCATCAAAAGAATGAAATACGATAAGAAAACTAAAATGAAACCTACACTGCCGAGGACAATGGTAAGAATTTCCTTTGTATAGGTTTCCCATCTCAAAATACAAATGGCCTTTGCTTTCAAAACACAATGCTACTACTAGGGAATTCCGCAAAATACTAAGTAAAAGGCTGATAGAGGTGGTTGTGATGTATTAAATATGGATGATCACTTCAATGATTTTATAATTTGGTAAAAGTTTTAAAATTAAAATTAGACTATTAAAGAAGTTAATATAAAAAGCATTTTTCAAAAAGCTATTATCTAGTTAGTTGGGAAAGTTTGTATAAGCCAAAAGGAAAAAATGGAGGGTGGGGCATCTTAAATTTTAGGGAGTTTAATGGGGCCATGATAGCAAAATGGTGGTGGGGAATACTCACGGGAAGATGCAAAAGCATATGCCTCCAAATATTCAAAAGCGCATACTCCCATTGTGGCTTCATGAAGATGCGCTTTTACACAAACCCATTTCTTGCTCATGCATCCCCCTTCTAGAAAAGCATAAGACTTTGCTCGAGAAAAAGCTATACTACACTTAACCAAACATATCCCATGAAGCCAAGAACAGGAAGGGATCAACAAACTTTTTGAGAATTGGCGTAATAAGGCTCCCTCACCCGAAAATACACATCACGGGATTGCAACCTCTACTTCTCAAAAGCATCACCTGTAGCATCCAAGAAGCCAAAGAGAGGGTTGTTAGAAAGAAATGCAAGCCACTCCCTCAGCCGAGGGCCTCCCCTAGCAGGAAAAACCGGTGAGGTGTAGGAGAGACCCACACTAAAAGAGCCCTCCTCCAAATCGACTGCCCACGGTGGATACAAAAGATTAATGGGAGCTTACGCCAACCAAAAGATATTCACGCAGTCAAAATCTCTCTACACGATTCCCGGGTAGATGGCGAGGAACCCGAATGCAGAACTACGATAAAGAGCTTCTTTCGGAAGCTACCACATGGTACCCTACCTGACAAAACTATTTGCATAGATTAGCAAAAGAGAGGACAAAAATACTTACTCTGAGACAACGCTTCACAAAAGAAAGTGGCAACTGAGAGAACACACAAAGTGCTACCTATGCTGATATGGAAGATGAATCGGTGACACACTACGCCATTTCACAGCCGTGCACATAATACTTTGACAAACATATGGAAGGCATAAAGTTTACGTCATATAAGAATTGATTTAATTAAGGAGATTATCACTTCATGATGTCCCAGTTGACACTATTGAACCCAATCAGTTTACATCACATATGAATGGTGCTTTAATTGTAACAACAATTTTAATTAACAATGTCAACATAAAGATGCATGGATTTCTGAGAAAAAAGTAGCGAACTAGAGAAACAAGCAAATAAAATAACTTCAAAGCATGAGGCTCACACCATATAAAAACAATTCAACCAACTTCAATACCATGTAAATAATAAAAAATGTTCTCAATCAAGTTTTCACATAGACTGAATTAGAATTCTCATACCAAAATACAAAAGTGGACTGCAAGTAGATTAATAATCCATTCAAGAAAAGGAATTTCCTATAATAATTGGAAAAAATTGGATGAACACAATATTACCCAACTCAAAAGAGTTGAAAATTGAAAGCTTGATCAACATGCGTCATAATGGCTCTGTCTAAGCCGGGAGACACAAAAGCGACCTCCCGACCCACATACCAACAAATATGAATGACATCAATATAGCTTGAGTCTGAACCGATTGAGAATTACAGACAAATATAAATCACATCAAACACATCCAAGAAAAGGTCAAAAAAAGCCGATAACATTCAAGAAAGGATGTGGAATATAAAGATCGGAGAAAGTAGAGGCCAAGAGTGTAAGATACACCAGATTAACACATATAGGAATATGTTAATATTTTTCTTATATAGAGAAGATGATCATAGCAGGATCTTATTATATTTTTCTCCTTCAGAAGAAAGATAACTCAGAAGCAAAAGACATCTGAAATCTAAAAAGATCAACGTAAGAATTTGATGAGGAAAATCACGTTGTTCAAAGAGGAGAAAATCAGATGAGGAATTTCCAAATTGTTCAGGAGAACATATCATTCCATAGAGATAAATAACCCAATAGTCAAACAAAATAAGCAAGACTCTGCAAACACTAACAACTTTCGAAATTATGCATCAAAAGACCTTGAGATCAACATGCAGTTTGTGATTCCAAGAACCGTATGTTCTATACTAAATTAATCTCAAGAGGAAAAGAAACCACATGTGAATGGAAGTAATCAAAAAGAAGCTTCGAAAAATGGATGAGAATTTCACCAAAAATTATGGCGGGAAAAAAAGAGAAGCTGATATGAATGAGAACAGAGGAGAACTCACATGTAAGAAAATATCGCATCAAAAAATCGAATCTTTTGCACAGCTTAAAGAGATTCAAAAATCAAAGAGCGGGTGAATTGTGCTTTACATTTATATCAAACCCTATTCAAAAATCGATTGAGATGTATAGCGGTTTCTATCAAAAGAGCAACTTCCTATGATGATATAATTTTGGCAAAGATTGCAACACTAAAGAGATATATATGTAATAAAGCAAGAACCATTCTCATCAAACATTCAAACCTTTCATCACAGAGAGAGAGAGATAGAGAGGTCATATATAGAACTTTTAATCAAAGAATCTTGTATTTCTCTAATAATCATATATTTCCCTAATAATCAAAAGATTCTACTAGTGTTGTGGATTTGAAGAAGTACTTAAGAAGACAAAAGAAAATCCAGAGAAAGCCAAAGCACATGTGAAAAAACATTTGGTAATAAAGCAAAGAATTTCCCACAAAAAATCTTATGAAGATTTCCACAAAAACAGAAACTTTTGAGCAGAATCTCTTGTGAAGATTGCTACACTAAAGATCATATGTAATAAAACAAGAACCCTTGTGATCAAATTCTTTAACCAACAACTTTGCAATTCCCTCATTCAAAAAAAAGAGAAAAGAAAAAAGAAAATAAGAGAGAGATAAACAAATCAAGATCTAGGAAATAGTGAGAGAGAACTTGATAGGTGGCATAGGATCAAGAGAGAAAGAGAAGAAGAAGCTATGCTATTATAGATTTGACACATAAAAGAAGGGATTTATTGAATGAAATACCGGCCTGTTCTTCTCTCTATAGCCCTTGATATGTTGTAAAGCCAGTAAGAACTTAAGCTTTGGGGAAACGAGAGAAAAAGATTTATAAATAAAAGAGAAGTGATAAACAAATCCAAGATTGATAAATAGAATTTATATATCTAAGAATTAAACCCTAATAATCAGAGAGAGAGAGAGAGAGAGAGAGAGAGAGAGAGAGAGAGAGTTATACGAATCAAAAGAATACCTGTTCTTCTCTCTACGCTTCCGAAAGTTGGGGAGAAATCAAAAACCAAGAAAACAAAGTGATCAGAGTAGTTTCTTTCTCTGTTTATGCTGCGTGTATATATAGAAAGTATTTTCGCGCCACACGCTACTCTAGAGAAGTTTGACTCAGATGTTTTGTTTCATCCAATTTTTTACTCATAATAATAGTGATAAAATTTTTTTTCTCTTATATATTAGAAGGTTTTATAGGGGAAAGTAAATTTCACTAGATTGCATGTAGACTGTATGATTGTCATATCAGTTTTAAAATATTTATTTTATTTTTTATTTTTTAAATAAAATAAAGTAATATACACCTTCATTTAACAATTTAAATGTTGTATTAGAGAAATGAAATCTCTGGATTCAAACATGAACATAGTTCTTGACTTATCATGCACAGTTATTGATATTTTAAAATAAAGCTTTTGTATTTTTATATATTATTTTTAAAGGTATATCTACAGCTCTCCTTGTTAAAGATCCCTCCACCATCCATTTTTTTAAGCGAACTTAATTCAAAGTAATCCGAAGAGTTTAGGATTTTCATCCCGTCTTATTTTTGGAGTTAGGTATAGTTGTTCCCAACTTATTAGAAGCGGTATCGTGTGTGACTAAGTGTCTGCACGTCTCTACAAAAGTGCTAAGTGCATCAATTTTGTCAATTACCAATTCGATGGGATATGGATTGACATCTAGTGAATTAATATTATAAATAGTATTGAATTTAATAGTATGTCCCCTTTGCCCAAAGATAGGAATTACCCTCCTTTCAAGGATACCATTTTACTTCTTATTTTCTCTTTGTGTTCGTACTAGTCTTTTTTCCTTAGGCGCTCTCTAGTTATCTGAACCTCAAGATATTTGATTGACAGGACGGTAGTTGTGAAATTTATTATTTGTGGAATTTTCTTAGTGTATCTCCCTAAGTGTGTGAATCGGTATGATTTCATTCTTGACAAAGTTGATGCACAAGCTTGATAGCCACTCAAAAAGATTGAAGATTAGCTTGAGGGTTCTGAAAGAGGGAGCTCTCATGTGAAAAATAAAACCCAACATGTCATTTGTATATTACAGTCATGATGTCATCCTCCCTAGTCGTTGTTTCCCGTGGGATTCCCTCGTATATGTTTACTCTTGTTGCTCTGTGAACATTGTGGATAATACGTTAGTATAGCAAGGACGAATAAGAGGGAGGATAGGAGATCACTCTGACTTAGGCCTCTTTTGTTTTTGATTGATCGAGATACCATTATGTTGTTATGTATCATCCCCCTTTATGAAGGTGGTTTGTATGTCATCTATTAACTCTTTAACGACGTTCATTAGCCTGTTTGGCAAAATCTTGGAGATGATTTTTGTGGAGCAATTTAGTAGGTTGATTGGCCTATAATCTAAAATGCTTGATTGGGGACTAGCAAAATATGTGCCTAGTTTAGTCTCTTCATGCTTGTATTTCCTTGGAGAAATCTTCAAATAACTTAAGCATATCCGTTTTGATGAAATCCTAGCCATCTGATAGAAAGTCATTAGGAATCCATGTGGTCATAGGGCTTTTCCAGGAAAGAAGGGGGTTTCAAGGTGTCATAGGTTCCCACTTTTGTGGGTGAACAGTTTGTCCCCAAGTGTTTTTATAGCGCATCTCTCTTTCTGTTCCAAAGAGATTGTTGAAGTGTGATGAGATCATAGTTGTTATTTCATCAGGTGTTGTTATGATTGTTTCCCCTACTTGAAGCTGCTTTATCTAATTTCTTAATTGTTTCCAAATTTTTTTTTAAAAAAACCCGATAAACAAGCAATTTGGTATATGAAAAGAAATGGAATCAAAAAGGGTCTCCTATAAGAATTTCAGACAATAATTTTGAGCTTAACAGGGGGGTCTTATCATGCATCTATTTCGATCTTCTTTACACTTCATATTATACATCACATTGTATTTGGATGACTAGTGATTGATTGATTGATTGATTCTGTTCATATTTTTGCATAGATGAAGCACCATAGAAAATACTATCGATGAATGTTCTGATGAAAGTTTAACAAAAACTCGAGCAGTTGAGTTGAGCAATAAACCACAAATGTATCAACTAAGGAAAAGAAACTAAGGCATTTGATGCAAAGACAGCCAGTTTCAGTACAGTTTAGCTTTTCTTTCTCCCAATGCTGCATGAATCATCTCTGCTTTCTATTTGCAAGAGAGCTCCTCTGCACTTAGTCCTTTAAGAGTAGAGATGTGAAGAACACTGATCCTTCTCTAAAACAAAAGGTTCATCTTTCTCATCTCTGGATGCCATCTCATACCCTTCAATTGCAGCAAATCTTCTGACAAGGTAATCATCTGGATTCTCAGGGTCTTTCAACATGACCACATCTCCAACAAAAACTTGCCTATAGTAAAAGCAAGAGAGAATCCAATAAGGCATAAAACCAAAACTGGTGAAACTTTAAAAGGAATCATTAGCTTGATATACATTGGATCTTTCATTTACCATTGACAGCTATGTGCATGTTGAACTTGAACATATAACTACCTTAAACACAATAAAGAGCATTGATTCTTAAAAAAATGAGTCAGCAATTGGAATTACTTCACAAGTCAGAGAATACTTGTCATTGGCAGAGTCCTAGGCTACTAAAAGGAGAAACGTACAGTTTTTCCAGCGTCAATAGAAATAAGAGACAAGTTAAGATGACAGAAAAGCTACCGGATGCTAGTATTCCTAAATAGGGCTGAAACTCCATACTGCCAAACCGCTTCAAACCGGCTTCCAAACCAATCCAACCGAAATCATTGGTTTTCAAACCGTTGAAACTGAAAAAAAAAAAGTGATTTGATTTGGTTTGAAATCGATTAATATTCCGGGCGTTCGTTAAAATTTAAGAAATATAATTTGAACCTAACCGAACCGCATATTCTCTCTTTTCTTCAATTAATTAAATAGCTTAAAAAATTGAAATCAAGTTTTTCAGTTTTCACTTCTCTTCTTTTTGTATCTCACTCACGCCTCCCTTTCCCATCCATGCCATTTCTTCGCACTTGTTCCAGTGTAAAAGGGTCAGCTTGCTTCCACATTTATCAAGAAAAAGTCAACATGCCTTGAAAGAAGTTCTTCCAAATTGCATCACTTAGTCTCTTCCCATTGATTTGATTTGACCTATTATTGTACTTCTGCATAGTATGGGCATGAACGGAACTACTCAACTAAGCAATCCGCCACTATTGGTTGTTATCTTAATCCTAATGTATTATTTTTGTAACCCAAACATGTAACACAACTTTTAACAATCAATAAATATGGCTTATCCATCTTTTCAATATATATATATATAAACCATATTTATTAAAAATAAATAACAAGAAATTAACATTATACAAAATAAAATAAATAGAAAGGGTATTAGTGCCCCCGATGTATGGATAACTGACTACTCAGACTTGCTATCCTAAAGGGGCACCTCATGCCTGAGGATTGTTGTGGTTCTTTCCGACTAAAGGTCAAACTCTTTTTAAGGAGAGACTCCATAGTCAATAGCTTGAGCCGCTTGTGTTTATACCAATATATATATATATATATATATATATATATATATATATATATAATAAAATTATAAAAAAATAAAAAATAAAATTCTAATAATTATGAAACTTCCGAGGGTATATGCAAAAAAAAATAAAAATAATAATAAATATCACAACTTTGACTTTTGATCAGAAGGTCACCTGTGTCCATGGATTTGAAATTTTAATTAAATATTAAAATTTCATTTTAAGATATATATATATATATATATATATATATATATGAATGGATAAACTTTGGCACCAGGTTGTTTTTTTTTAGGAAAAATTTCAAAAAAAAACCCATGTGGTTTCACCGATTTGCAAAATAGGGAATGTGGTATTTTTTTTTCGAAAAAAAACCTGTGGTTTCTCCGATTTGCAAAAAAGGGAAAAACCGTTAACTCCCATTAACGGTGTTAACTTATGCTTAGTTGGCAGGGGCATTTTTGTCCATTTTTTTGGTTTCGATCTCTCAAACCGATGGAGATTTGAAAAAAATTCAATTTATGGCAATTTTTTATAATTTTTGGCATCTATTTTACAAAATTTGACAAAAATACCCTTGTCAACTTAACGGTGTTAGTGAGAGTTAACGGTTTTTCCCCTTTTTGCAAATCGGAGAAACCACAGGTTTTTTTTCGAAAAAAAAATACCACATTCCCTATTTTGCAAATCGGTGAAACCACATGGGTTTTTTTTTGAAATTTTCCCTTATTTTTAAATATATCTATATATATGGATAAGCTTTGGATAAATGTGCCCGTTTCTCAAGGCACGATCTGGGAAACCACTTGACCATGGCCCCTGTGGATAAAAGGAGTAGGCAGGGAGATAGAGAAAGGGGGAGAGCAGAAGAGAAGATGGCGACCAAAAATGAAGAGAAAAGGAGATGAAGTTTCCCCGAGTCTATCTCTGATGGCCTTGCCGAAGAAGACAGGCCCGGGTCCACCCAGATTGTGATACAGAAAAAGACGCAGAAGACAAAAGGCTCTTGAAGAAAGAAGG